>OY998239.1:67551896-68151896 GCA_963922005.1 Cornus suecica
TGTTGGGCTACTGAAGGATAGATAACGGGCATGTCCATGTGGCCCCATGCGAATACATTAACATTGGAGCGTAGAAGGGCTTCCAATTCATTCTTCTCTTGCTTAGTGAGCCCAGATCCGACGTAAGTTAGTTTATCGGGATGATCGGGGATGATTTGTACTTCCAGCAGAGGTTCGGCTGCTATAGATGATCCCGCACCCATATTCTGTAATTACTATTGATCATCGAACAATGCTTTGGCTTTTGACGTTTGCTCCAGTTCTGTCCTTTTCTTCAGGCCTTTCAGGGTGACAGTGTAACATTCTTTGGCCGCCACTTGATCTCCTTTGATGTTAATCACATCAATTATGTTCGGGTCGATGCATCGCAGGACTTTGATGCAGGGTGGAAGGAACTCCATGCATCCGATGGATCCAACCCCTACCCATAAGGAGATTGTACGAGGATTTAACATTTACCACCACAAAAGTCCCTCTAATCGTGCGTCTTGCTGCTATTACTGATAGTTAGATCTCTCCCATTGGTTGCACTCTTCTACCATCGAATCCTGCTATCGGGCTTCTAGAAGGGACTATCTCTTGGGGATCAATATCCAATTTCTCAAAGGCCCACTTAGTGATTATGTTGGTGCTGTTTCCTGGGTCGATCATTACTCTCTTGATCAAGCAATTCGAGACCATGAGGGAGACCATCAGGGGGTTGTTATGTGGTGATTGAATGTTTCGCAGATTTGTAGAAGAAAAGTTATCCGGGCATCATCCTTCGGGCTTCAAAACTCGTTGATCTCCCCAACCCTTCGTAGTCTCTGGGCTTGACGCATCTGGGATCTTCGGGCTTCCTCTATTTTTGATCGGCTAGGCCCTCCATGAACCATGTGAATGACTTTTACGGGCTAACATGTTGTTCCCTTGGCTAGCGTATGTAAGGTTTGATCTGATCGGGTGCCCTCATTAGCAACTTATTCGGTCAATTCTCCCTTTGCTATCATGGCCTATACTTGCCTCATGAGGCTTCTACATTCATTAGTGTGGTGCCCATATTCGTCGTGGAAGGCACAGTGCCTCAACATGTCCCTTAGTTTGATCGGTTGCCTGATAGGGGGTGGTGATCGAAAGATCCCTTTACCCTTAGTTTCCTGATACAGTTTGGCCAGGCTAACCTTCAGTGGAGTGATCTTGTCCTCAAACCTTTGGTGTTTCTCTAAGGCTTGGGAGGGTGTAGGAAAAACGCTTGGCCGTTTCCGATCTGGCGCCCAATCTTTAATCTTTGGTTCGGATGCTCTTGCCTCTACGCTTGCAAATGTTGTCCTTCTTTGGCATATGACCAATTCTTCCTCTATCCAGAGATGCCCTTATGCCCTGGAGTTAAGTTCTCCGATGTCTGCTAGTGGCCTCTTGACTAAAGACTAGTTGAACTTGGTTCTAGGAATCAAGGCCATCCTGAAGGCCTCGACAACTGAATGTTGATCTCAATTGTCGATTGAGGACATCTCAACATTGAATCGCGAGACAAAGCTCTTCAAGGATTCACCTTTTTCCTAGATCATGGTAAACAGACTGGAGATAGTCTTCTTCTGCCTTTTATTGCTGAAGTACTGGGTAATGAACAATTCGCAGAGTCTGAGCCAGCTTCCAATGGATCGGGGTAGTTGCTTCCTGAACCATAGCAGGGCTACTTCGGTCAGGCTGGTGGGGAAGACTTTGCAGAGTAAGGCTTCGTTTTCATTGTAGATGTTCATCTTTGTGTGGACATGGTAGATGTGTTCCGTCGGATCTTTCGTGCTATCAAATAGGGTACACTTCGGTAGCCTGAACCTCTCCGGGTAGGGCACGCTGGTGATTGCTAGTGTAAACAATGTCTGCACTGCATTGATGGATGCCTCAAGGCCAGATCATTGGGGGTCTGGGCCTTCAGATCCTTGAGCACCACCTTTTGGAATCTAATCATAATCTCTTCCAATTTTTTCATGGTTAGGGTTTCCTCGGGATTGTGCGCCCCAAGCACCTGTAGGGATGACTCTGCATGCTCCTCCCAATCGTTGTTAGACTTTGTGCGGTGGTCATCGCTTTCTGATTGGTAGCCCATGGATCGCTCTTGCCGGTTGGACTGGTCCCTATTTCGGTCTTCCTGAGGGTTTTGTAGCAGAGCTAGTTTTGCCACCAACTCGGTGTTCTTATTCTCCAGGGCCCGCCTGATCGGATCTTCGGTTTAAGAGGGTTGGCCTCCGTTCGGGGGTAACTTGGACTATTGTGATAGGGTGATAATCGTCATAGATGATGTTAGCCTAAGCTTAAGAGATAGTGGGAAGCTTCAAAAAAAATTTAAGAGCGTTTCCCACAGACAGCGCCAATTGTGTAAATGCAGAAAAGTTACACAAAAATTGAATTAAAATCGAATGAATTTATTCCTCCCTTAGCCATGTATTTATATATAATTTGGTAGACGGGTTTAGGCCTATCTACCCAACTTATTAATCCCTTAAAATATGGGGTTTGATATAGTCCTTTCTATCTTGGTCTCTATCCTCCCATATATGGGATTAATCCATGACTTGTAGCCTACTCATTTTCTAGAAGCTACTATGGGCCATGCCCATTGGTCTTTGCTTATGGCTCACCTTTATTGGGTCATATAATTTTGGCTATTAGAAGGGTGAATAGGCTTTTTATGAATTAATTGACAAATTAAAATATTAATTGTGGAATAGTCAATTTTAATTCAATTCTTTAATAATACAAACCACGCAATAATAAATATAGGTGCAGAAAATAAAGCAAGAGATGACACCAATATTTTTAAGTGGAAATTTTGAAAAAGCTCCAAGTAAAAATCACGGATACCCTCCGGTATTGATGCACTATGAATCAAGAAGTACACGGACTCTATGAAGTTAGGACTTAAAAAATCACTCTGACTTGTCTCTTATCACTCGACGTCTGAAAGTCTTGAATCACTCGCGTTCCACGAAGCCTTCGCTCCGCTCTGTACTCTGACGGCTCCGTTTCTCAACGGATCAGTTTACTATGAAACTTCTTACTCGGATCTCCGCACTCTAACGGCTATGTTTCTCAACAGATCGATGCAACCATGTTGCAATAGGTGGTGTGATGATTTTTCAGCAACGGATCATCCAATTGTGTATAAAGATATCATGTGTAGAAGCACAATTGGATAATCACCAAAAACTAGAGAAACCCTTGATATAGAATGATCAAGCGATCTCTTTTTCTCTCACTCTGCAGACATATTTGATGTGTATGATAGTTGCAGAGCTCTCACAAAAATATAACTCATAAACCACACCCCTCTCTTTGGTTTAACTCATATAAATAGAGAAAAGTCTTCAATTAATGGTAAGAATCTTTTTCCTTTCAGGATTCGTATTTCCACATTAAGTCTTCCAAATATAGTATAATATACCAATGATAGTCCAATATATCAATAATAGCTTTTAATCACTTCCTCAAGTGGTTAGGGGTTTATTACATATCATTACAATCCTTTCCAAAAAATTTGCAGTCGACAACTTCGAGTACTCTGTAATTTCTCTTCCAGTACTCGAACATACAATCTCGAGTAATGGACTCTTGCTTCACCAAGTACTCGGTTAACATCTGATAGTGCCCAAAACCCACTGAATATATATATATATATGTTAATGTGTGTATACATATGTGAAAACTACCTTATCACATTTAGTGATATAGATACGTGTGTACGTGAAAATTAACTACCTTCTGTAGAGTTAGGAGTCCAAATTAAAGCACAAAAAGTGATGTATTTGAGTGAGGTGGTGTCTATGAAATGTTATATTTTCCTTTACCAATTTTGTGAGTATTGTATAATAAGTATGTATATATTTTCAGATATAAGGAATAGGTAGCATGTCGACCCTTGTTATTGTGGGAAATTTCATGTGATAATAGCTTACAAGAATTTTAAACATTTTTTTATTATTATTGTGTGTGAAATTTGGTAGTTAAATTCTTTCATTCAAATTGTATTGGTGGTAAATTGAAGATAATAGTAACTACTGTTATTAAAAGTTTCCCTATATACCCTACCTTTTGTGGCACATCTCTTGTGTTTGATAAATCCCTATTTTTTGTTTAAGTTGTCGGAGGCTTGGCATTTTGTGCCAAACTGATTATTTCATTTTGTAGTCTTCGTTCAATTGAAGTATGTCCATGACATTTGTGGCATTTTAGAGGCTGTTTGTGTTATGGTTACTCATTTTCTTGTGGGGAAAGATAACTTAACCACCAAACAATCCTTATTTGAGTAGGAGATTGACTTGAAGACTCATGATTCTAATTGGTTTGAGATACCAATTATCTTGTTTACCAATTAACATCTCTTATAAATACAGGGTCCAACCTATTGTATTGTGTGCACAGAAATAGAGAGAATAAGAGATACATAGTGGTATTTTTTGGTATGAGTGAAACACGGGTGAAGGTGAGCGATACACGTATGAGTGAAACACTGTGTGAGTTGTTGATCTACTGATCATCATATTGTAATCCTCTCATTGATAGTGATCTATGAATCACTGACATGGACACGACACGACACGGAAACAACAACACGGCAAATTCAAAAAAAATAGGACACGACACGCCTCCGACGCGTCTATAAAAAATATATATTTTTATATATATACATACTATATTGCACAAATACTTCATTTATCACTTAAATAATGAGAACCAATAAACTTATAAACAAAAATAAACAAATGAATTAAATAAAATGTTTCATATGTTCAAAATTCTTCATTTCACTATCATTTAAGAAATAAAATGCATCTCCCCCCAACATCTGACATTTTAGCCTCTCCTTCGTTATATTGTAAAAAATTTCTTGACCGAAGACAAAGATTGGAATGTATAAATATCAAATCTTCACCTCTTTGTGGTGATATCTTGTTCCTCTCTATATAGTGGATAAATTAATAAGTGTTCCAATTCCTCTCACAAGATGGGGAGGAACAAAGATGTTCAAGTATCTTAAAAGCCAAAAATTGGATTAGGGGTGTTCAAGTTCTATAAATGATCCACCAAATTAGTGGCTCTATAAGTTCTCTATCTTTCATGGAATAAACTGACCCACCGCGTTTTCGATACGTGGACACAGCATGTCCAATTTAAAAAAATCCAGGACGCGTCATTTGACGTGTCAGACTCCTATTTTTGGTGTATTCGCGTGTCCGACATGGGTACGACGACCCTAGATGAAGTGTCATACTTTATAAATAGTGATTATTGGTGTTCTCCGTAGACGTAGGCTGATATGGCCAAACCACGTATATATCTCTATGTCGGTGTGTATGAGTGTGTGATTTTGATTGCAATTGTTTGTGTGTGTTTTTGGTTCGGTCTTGGGCGGGTGTAAAAACCCTAAGAAGTGGTATCAGAGCTTTTCAGGTTAAACCAGATCCGTATCAGAGTCTTCGGCGGAAGCAGATCACCATCAGAGCATTCGAGGGTGAAGTAGAACCGAAAATTCAAATCTCATCCAGATCTAAAAATTTCAATTGCTCGAAATCAAAATCCAAACACACGGTTAAATTTTTCTCGTCGAGACGAAGTTGGGGCAGCAAACTGCGTCAAAATCAAAGTTCGGACGCGCCCAGAATCACCATTCGAAGTTTCGCCATCGCCGGAAAAACCAATTCGGCAACCGGAGCGCCGGAGAAGACGACTGGAAAGTTTGCCAGGAAATTCGCCGGAGGTTGCCGGAAAAACCAGTCAGGCGACCGGAAATTTGGGAAGAAGATGCCATGTCATCAGGGCCACATCAACACTACGTCATCCAGGGGCTGCCATGTCAGCGTTATTCTATCCTTTTGTGCTAAATTGTTTTTTGCGGTTAGACGCATAGGTTTTCACTACAAGAAATCGGGGCTTTAGTGATGGTCAAATCCATCACTAAAAGTCATAAAACCGTCTTTAATGCTCAGAAAAGACCGTCGCTAAAACTTGTGTGACAAAAGGTTTTTAGCGACGATTTTTTTATACCGTCGCTAAAAGTGAGGTTATTAGCGACGGTCTAACTATCGCGAATAATAGTACTATTGGTGACGATCTAGATCGTCGCCAATAGTTTTAGCATTTGCGACGGTTGAGACCGTCGTAAATAGTACTATTATTCGCAACGGTTAAACCATCGCCAATACTAATTATTAGCGACGGTTTAACTGTCGCCAATTGTACTATTATTAGCAAATGTTATACTGTCCCTAATAGGTTTTAATGACAGTCATACCGTCCCTACACTACAAGAAATCGGGGCTTTAGTGACGGTCAAATCCGTCACTAAAAGTTCTAAAACTGTGCCTAAAACTAAAAATAGACCGTTACTAATAAATGCGTTATAAATACTTATTAGTGACGGTTCTATGGTACCATCACTAATGCCCATGTTATTAGCGATGGTATTGAAGCGTCACTAATACTACAATATTAGTGACGGTTCTATAGTAGCGTCACTAATATGTGGTATTAGCGACACCATTACGGTCACTAATAACGTTGTATTAGCGACAATGTGTAGTGTCAGTAATAGCTAATTATGACAATTAGTTTGGTCACTAATAACTTCGATTGCTTTCTTTTTTTTTTTTCCAAATTTCAATACTGTATCACTCACTTTTTCACTCACTTAAGAAAATGTGTTATAAACAAAATTTTAAGCAAACTTAATAAAAGTAAAAGAATTTAACACATACATAAATACACTAGTAATCACAAAACATTGAAAAGTGAAATTCTTTATAAATACAAACTAATTTACTTGTAGCAACTTCCAAGAATGAAACAAAACTAATTTACAAAAGAAAAATTGAAACCTAACAAACTATGCCAATATTGTAGTACTTGGATAACTATTCTTTTGCTCTCGCATCTTTTGCTACTTCAACTGCGATTCAGCTGATTTTTACCACTAAAATATCCACCCGGCCTGAATTGGAATCCACAATCATATTAGCATCATCCCCTGCATATCCTTGCCTTGCATAAAAACCACCATATAATCAAACTTTCATATAAAGTACTTGGAAAAACCACCATATAATCAGAAAAGAAAATGACATGAAAAACTACACATTTCTTCCAATAAAACTTGACCAAACAAGGTTTATTAGTACCATTGGTGTGAGTTAGTTGAGGAAGAATTTGCAGTGAATCAACCTAAAACTGAAAGCACCTTTGCAGCAGTGGAGAAAAAATGCAAAACACTATGAACCCCATTTCAGTCATTTCCAATGAGCTAAGCTTACAAGAAAGCATTAGTCAAGAAATCCAAAACAACTCATGCATAGATGCACACTCAAACATTTACAGCCCCAATGGTGGGTGTTGCATGGATGGTGAGCGTTCACATTGAAGAAATGATATGTTACAATAATCTGTTATTGTGGTCTATGAATCTCTTATTTAGCAGACTGCTGGTTTCCACTTTGGGAAACATTTAAAATGGCGGACACCATCTTCAGACGAAAGAGCAGAGGCGAAAACAGTTAAACATTGACTCATTGAAGGAAAAATAGGAAAATAATTTAAGCACGTACTTCTGTTTATTCATCAATGAAAGATGAGTTAAGATGCACTCCCATAACTTCCCAACAAATTTTAACCCAATGGCAAAGATTTCATCCATAATTACTACATAAACAGATTATATGTAAGTCTCAAAAAATGGCATGAACACTCTAAACTACAGAAATCAAACAAGCATTTAAGTTCTTGAGAATTCAATAAAAAAACATAAACATAAAAAATTTAAATAAAAAATAGAAAACCCCAACAATACCCTGTTATAGGCAATAATTTCCTGACCAGTTTTGAGAAAATCAGCAATATCAGCCCTCACTAGAGAGAAAATGTTAAAAAACTCATCGAACAATAACTATCTGTGAATTTATAGCATTCACTAGAGAGTTTACACAAGGCTTTATGCTACTGTACCCCTACCCTCCATAATTGAGACCCTGAGTACACCATCTCCAGCTCAAAATGATGAATCTAACCATTTTTACTATTATTACTTTCTTGAATTGATTATATTAAAACTACATAAATATTTAAAAGGACGAATTTTAATTTGTATAGATTCTGAACACTATTAGCAGGAAAATACTTCAAACATAGAAAGAAAACTTCTTGCACTATCACCACACAATATATACACAATTTTTATGCAAATCACGTTGTTTTGTATTTTTCTATTGAAATTTATCATCAAGGGTTTGTTCACAAGGTATGTTTTATTACTATGTTGCGAGTCTAAATTTTGAAAGGACGTAAGTTTTTCCCCCTAACTGCATATATAGTGGCTTATATAATGGCGATTCAGCCCCTCATTCAAACCCAACATGTCATTCAAATCCAACCCCTCATTCAACTCACTCTTTAAACTAACATCACCCATATCACAACTACTACTAGAGTTCAAATTCACACCAAAAGAAATAGTTTCATTCAAATTTTCGTGCTCAAACAAGTATTGTTCACTGAAGTATCAAAATTGTTACCTGAATCACCCCGAAGTTCGATCAGACGCCGTTTCTTGGACCTGCGACCAACCCTAGTTCGCTTCCTGGTGAGGTCCGACAAAACAACAATCTCAGAGAGCTCCAACTTTTTGACAGAGCAGCATGGCCTCCGGTGAGTGTGGTAACTGGTGGCTGATGAAGGGAGTGAGAGACTAAGGCGGCGGGCACGGGAGGAAGAGTCGCAAATAGATCTAGGGTTAGAGAGGGTTTGTGCGTGTGAGTGTTTTAGCGCGTTTGGGGAAAACTTAGTGCTTGATTGCGGCTAAGAGAGATATATGGCTAAAACTTAGTGCTTATTTTCCTTCTTTTCAAATTTTGGTAAATGAAAAGCGCCAAAATTGCCACTTCAAGGCACATTAAATTTTTTGTTAGAAAATTAAAATTTACGTGCAGAAATAAAAAAATAAAATTTAAATAATATTACAATGGTAATTATTTTTTTGGAATATTTTTAAAATATTTAAAAAAAACATATTTTATAACTCATTTTTATTTATTTAAATGAATTAATTATTAATGAAATGATATTAGTCTTGTGATATTACTACAATTATAATCTTAAATTAATATAAATCCTCAATTCAATTGAGTGAAATTGAATTCAATTAAGTAAACTCAAATTTAATTGAGTGAATTGAGTTCAGTTAAGTAAACCCAAAATTTGTGGGCTTTTGGAACGGTCTAAAATTAGTGTGACTAAAAGATAGGTCTTTAGGGACGGTTCTTAAGAGTGTCACTAAAGTGAGAGGAAACAAAATGAGAAAGTATTTTCTTTTTTTTTTACTTTCTTTTTTCTTTGTTAATTGAGTAAACATTTCATAGCATATGAGCTCTCATAATTCAATTAAGTAAACCTGAATTCAATTCAGTGAATTTGAGTTCAATTAAGTAAACCCCCAATTCAATCAACTGAAATTAAGTAAACCACCAGTTTAGTTTTACCTGATTTTGTTTTTATTATTTTAATGAAAAAATCAAAATTTTAAAAATAAGATAATAATTATAATATTATAAAAACAAAATTTAAATTTTAAAATGCATAATAATTAATAATATATTGAAATAATTCAATAGTCCTATAATGAAGAGTTGATTAATCAAAATATTTATGTTTTAATAATATATAGAAATAATTCAATACTCCTATAGTTAACACATTTTTGAATTAGATATATATTTCAAAATTTATATATTTTCTCAAATTTTATATATTTTTTGAAAATTTAATATAAAGTTTACAAATTATATATATATATATATATATGTTTTTTAAAATTTATTATTTTTTTCGAATATATATACATTTTTTCTTATTATATATATATATATATATATTAAATTTTACATATTTGTTCAAATTTTAAATAATTGTTTCGAATTATATATATATATATATATATATATATATATATATATATATAGAGGGAGGAAAGTGTAAGTATCCAAACAAGAGGGACGAAGGTATAATATATCCAAAAAAGATGGGTGAAACTATAATTTAAGGAAAATTTAAGTCATTTTGACATGAAAATTGGTTGGAAGGGGTATTTGATTAAAATCTGAAATATCATTCAATTTCATGATATTGACTTCATTTGAGTAAATCCCCAATTCAAGTTTATAAAATTAAATTCAATTGAGTTGAGTTGAATTTAGTAATTCCACACTTCAATTTCATGAAATTGACTTCATTTGAGTAAATCCCCAATTCAAGTTTATAAAATTAAATTCAATTGAGTGAAATTAACTTCAATTCAATGAATTTGAGTTCAATTTAGTAAATTCATACTACAATTTTATGAAATTGACTTCAATTAAGTAAAACCTCAACTAAATTTCATGAACGTGAGTTCATTTATGTAAATCTTCAATTCAATTGAGTGAAATCGACTTCAATTTAGTAATTTCACAATTTAGTTTAATAAAATCTAAATCAATTGATTCAATTGAGTGAAATTGACTTCAATTTAGTAAATGCCTAATACAATATAATGAAATTGAGTTTAATTGAGTAAATCCACACTACAATTTCATGAAATTGACTTCAATTAAGTTAAACCTCAATTAAATTTCATGAACTTGAGTTCATTTGTGCAAATTCATAATTCAATTTCATGAAAGCATATAATTAGTACTTTATACCCAACATATACAGCATTTTTAGTCACACACATACTGATCATATAATTTTCTTTATATGCCTAGGTTCTTTTTTCGTATATGGAGCAATTACTTCTAAAATATTTGTATAAATTATTGATTAAAATTTTATTTTTTGTTGTTCTAGTAATTTCCATTTCTCATAATCAATCAAAAAAATAAAACTCTTTGTGCCTAAAGAATATGACTAAGATTAGAAAATAATATGACAAAGATTAGAGTCTTTTGGCGCTAATAATTTCAGTGGCTTTTGGCACGATTAAAAAATAATATGACTAAGATTAGAGTCTTTTGGCACGGTTTGATAAAAATGTCGCTAAAAATATGGTCTTTTAAGGACAGTTCAGAATGTCACTAAAGGACATACTAATTTTTTATTTTATTTTTTTTAGGCACAACTAGTTGGCGGTAAAGACTCTTGCATTTTTTTTTACTATTTAGGACAGTTCTAATTTTTCGTGGCTAAAAATATGAATTTTACCGACGGTTCTGTGCCTTTAGTGACGGTTTAAAAATCCGTGACTAAAAAGTATGAGTATTAGCGACAGTTCGACATTTCCGTGACTAACAAATATGACTTTTAGCGTCGGTTTTAAAGTCCGTGACTAAAAATATGAGTATTAGCGACAGTTTGACATTTCCGTCACTAAACAATATGACCTTTAGTGATGGTTTTGTACCTTTAGCGACGTTTTGAAAGTCTGTGACTAAAAATATGGGTATTACCGACAGTTTAAAATTTTTGTGACTAAAAAAAATGACCTTTAGTGACAGTTTTGCAGCTTTAGCGATGGTTTGAAAAACCTTGACTAAAAGTATGCGTATTAGCTACAGTTTAAAATTTCCGTGACTAAAAATATGACCTTTAGCGACGGTTTTGTACCTTTAGCGACGGTTTTAGAGTCCGTGGCTAAAAATATGCGTATTAGCAACAGTTTAAAATTTTTGTGACTAAAAATGGACTTTTAGCGACAGTTTTTGAGGGTCTCTCTAAAGGATCGTCGCTAAAAGTCCGATTTCTTGTAGTGTTTAGACCATTCTGGACACAGCCATGCGATCAGTTTTGCGTTATTCGACTCTGAATACCTTAAAAAGGCTTAATAGGAGCTATGGGAGAAGGAAAAACAATAATGATCGATAAGTTTGACGGTGCAAACTTTGCCTTTTGGAAGATAAAAATTGAGGACGTGTTATACCAGAAGAATTTGTATTTACCTGGATCGATGAAAGAAGAGGATTGG
This sequence comes from Cornus suecica, assembly GCA_963922005.1. Lineage (NCBI taxonomy): Eukaryota > Viridiplantae > Streptophyta > Magnoliopsida > Cornales > Cornaceae > Cornus > Cornus suecica. Next base: position 67,563,856 of record OY998239.1, read on the forward strand.
AAAATGCTGGATCGAAAGGCTTTCGGTACGATCAAACTGATGTTGTCACCGTCCGTTGCCTTCGACATAGGGAATGAGAAGACAGTGAAGTCTCTTATGGACGCCTTTTCGAACATGTACGAACATCCATCTGCAACAAACCAGGTACATCTCATCAAAAGATTGGTCAATCTGAAGATGTCAGAGGATGGAAAGTTTAGTGAACACCTTAACATTCTTAATGAAGTTGTTGGGCAGTTAGAGTCTGTTCATATGTCTATCATTGGCGCGATGAAAGCGGCTTTAGTTCTAAGCCAATTGCCTGAGAGTTGGAGCAGCATAGTTGCTGCAATCAGTAGCTCTTTAGGGAACAAAAAGTTACAGTATGATTGTGTGATCAGTATGGTACTAACGGAAAAGATTAGAAGGTAGACATCATATTCTTTTAACAGAGGCTCAACCTTGAATATTGACAGTAGAGGCAAAGGTTCGAGTAGAAAGAAAGGTGGAAATTATGGACGTGGTCATTTCAAGTCTAGACAGGAGTCTCAAAATTCCATTGAGTGTTGGAATTGTGGTAAAACTAGTCATTACAAAGACCAGTATAGATCCCTGCAGAATGAGGCAAATATTGTCTCTCAAGAAAGAAATGATGCGTTAATATGCTATTTGGAGAGCAAGACAGAGTTTTGGGTCTTGGAATCTAGAACATCATTTCATGCCACCTCAAGTCGAGAGATCTTTGAGCATTATGCACCTGGTAACCTTAGTGAGGTTCATTTAGGTGACGATAAGCCCTGCAATGTCGTAGGCAAAAGTGAAGTACATATCAGACTTAGTAGATCGATATGGAAGCTAAGGGATGTGAGACACATTTCAGACTTGAGGAGGAACCTGATCTCAGTAGGCTAGTTGGCGAGTGAAGATTATGTGACTACTTTTAGTGAAGATAAGTGGAAAGTTTCCAGGGGGGCTATGACTATAGCACGAGGAAAGAAAAAGGTACGCTCTACACAACCACCAAATTTAGCACAGTGATTATAGTTGGAGAAGGCAAGGATGATCACAACTTGTGGCACTATAGGCTTGGTCACATGAGTGAAAAAGAGCTCGAGGCTATGCTCTCAAAGGGAAAACTACCAGTGAAATTGGTTGACATCGACTTATGTGAGTGTAAGCAGAAGAAGGTTAGTTTCCAGAGTAACAATAGAAGTCTCACAGTAGAGAAGCTTGAGCTAGTTCACATGGGTTTCTGGGGGCTAGTAACTGTCTCATCTCTTGGCGGAAAGTGATACTTCGTGACTTTCATTAATGACCATTCCAGGAGGATATGAGTCTACTTCTTGAAACATAAATCTAAGGTGTACGATGTGTTTAAGAAATGGAAATCCATGGTAGAGAACAAGATGGGGTTGAAGGTAAAAACCTGAGACTCCAGTTTCAAGAACTTTTGCTATGAGAACAGTATCAGATTAGAGAAGACTGTTCAAAGTACACTATAACATAATGGCATAGCAGAATGTATGAACTGGAAAGTGATTGAAATAGCCAGAAGCATGCACATTCAGGCAGGGTTTCTGGAACAGTTCTGGGTAGAAGTAGTCAGTACAGCGGTTTATCTTATAAATCGTTGTCCATCAGTACCATTGGAGCACAAAATACCATAAGAGGTATAGAGCGGTAAAACACAGAGTGATCCTGTGTATGTTGAGATGGAAGATGTTATAGACAATGAGATTCCTCAGTCAGAAGAACATATTGCATACAACAATACTCAACAAGATGATACACCGCAGACTCCGACTCCTAATTCTGTGTTTAGGAGGACTTCATGGCCGCATGCGCCGAATCGAAAATACCTGAATTATTTGTTGCTCACAGATGAAGATGAACCAGAATGTGATGATAAAGCATGCAATAAAACAGATGCGAGCCAGTGGGAGCTTGCAATGGAAAATGTGATGAAGTCCCTTATCTCCAACAAGACATGGAAGCTTATCGAGTTGTCGGTAGGGAAGAAAGCTCTCCATTCTTCGATTGTGAAACTGAATACCATTCATTCAAGCATTGTTATAGCAGTAGGGTTTGCATTTAGAACTATTAAATGGAAAACATGTTTTCCTCCAAGGTGACCTAAAGGAGGACTTTTATATACAGCAACCACAAAGTTTCTTAGTGAAAGGGAAAAAGATGACAGATGCGACAAAGTTTGTAAGGCGAAGTCAAAGACGATAGTGGTTACAAGACAGAGTGGCCAGACGCAAAAAAGGTCGCAGGTTTTGTACAAGGCTAGATATTGCTCATGCAATGGGAGCTATCAGCATGGTCATGTTGACCAAAGTGGTGACAACAGAGGAACTGAAGTTGTGCTCAACTTCAGTGGGTCTTCTTGCTTGAAGACATAAATGAGGGTACCGTAATGCACTGATCATTGATGGAGTTGATTGTTGGATGGAAAGTCGTAAAGTGGGAGATTGTTAGATATGATGACTCATTTCCTTATGGGGAAAGATAACTTAGTCACCTATCAATTTTTATTTGAGTAGGATATTGACTTAAATACTCCTGATTCTAATTAGTTTGGGATATCAATTATCTTGTTCACCAATTAACATCTCTTATATATGCAGGGTCCAACCTATTATATTGTGTGCTCAGAAATAGATAGAAGAAGAGATACATAGTGCTATTTTTTAGTATGAGTGAAACACCGGTAAGGGTGAGCGATACACGTGTGAGTGAAACACTGTGTAAGTTGTTGATCTATTGATCATCATATTGTAATCATCTCGTTGATAGTGATTATTGGTGTTCTCCGTAGAAGTAGGCTGATTTGGCCGAACCACGTATATATCTCTGTGTCAGTGTGTGTGAGTGCGTGATTTTGATTGCAATTGCTTGTGTGTGTTTTTGGTTCGGTCTTGGACGGGTGTAAAAACCCTAACAGCTTGGTTCGTATATCTGAAAATTGTTCTGGAGAATTCAAAGAACAAAAAATAGTTTTATGATAACAATAAAAATTAGTTCTTTGAAAACATGCATTTTTATAATTGAGTTTTCTTAAAATAATTTTCAGAAAACTGAACCAAACTGATTTTTTTATAGTTTTCAAAAAACAGAAAAATTATTTTCACAAATGCAAACCAAGCACGTCATGTTTTGGATGTTAGTATACCTTGTTTTCCTATGGTGATTTATTTTTTCATGTGTACCTAGAATGCGAATTTGTAAATTTGGATAATATCATTGTTATTGTCGGTCGCTATTCTTTCGATGTAATTCTTTTTTATATTTCTGAGAACATGTTTCGACGGAACTTTTGGAGTGGAAAGTTTGGAGTTAGTTGTTTTCAATTTTTATTTATTATTATTATTTTCTTTTGGAAGTGCATTTTGCTTGATGACAATGTTTAATATATTTTGTTAGAATATATAAGGGTCTATGTCCATCTAGATAACTAGACTCAACCCACTTTATATTATCTTGTTCTCCATTCTCCTACCTAAATTTATATTGACTTGTATATTGAGTTATCTTCCACACCAAATTATTCTCCACATATTTCTCTCTCTATATATAAGGGTCATCTTTATTGTAATAGATATACTTTCAATACAATTCAATAATATTCATTCATATCTTTATTATTCTTTATTATTCTCTTTATTATATTCTATCTATTAACATAACCGGGGATGACACTCCATCTTCCATCCCTGGCTACAATCTTCAATAAAAATCATAGATTCTCAATCTCTCTCTTTCTCTTTTCTATCTCTAATTTTGGCTATTATTCTTTCCTACCTAAAATCGATTGCCGATCAATCAAATTGGCCCTAAAAGTTAGGGTTTCGTTGATACCGTTTTCAATCAAATCATCATTGCAATGATCTGTGCATCAATTGTAGACTAGTCTTTAATGGTCAGCAAGTTTTCTAGGTTATTTCTCTTGCTCTTCATCTGCAACAACCTAATGTTTTTTCTCTCTCTACATTCACACACCAAAATTTGAATCAACCAACTCAGATTTAACCCATGTCAATGAAGCTTCTTCTGGTCCGATCTAGGTCAAAGTTCAGTGCTTCAACCTTCAAATCTTCAACCAATGGCGGTCCAAGCCCCTCGCGCACCCACAACCAAGACCGAGTGGTACGTCGACAACAATCGCAAGGACGACATCCGCCAATCCAGCATCATCGCCGCGCGCGCCGTGGTCGGCCCCAAAGGCATGACAATATGGTCTACACCGCCTTCGGCGAGGTCATCATCACCAACGACGCGCCACCATCCTCAACAAGATGGAGGTCCTCCAGCCCGCCGCGAAGATGCTTGTCGAGTTCTCCAAGTCCCAGGACATCGCCGCCGGCGTCGTCACCACCATCGTCGTCGTCATCTCCGGCGCCCTCCTCAAACAAGCCCTCTCCCTCCTCAACAGCGGCATTCACCCCACCGTCATCTCCGATTCGCTTCACAAGGCGTCTCTCAAGGCCATCGATGTCCTCACCGCCATGGCCGTACCGATTGAGCTCTCTGATCGTGACTCTCTTGTGAAGTCCGCTAGTACTTCGCTCAATAGCAAGGTCGTGAGTCAGTACTCTACACTTCTCGCTCCAATCGCCGTCGATGCTGTTCTCTCCGTTGTAGACCCCTCAAAGCCCAATCTTGTGGACCTCCGTGATGTGAAGATCGTGAAGTAAATTTGTTAACAAACTGCAGATACTCCAACAGATCTTAATTCTTATAGAACTCCTCTAGAGCAAAAGAAATCCTTCTAGTAAAGGATGAGGTGTATAAGTGATCTAAATCCAGCGCTGCATGAAATACCTCAAATTCTTCCATCCACTCCAGAGAAAACTGATGTTGCCACCACAACCACGTCACCCACCACGACATCAAGCCTCAGAACCTCCTCCTCGACATCACCGACAATAAGTCCTAGAACTCCATCATCAACCGCCACTATGAACCAATCCAGTCTTAGGACTTACATCCTACCGAGTACTTAAGTTTCATCTTACAGAGTACTCGAGACTCCTATCTCGATTACTCGAAGTTTGCTTTTACCGAAAACTCGAGAACCTCCTATTGAGTACTCGGTCATTCCTACTCTCTACCTGTTTGGGTCGCTCTATCCGTTTTGGGTACTCTCAATCTAGACAACACCAGTTCACTGGTTCAAATCTCAATCTAACCTGTTTTGGGTTATCTCGATCTTATTTTCTTATCTCACGAGAAAATCTGATCTCCCCATCAATCAATCATCGCTCTTTCATAGATCGATCGCCGCCTTTTCTCGATCTTATTTTCTCTCGTCTCACGGGAAAATCTGATTTCACCATTGATCAACCATCGTCTCTTCTCTCGATTGATCACCGCATCTTTTCGATCAATCATCGCATCTTCTTTCGATCGATCTCCATTTCTTTTTTGATCGATCTCCATTTCTTATTTGAGCGATCGAACCTTCAATTCTATATCACATTCTTTGTTCTATTTTGGTGATTTATAACTCAGATCAAGTCTATTTTTCAGTTACTATGGAAAGTTCTAAAGTCTCTTACCCCATCTCCATTATTCCCAATGCCCTAATTACAATTTTTGGGCTCAAGTCATGACAAGTTTACTCAAAGGTCGCAAATTTTGGCAACTACTTACTGGAGATATTGTCACACCATGCCGAAAAGCTACTAAAACTAATCTCAAGATCAACCTACTGATATTTTTTCAATGTTCATCCGCCAGGACGATTTCAGGAATTGGTTTCCAAACTCAAATTGCTCTCTCAATTGCCAACTTGAGTTTGAGGGAGGGGGGGTGATAGAATATATGAGGGCCTAAGCTCATCTAGATAGCTAGGCTCAACCCACTTTATATTATCTTGTTCTCCATTCTCTTACCTAAATTAATATTGACTTGTCCCCCACACCAAGCTTACTTGTTCTACACACCTTCTCCTCTATATATAGGGGTCATCTCTATTGCAATACATATACTTTCAATACACTTCAATAATATTAATTCATCTTTTTATTCTTCTTTATTATTGTCTTTATTATATTCTCTGTCGGTTTGAAACATGTCCAAAACATGGATACAGGTACATGGACGCATCTTGCAAGTGTAACATAAGATGTGATAATCTTTGATTGTAAAGATGTTGCCATGATTATCAGTGTATTGGTACAGTCATATTCAACTCTAGTCTTGAATTTTTTTTTTATGATGAATAAATTGAAAACCGAAATCAGGGTCATTATATTTAGATTTTTTGTGTCTCCAAGGCTGCTTTATTTGGTGCAATTGAAATATGTTGTTAAAAGTGTTTGGCTTCCTTCTGTGAGAATTTTCTTCTTTTGCAAAACTTCTGCTTCTACTTTCACAAAGAAAAAAAAACAAAGCAAGAAATGTTTTTAAGAAGCATGGGTACCACCTTCTTCAAAACGCTATACTCAAAAACCCTTTTAAAAAATTAGTCAAACATCATTCAAAGCAGTTTTTCAATTCAAAAATCCAAAAGTCGCATTTGGAAAACCAATCCAAATAGGGTCATTTGTCTTATCTTCCATGCTCATTGAAATCTCACAAATTTTGTTTTTGTATCCATTTCTCTTGAATTGGTAAATGGTTATTCTCACATTCTTAGTTTCTTATACAACTTGTGTCGTAATGGTTGTTATCCGGAGGAAACATGGTATATATAGTTTGAGATTGGATTGTTGTGTTTTAGGCTCACACTATGTACCCTTAGGAAAAATGTTTGCACTTTTTATGGGTTAAGGGGTGTTTTGTGCTTTTAAATGTTTGGAATCATGATAAAGAAGTTTGTGCAACTCAGAAATGACTCTGCAAACATTTTCAAGAGCACGTGAGTGTTCTATAGATATGAAATACACACAAATACACATATATTCACAAATTAGATATATATATATATATAGGTGAATGGTGCTAAATACCCCTATACTATCCAAAACGTGCAGAAAACCCCCCTTATAGTTCACTGTGCAGAACAAATGGTATTAAATTTTTTAAAATTTCCAAAAGGCCCTTACTCATTACCAATCTACCCTTTTTCTACCTATATACATATAGTTAGATGATTGAAAATGAAAATGGGTTTCTTCCTCCTTTAGTGTGCCGAATCAAGATGTTTTTTTAAAAAATCATTTGATTACATTAAATTAGAAATATTTTAAAAAAAAGTACCAAAAAAAAATTATCGTAATGAAATTTACCAAAATTGCAAATCAAACAGAGGGACGCATAATTCCACCCAACAGATATCATTTTGACTTACCATAGTCAGATTTATAAAAAATAAAAAATAAATAAATCTTGCACCAGAGGAATATATGCATATACATGTGTGTGTATATATCTTCATCCTCATCTCTCATTTTCTTCCACTGCCCCCGCCCCCGCCACCACCAGAAACAAAGCCTATGTTGATGTTCACTACCGGAATTGGCCGGGGTTGATCTTGGTTAGGGTTAAGGTTTGCAAGAGGAAAAGGGATCGAGGGTTTGGTCTAATTCGTTCATAGCAGCCACAATTTCGATCCCCACGACGCCATTTTGCGCAAAGTTCTTAGGCAATTTAGAGAGTTATTGATGGTGACATAATTACAAAAGGTCTGGCTAACTAGTAAACTCTTTCCCCGCCCCTCCTCCACCACAACCACCACCGCCTCTCCCGCCAAACAATTCTGAAATTAGGGTTTTTGACCAATCGCCACAGTGAAATTCAGGAAATAGGGCAATATCTTTGTGGGGGATTTACCCCTCTGGATTAAGAAAAATGAGGTTGCTGATTTTTGACGGCAATTCGGAGGAAGTCGGCGTCGTCATGACGACATGAAGCCTGAAACCATGGGGCTTTGAATCTCTTCGATGAACCCACCGTTACAATCGGGACAAGAAATCCTAATAAATCACTTCAATCAATTATCAGAACAATACATACACAAGCGTGTTTATATATATAATTTCATTGAAGTTTATATTGTTTTTATATATGTAAACTTCAATAAATTATGGTTTCAACCCAGGGGTTTTTTCGTCTTTTCACAATTAATTTGTATTTCTATTAAATTATAAAATAATATTTTAAGGGTATAAAAGTAAATGCACAACTTCATCACCGGAAAATGACTTCAATGGGTCAAAGCGCACATTTTACAAAGTATAGGAGTGTTTTAAAACCAGGAGAAGTGTTTTCTGCATATTTTGGATAGTATAGGGGTGTTTTGCGCCATTCACCCATATATATATATATATATATATATGTGCACACACTTCCCAACTAAACACACAGAGACCATGGTTCTACGTGGAGGTATCGGTTGCGTTTATGGTAGATTCGGACAATATCAATTTTATAAAACTAGTATGGGTGATACCTAACTGTATCGGCATATTCAAAAAGCGTTACAAACTTAATAATAAATAAGATATCTCACGGAAAGATGAACCATGACACGGGCACACTTCACATCGTCGGTATGCGCATATACACATTTGTTTATATCCACACTATGCGCATATACACATTTGTTTATATTCAGTCATGGACCTATCACCTATGTGCCCCCATTGCAATTTTTTATATTACATTGTTCACCTATATATTTTAATAAAATTACACTTATGCCCCCACTATGTATATATGTTTTAAAATTTAATAGTTTATGCCCATATACTAGGTTTAATGTTTAAGTATTGTATTGAAAGAGACGACTGTACAAGTATGAGGAGTAGCCCACTAAGTATTGTCCGTTGGATATTTTGGTCCTAGCCGAAAAGGTAACAACCCACTTGGAAGGCCCAAAATCAAGTCCATTTAGGACAACAAAAATCCAAAGTTAAGTCCCGCCCAATAACGAGCAATTACTAGATCAAATTCATTATCAATTTTTAACTGTATTCTTAAAAAAGGTTTTCATCATAATTTCGGAGATGAAATTACGGAATTATTAAGTTTATTATAATGGCGATTACCAAAAACTCCCTCGTGCTATCACATTCGATCATATTAACACCCTGTTTGGTAGGTTGTTTGGTTTCACTTGATCTGGTCTAATATTTGTTTTCAGAGACCAGACTATGTTTGTTTGGACTTAGTCTCAAAATTTAGAATCAGACCAAAATTTAGAACCAGACTATGTTTGTTTGGACTTGGTCTCAAAATTTAGAACCAGACCAAATTGAACCAAATGGGGTGTTTTTGGAACCAAATTTTTTGATGGTTCAACCTGGTCCGGTCCGGTCTGGTCTTATTAATAAAATATATTTATAAATAATTAAAAATGAATAAATAATAATAATAAATTAAATAAAACATATTTTAAAAATAAAATATAAATAATAAATAATAAACAAAATGAATTAAATAATACCTAATAATAATAAAAAATGAATATAATAATAAATAATAAGTAAATATAATAATAAATAAATACTTCATAATAATAATAATAAATGAGTATAATAATTATAAATTAATATTAAACTAATAAAATATATTTTTAAATAATTAAAAATGAATGAATGAATAATTTATAAATTAAATGAATTAAATAATGAAATAATAATAAATAAATAGAATATATTTATAAATTAATATATAAATTAATAAATAATAATATAATAAAATATATTATAAAGTGAAGAAATAATAAATAAAGAAATAAATAAATAATACATAAATAAATATTATAATAAATAATAAATAAATAGTAAGATCAGATCGCTTACCAAACATACTTTTAAGTGTAGGATCCAGATCAGATTAGACCAGACCAGACCAGAAAGACCGTCTACCAAACATAGCCTAACTCCTAGTCCATTGCATCCCTGTAGATTGCCTTCTTACAGAATTTTTTTTTAATGAAAAGAAACTCACACACCACACACCCATAATATCTTCTAGAAAGCTTAAACACTTCACCAAAGTGTGCTGGTAAAAGAACACTTATAAGGAGACGTGTATAATGAAAAATTGGGTAAATTGCACTATGATCCCTTTCAGATATGATATATTATACTCACACTCCCTATCATTTAGATAAGTAAAGTTTCACCCCTCTAGTTCATCGGTGTTCAATTTAGGTGACTAGATCTGTGAAATGACTAATTTACCCATGCCTATTTTTCACGGACTTAAATGTCTTTGCATCTAGTTGAGGGTATTCTAGACATTTCACCTCTGAAAAAGTGATGACGTAAGTGTTGACTGAGTTTGACCATGTCGGAAGTTCAACTAAGGGGTATTTGTTACAACTTACAAATTTAAAATAATCTAACTATAATTATTCAAATAATAAAAAATACATGTATAATATATCATATTTCGAGAATCTATAACTACAATTTATCCTAAAAAAAATTAACAAGAATGAAGTTCGTGTAAAGTAATTTGTGAAACAATAAATCTAATGTTACTGGTAAGATGGGAGACATAGCTCAATCAGGTTAGATCCGAGTCGATATAATAACAATTCATCGAGGATAGTTTTGGCATAAAAGAAAAAGTAAATAAGATCACGTGATTATGACGTGCTCGTTTTATGTATTTCTTAAAGTTGGGCCTATATATATCATATATATATGATATATATGTAGTATAGTTTACACGGCCTAGTTAATATTCTGTATTTTACCAGAGGAGAAATGTAACACTGCTACAACTCAAATTGTTGGAGCTTCCCAGCCAGCTGGGTTTGGAATGTTTTTATTTGCAATAATGATTTTAAATTTATAAGGCTGTTGAAATTATCATCGCATCTAGTCTTGTCATTTGGATTTGACCTAGGTACTCGATTAATACAAGCATTTTTCCAGCTGTTTCGAGATTACTACTACTGATACTACATAGGGTGTCTTTTCTTTTGGTTGGAAGGTCATGTCTTAGTTAAAATCAATGTTTCGGTTCTTCATGCTTTTAAAAGTTATTAATGTCAGTACGGAATATGAATATTCATCCAAAATTTATTTTAAAATTAATATTATCCGAATTTATTATACTGTTATTATGATCGCAATAAAACTAATATCACAATGACCGACCATGGTTAAAACTTAAATGAATGTGTTTTCAAATTTTATTTTAAAATTAATATTGATCAAATTTGTTATTCCGCTACAATGAATCAACATAATTAATATCACAATAACCGATCATAGTTAAAACTTAAATAAATGTGTTTTTTTTGTTTACCATCTCAACTAGAATAAACTAATACACAATTACCGACCGTGGTTAAAACTTAAATGAGTGTGTTTTCTTTCTTTACCATCTCACCTAGAATAAATTGGGTCAATTCATGTTGGGTTAAACACTATCCGTTACAAACTTGATTTATTTATCAATTGTATTATACTGATAGTTTGTTTAAATTGTTTGATATAAGTAGGTCATATAACTAGTTAATAAATTATTGTGGTTGGGTCCAAGATTTAAAGTAAAGTCTCCATCATCCAAAACCCGGGTCATTAGGTTGGAGTCTTCATTGATAGGGGGTCAAACTCACTCTAATAATTTTATAGGTCAACAAGAATCCAATAAGATCACCTCAAACTCGTTAATTTAAGATTTGACACAAATCATGAATCAGGTTATATAGATAATCTGTTTAATTTGTTTGAATTAAATAGATCTTGTAATTCGTCAATAAATTTATATTTTTACACGAATCGATAAGATGAATTCAAACTCGTTAATTTTGTGTCGTGTAAGCTTTATGTACATGCTTATCATTTGACCTGCAATGAGGAAAAATCTAGAAGGTTGCTGGAGTTGCCTTGTTGTTTTAAGTTAGCTTTTTAGAGGTTAACCATTCATGCATGTGATAGAATTCTCGTGGTTTCATTTATGAGTGACCGCACAAACCTCTTTTTAATTTCCTTTTTGCCTCCAACTCTTGTAACCACAGAGGTCTCTCTCATTCCTTAACTACCTTTCCCTCTCACTTTTAAGAGAGAGGAAAAATAGTTCGATTGGCAGTGTTTAATTTGAGTTGAATTTCAAATGGTAAGTTTATCACACACCTTACATGAGCCCATGTGACTCGAATCCCTATCTTTTCATTTGGGGAGAAAATGTGATATCATTTAACTACAAGGTCATTGGTGAAGTGAATTTAATTTTACACTATGTTTATTAATACACTTTTAAGTTCTAGATGTTACAGCTACTGACATACTTATGGTATTGGTATAATGGTTCGCGGTAATGGTCCGTTACAGCGCGTATCATTCGATTTGTAATATTTTTTGAAAATGTCAATACCGTTATTTATGACCGATATTTATTCAATATTCATTATCGAAATTGATACCGTTACTGCGAACTATGATTGACATATGTATATATATTATCTTCCCCTTCTAATAGTACCATAGTCATTTGTATTTTTTATAGTTTTCATTGAAAACAATAACAATAGAGCTTGTGCAAATATTTTTAGAATCTATATATATATATATATTTAGAAACAAAGTAAACTTAGCACTAATACTTGAGTTACACCCACATAACGTTTTTGGAAATCACTAATAATTGAGTTACACCCACTTATCATTTATATATATATATATATAGATTAAATTTGTTATAGAGTTATATATTTCGAGTTTGTTACATTGTTACCGCGACCTGATCGAGATCAATACCTTGATATGAGATGGGGGAGGGATGATAGAAAAACCCATTCTGCAAGGGAACTGCCTCAAACTGCCCTATTTTTTACGGTTATTAATCAGCTCATTTAAAAATGGGTTAGTTATGGAGGTTAAAAAAAAATCAACGGTTATGGGACGGGGGAAAGTTTGAGGGGTTCCCCCATTGGGGAATCGCCTCGCCCCAAACCGCATAATTAATATTTAATATTTTATAATTTTTATATTAAAATTACATAATTATATATTTATTTACATCTTTTATATTAAAATTACATTAATATCCTTAAATAAAATAACTATTTCCTTATCTACCCTCTATATGTATATATGAAAAATCCTAATTTCTAAACCTATTCCAACGATCGATGATTAATATTTTATGATTAAAATGTGGATTATTATTTTATGTTGTTTGCTTATTTTTATATAATTGGAGGCTTTTATTTAAATTTGTTTATCTAGATTTGAATTACTTGTGGATTTTGAATTATTAATTTTTTTTTTGTGTGTTAGAAAATTATTGCGATTAAATTAATTGAATAATTGTTTGTTTTGATTTTTTTTTAGAAATTATTCCGATTAAATTCATTGAATAATTGGTTGTTTCTTATATAAATTTTAATGTTATATTAATGTATTTATAAAAAAAATTGGTTTAATAGGACCGTTTGGGGGGGGGGGGGGGGGGGTGGGGGGGGGCGCGGGTGGGGTCATAGGGGGAAATGTGAGATTTTTAAACAATTATGGAAGATGCAAATTTTCCCGACTATATTGATGGGTCATATCTTTTCTAATGAAATTAATCAAATTACTTACCACTAACATCAACTAGTGGTCTTCTTTTATATATTTTTTCCAAAATATATATATATATTTTCAAATTTATATGATATTTTCAAATTTTATAAAAAACATTCAAAATTTATATTTGTTTTTGAATTTTATATATTGTTTTTGATTTTTATATATTTTTTTGAATTTTATATATTTTTTTCAAAATTTATATATATATTTTAAAATAATATATTGTTTTCGAATTTTATAAAAAAAAAAATTAAATTTTATATATATTGTTTGAGGGTGGAGGCAATCCGGACATATGAGAGGTTAGTTGATTAAATTGAAAAGTATAGGAGCAATAAATTTAATAGTAGAAGGATGTTTATTGAACCCTTTTTAATATTTTGATTTGAAATTGTACATGTTTGGAGATAAAACAAGAGCTGGGAGAGAACTCACATTTCATATATAACTGTTTTGACAAAATATTATATCACATGTTGACAGTTTTGGATCTAAGACAATTGGCAAATTTTGGAGTCACACACAAACAAACAAACAATTGAGTTGTGGGATATATTATTGGTTGCCAAAAAAGGCCAAAATTAAAGCTGTGGTGAAGTGTGGCGGGGATAGTTGATGTAGTTTGGTGGTGGTGGAGTTGGTGGTTCTACTAATTTAACGAGGTAGTTATCACTTGCATACTCTCCTCTTCCTAGGTCCGCCTATTAGTATGAAAAAATTCTATTTTTTTTTTTTTGTAAAAGCCCCCTCTCTTTTCAGATATATTATTGTCCGCTTTTGACTCACCTAGACAAGAGATTTTCCGGGATCACCCATTCAGTTATCACTCTAGGTTAAGACCAAAGACTTTTCAGGAGTTGCCCATTCCATAATCACTCCAAGTTAAGACCAGAGCCTTCCCATGGGATCACCTTAAACATGTGGAATTCCGGTAGGTTCACGACCAGCTCGGCTTTAAAATGAGTTGTGTCATAAAAATATATGAAACCGACATCTAACACTTCACCTATCCAGACGATCTGAGATTATGCACATGTAACTCGCCCAATATGATAGCATATCAATGACACTTGCCCACAAGATCGCCACATTTTTAGTGGGTGTGGTCATAGTTTGTGTGTGGGGAGGAAGTTGTGTAGGTGATTTTATATCTCAATCCACATGACAACGCCACATCATCGGAATGATCTACATAGCTTTGTCAAGCAGTCAACATTCAATGCACACGTCACGTCATCAAATTGAAGACTAAGTTAGGAGCAGGACTTGGGCATTACTGGGATCCGAGGAGGTACTTGGTTTGGTGGATGAAGTCCAGGGTTCGTCGGGTTGATTCTCGATTTGACTCGAGAAATAGATTTATCATTTTGACTTCCGCACATCAATTTATGATTAATTGAAAAATTAATTTCTTTTAATTAGTTTTAACCCAAATGTGATGTCACGATGACATCACCAACTCTTTTACTTGCCAATAAAAGAAAGCCAAGGCCCAAGGGAAGAGGAAAGGGGAGGAGACTTCTCTAGACTTTTACTTTGGAGTCATGAGAGCCCAAATCTCATACCCACTCACATACTTCACAAGCTCCTGACAAAAGGTAGTCAATGGTATTTGCAACAGGAATGCCATCTTCATTCTATATATCTCGCTCTTGAGTTCGTTTGGGCTTCCGCAATCTTAATCAACATTTGAATACTTTGATTATATATGATTCTCTCATATTTCTGTATTGATATCACCATTTATATTATTTATTTAAGTAACCCCTTCAAGTTGAAAACCTATTTTATTGATCTAGGAGAGCTGTTGGTGTTCCATATAAATTATAATACATGTAATCTATATGTATATAGAGAGGGAAATATTTCTATATATCTCTAGCTTGTTGGTTGTGTCATGTATGTATAGGGCCGAGCCATTCAATCGCTCCCCAAAATCTGTATATATTGTAGATAAGTTCATAAAAACTACATATGGCTCCTCTCAAATTCTTTTTAAAATTTATTTGATAGCCTAGAAAAATATATATTTTATCAAAAAACTTATAAAAAGTTGCATTGACCTCCCCTAGATATATATTCTGGCTTGCCATTGTATGTATATATATGTGATGCATATATTTAATTATAGATTTACCATAGTTGGATGCTGGTTGTTAAAAAAATCTATACATTTATTTGGCAACTTGAGACGTATGTCCCATAACATCCCCATACTCGCATTGTTCAGAACCTTGAACATTTGAATTGAAGAATTAAAAAAACATTGATTGGAAAACTTCGATTCCAAGAGTTTGATACAATTTGAAGGTCTATAATTCAAATATTTATAATATGGAAGGGCTAAATTTTAAATTATGGTTTCTTTGTTTTAATTGCTATAATTAAAATTATACCCGTATATAACTGCCAACTTATTGAGGGTTTCTATATAAGTCGGCCATGAAATTCCGGAAATAAGTAAAAGTCCTAGGCGAGAGCAAATGTGAGGCATTTATACGTAAGGCTTTACGCACTTAAAAAATTATAAGTGTAAAAGAAAGTATTAAAAAAACACATTGAATATATTAAATATTAAAAAAAATTGAAAACAACCGTCAGCTTGGTGTTATCGTGAAAATTTGTTGTGTTTGGATGAGTGTTGTGGTCACTAGAGCCTTAAGTGTTGTCGCGTGAAAAATTATCGTCGTTGTGCGAATGCGGTAGTCACGAGATCCTTATGTATAAGCGTCAGACGTTGTGCGAGTGCGATAAGAATCTTCTAGCCTTAATAAGAATAATTGTTTGAGCTGGATTAAACTTTAGTTTCATTAAGTTGAAATTTTAAGATTTTTTTTTTAATCTATAGTAATAGTAAGTGAAATATAAAATTTTAGTCCCAAAATTGTAAAATTGAATTTGGATTTAGTAAGAATTGGGGTATTAAAATTTTTTTTGGACCTATAGTAAAATCATTTTTATTTAAAAAAATAAGGTCCTAAATTTTGTAATTATATGGGACTTTGTTTTAAATTGGGCTGACAACATAAATAAATTTTCTTAAAGCCTATAAAAATAATACTATTTTTTTTAAAAAAAGTTACAATACAATATAAAAATAATATTAATAAAATAATTGGGGCCCCCGGCCCGGTGGCCTTAAGGCCTGTTTGGATAGGTGGTTTTGAGTCTGGTTTTGGTATTTGATTTCAAGACCAAACCATGTTTGGTTGGTGGGTTTTTGACTTGGTTTTGGGCTTTTTAAAACCAACCACTAAAACCATGGTTTTGGCCTACCAATTTTGATTTTTTTTTTCTTTCTCTCTCTCTCTCTCTATATATATATATATGGTCGAAAATATGAATTAATTTGAAAAAAATAATATATAATATTTGGAAAAAAAAATTTGGGAAAAATAATTTTATTCCAAAAAAAAATTAATTTTCGGAAAAAAATTATTTTTCGGAATAAAATTATTTTTTCGGAATAAAATTAATTTTTGGAAAAAAAATTATTTTTCGGAAAAAAATTATTTTTCCCCATTTTATATCCTTTTTTTTCTAAATTTTTAAATTTTTTCAGTATATAATAAAATTATTCAGAATTTTATATATATTTTTTAATTATATATATTTTTTCGAATTTAAGATATATTATTTGAATTTTATATATAATTTTCACATTTTAAAATATATTTTTCGATTATATATATATTTTTTGAAATAAAAAAAATAAAAATGTCAAATGTTTTCGGGAATTTTAAATATTTTTTCAATTATATATATATTTTCATTTTAATATTTTTTTTCCAACTTTATATATATATATTTAATACATATTAGTATATATATATAATTATACCAAGACCAACTCCTTACCAAACATTATATATAGGTTTTAAATTTACCTAAAATCACCCAAGACCACCAAAACCAAAATCACAAGACCAAGACCAAAACCAAGTTCCTAAACGGACTCTTAGCCTCATGCGGGGCTGGATCTATATATAGATTTTTTAAAACTCTTTAGCGAAAACTCAATAAAAGAAATAGAAATATCTGAAAGCTGACTTCATCCTCTAGTAGTTTTATATTAAGAGAATTGACAAATTCGTAGCTCATTTTCACCTGACTTCATCCTCTTGTAGTTTTATATTAAGAGTATTGACAAATTCGTAGCTCATTTTTAATATTATCACATCATAAAAAGTAATAAGTGAAGAATTAGTTGCCATTTTGGTTATAAGCAATGCTGAGTCGCTGAGTAGTGACCACTCATAAATATTTATAGAAGCATATTTGCCAATTTGCCATCCAGCATCTTCTCCATTATTTGTAGAGCATATTCCAAAGCTCAACTAGAAAGCATTTCCCGTGGTGGCTTCCACGGCCCTACGGTCCAGCCTGGGCATGTTTCTTTTTAAATTAAGGGTCATAATCCAACAGGTGTATATATAAATCATTCTAATTCAATTCAATGATAAGAAAAATGCAAATACTGTTTTGGTGGACGCAGACCAGACCGCATTGACCGAATCATGTCCAAATTATTTATGATTTTGATTTTTTACTGTTTTATTATTTGAGATTGGTCTACAGTTTCAACAACTTCAAAAAGTAATGGGCTCCACCAAAAACTACAATTATAGTATATTATTAAAGAACAAAATAAAAAATACAAAATAACAAAAAAAATATTGAAAAATCAGACTTGGACACTAATTTGGGACAAATGTAGTATAATATATGTCGCAGATTTTTTTATCCTTTGAAAAATTTATGAATATAATATGAACAACGCTGGATAAGAAAGTGATTTTAAGAGTTGAAAAAATTATTAACAGTATCTTGATTAATTGAAAATAATGGAAGTTATAAAAATATTAACGTTATTTATAAAGCGAGAATGATAAAAGTTAAATTGCAAGACTTCAACATCTAAAATGATGAAAGCTACAAAACTTTAACTACTTTTATAAAAAGTTTCAAATTTGGACATAAAACTTTTAGCACATCATATCACACCAGTCTAGCAATAAAAAAAATATAAGTGCCTGTGTTGAGAAATGATGTGATTTTGGTTTGGTTTGATTTTGGTGTGTTTTGGTTTTATTCTGATTGAAATTATGTTTGGTGTTGATGATTTTGGTCTGAAGATAAATAAAACTAAAGAAACCAAAACATGTTTTGTGGAGTTGGTGTAATCAGAAATTTTAAAATCAAATCATGTTTGGTAACTTAAAATGAGTTTGGTAACCAAAAAAATTAGGTATTAATAAATTATTAACTAATTACTAATAAAAATAAAATGAAAATTTAAATATTTAATTTTTTTGTATAAATTTAATTAATATTTAAATATTTATTATTAATTATTTGTCCATTTTATTTTTTTGGTTTTACTTTATTTATTACTCAATATTTATTTATTTATTTATTATTTTTAAATATTTATTACTCAATATTTATTTATTTATTATTTTTATATTATTTATTTAATATTTTACTCAATTTTTATTTATTTATTATTAATTCTATTTTTGTTTATTATTTATTTTAGTTTTATTTAATTTAATATAATTTTGACTTTGGTTAAAAATAGAATAATATACAAATAATGTGTTGGTTTCAATTTAATAATTATGAATTGTGAACAGGAGAAAAACCATACCAAAATCACCACACGTTGTTTCTAATTTTCACAAACCAAGAGTGGGATTAATTATTCAAATTTGGACACACAACACTTTTACCAGCATATTCAAATCACTCCCAGCATCAAAAATAAAATAATGTTAAAATGTTTGATTAGTCTATGTTGAATCAGATCATGACATCATCCATTACATAAACATAGAATATAGTAGCATTGAATCGAATGAATAAAGTTAGAAAATAGTAAAAAAATTGTCACTTTGGGCCCGGTGATTTAGTGCTTCAACCCATACACCATTCTCTTGACTACTTTTGTTTTCCAAATCTTTATTGCCTCCAAAAACTTTTTGGACAAAACACTCCACATCAATTTCACTATTTCCTAATATGTCTTCTTCCTCTGGTTTAACTTGAATAAACGGTGGCCGTTGGATTCGACAGATCAGATCCCAATCCACCTTGCCAAAAAAATCATGACCCTTGATTTCCTCCAGTGCGATTCTCTCCATAGGGTCCTTTTCCAGTAACTTTCCAATCAAGTCCCTCAAGGGCGTCGGCTCTCCGGTGAGCTCCGGCGACTTTGTCAAAATCCGGTTAAACGTCTCTTTCCGATTCGCGCCACGAAACGGCGTCGTCCCGTACAACATCTCATACATCACCACCCCCAAGCACCACCAGTCCACCGCGAAGTCGTGACCCTTCCCTAATATAATCTCCGGCGCCACGTAGTCCTCCGTCCCGACGAACGACTTCGACTTCGCATCCGAGTCCGACTCGCAACTCGCCGAGTCGCCACCGGTATCCGGCGGCGGCGCCGAGTCCTCCGGCGAAATTCCCGAGTTGAAACACCCGTTCAACAACGGAAACCGCTTCTTCTTGTTCTTCTTGATCCTCTCCGATTTCATGACCGATTTCAAAACCGCTTGAGGAGATTTTGGCGGGAGTTTTGTTGACAGATCGAAATCGACGAGCATTAGATGTCCGTTCTCTTGAATCACTACATTTTCCGGCTTCAAATCTCTGTACACAATCCCTAATCCGTGCAAATACTCCAATGCCAGTACCAATTCCGCAGCGTAAAATCTGAATAATTCAAAAGAATTTAGATTAATAAACACATACTATAACTATCGATCGAATAATTTCACTTAAATTATGTTAGAGAAATCAAACCTGATGATATCGTCGGAGAACATTTTCTCGGTTTGATTTTTTCTGAGAGAGTTGAGATCGCCGCCGGGGCAGTAATCGATAGCGTAGCCGATGATCTGATCGGTGGACAGAAGTGCTCGGAGTCTGGGGAGGAGGGGGTGGTTTAGAGTCGTTAAGACTTCTTGTTCAAAGCAAATGCGTTTGAACTCATCGAGATCTGATCGGTTATTGATGTTGTGAATGGATGCTTTCGAGATCGCCTTTAGAGCGATAAATTCGTCATCAAAGGACTGTTGTTGATCTGGTTGGACTTTTACCAGGAACACCACGCCTTTGGCTCCGCGGCCGAGCACGGAGACGACTTTCAGATGGCGGAGCTCTAATAACGGAATGTCATTTTGGTGGTGGTCGGGTCCGCCGTTCATGGCGGGAGCGGTGAGACTGTAGCTGCTGCAGGTATATTTATACGTATATGTATATGTATATGTATATGTATATGTGTGTGTGTGTTTTGGGGTAAGTTTTAGGGAGAGAAAGGTAGTGGTCGAATGAAGGCTGCTGAAGGATTGTGGAGACAGTATGTGGACTTTAGTTACACTACACGTTTATATTAGTAGTCGGTGACTTTGGAAAACGAAGCGTGAACGGAAATCACCTTTCTTGCTGAGCAAGATAAAGCGAGGAAGCATCATGGGACATGGGAGAAAAAAGGACGTTGCAAGGAAAAATGTACCACATATAAAAATATTCACGGGGTCGGGGTGGGTGAGACTTTTGATAAGGGTGTTTGGCTTATCAACAAAGTCTTACTATTATACATATACTTATTATGGTAATTTATATTGACACCTTCAGAGGTATTCCTGAATTACGCGGAGATGATGATCAACGCACAAATTAATAGAAACATATTTGAGATTTTATTTTTGTTGTATTGATATTTTTTGAAGGCATAAAATGATTTTATTGTTCTTCTTTAATTTAATTTTCATATAAAATCTCTAAATTATTCTATGCCTAAATCATACACTTTACCCATTACACCAACCACCTTCATCATCACACTCTTATTATTGAAAAATCTACAATAAATAAATAAGATATACAATATATATAATTTTATTTTAAAAATAAAAATTCAAAAACATCAAAAAAAATTAAAATATATATTTAAAGGAAAATTCTACCACTAAAAAAATTTCATCAATAATAATATTAAAAAAATCCCATTATTTGATTACGGCTCTTAATTTTTAATATAATACTATATAAATATTCTCAAAAAAATTATATTATTGTCAATCAATAATTTAAATAAATTTAATAATATAATGGTAGAATTTTTTAGATATGTAATACCTATAATGAAATATCTTATTTAGATATGTAATACCGAATAAAATTCCATTCCATTATGAAATTTAATAATATAATGGTAGAATTTTTTAGATATGTAATACATACAATGGGTAGAATGTATAATATTTTAAATAAGATATTCTATTATATTATCAAATTTTATTAAAAATTAAGAGCAGTAATTAAATAATGGTATTTTCTTAGTATTACTATTGAAATTTAGTCGTAGATTTTACCTTTAAATATATATTTCAAAATAGTTTTGATGTGCGTTGACCATTATCTGGGTATAATTGACCAATATCTCAGGGGTGCTAATGTAAATTACCCTATTTATTGTATATATAAGAGTGTATATCATACTTGGCCATATTTTCTTTATATACGATTTTGGAATGTGCTTATTTGATTATGCAGCAATGATACCCTAAGTATTGTTTGGTGCACGGATATAACGTATTGTCTAATTTATATTTTTTTAAAATGTGCTAATATGATTACGGTATGTTCTATTAATATTATTCGATAAAAAAAAACTGATATTATCCGAAGTAATTATATGACCAAAACGGCAAGCATATTGTATACATTTCCTTCATCTAGACGGAGCATCAAGCTTCCATTTTAAGCGGTAGACTAGTCTGCAACTTTGTACAAGTAACATATTTATTTAGGATTATTATCACAAAATCCCCTAAGTTTCACCAAATCATCAAATTGCCCCTTCGCCTATCAAATAACCCCCTAAGTTTTATAATTTTATCAATCTCCCCATCCACCATTAAATTGATAAAGAATTAATTTAATTTAAACCCCTCAAGTTTGACAATCTTCATTTATACCCCTTATTTTTTAAAACTCACATCATTTACATCCCTTATACCTAAATTACTCTCAAACTTGAGATATATGATGTTTGGAAACAAGATTTACTATTATCATATTTTATTTTACAAACAAGGCGTTAATTTTTTATTTTGTCATTAATCAAAAAATAAATTCGTTCATAGTAAAATATTTTAAAAAAATGAAAAAAATTAATTGATAGTTCGAAATATTTTTTACCCTAACTTTTTTTATTTCGAAAAAAATTAGTCCCTCAAACACATTTTGACATAAAAAAAAAAGAAGGGTAAGATATGTTTTTTCAAAAAAAAAAAAAAAAATACCGAAATATTTTTTACCCTATTTGTTTTTATATTTTACCTTAATTGGTAGTTCAAAAAAATTTATTTCGGAATTAATTTATTTTTTATTTTTTGAAAAAATATTTTTTTTTTACTTTTTTTTTATGTCAAAATGTGTTTGATGGACTAATTTTTTTCTAAATAAAAAAAAATAGGATAAAAAATATTTCGAGCTACCAATTAATTGTTTTTTTCATTTTTTAAATATTTGTTTACATATTTTAATATAAACGAATTAGTTTGAGAGTAATTTAGTTATAAGAGGTGTAAATAATGTGGGTTTCAAAAAATAAGGAGTATAAATGAAGATTGTCGAACTTGAGGGGTGAAAATTAAATTAATCCTTTACCAATTTCATGGTGGAGGAAGAGATTAATCAAATTACAAAGCTTAGAGGGTTATTTGATAAATCAGGGAGCAATCTGATAATTTGGTAAAATCTCAAGGGGGTTTGTGATAATAGCCCATTAATTTATCTAGTTTTTACATGAATCTGTTGACTAATTTGGATAATCATTTAATACTCTAATAATTTAAGAACAGTTATTTAATAAACACTTTAATGTTGCATTTAATTACATACTAGTTTCACTACAATGAAAGTACAGCTGATATAACCGTATGATAATAATATTAATTAGTAGTGGTACTATATTTGAAGTAATAGACCTTAAGAT
Organism: Cornus suecica; assembly: GCA_963922005.1. Lineage (NCBI taxonomy): Eukaryota > Viridiplantae > Streptophyta > Magnoliopsida > Cornales > Cornaceae > Cornus > Cornus suecica. The sequence goes on from OY998239.1 coordinate 67,587,325, forward strand.
TTGAGTTAATTTCATTTAGTGATCGGTCAACCCATTTTTTTAACAAAGATACCCATTGAAGTTTGCAATTGCAATGACACCCCTAAAGACATGAAATGACTTTAGTACCCTTAATTATATTAATTTTTATTTGAAATATCTAAATTTTCCCATGCTTAACACTACCCTTCACTCACCTTTATTATTTATACATTTTTAAATATTTTTTTGTTTAAAAATTGTTATCATTCATTTACTTATACACCAAATGTTAGAACACTCTTTTGATCTTCACACAAAATATATTATTATTACTAAATCTCACTGAAGTATATGATACTTATAAAAGTCAAAACAATATTTAATTTTATATAAAATATTTTTTTGTTTACTCTTGTTATTTATGTATACAGTTTATTTATTAAAATAATTATAATAATTCATTTACTTAACATTTACCTACATGTTGCAAAGTTCTTTTGGACTTCCCACAAAATGTATTAAATATTAATAAATTTTTACTTAACATTTACCGTACATGTTACCAAGTGTTGCAATGACACTAAGTAAATTGAATTAAAAGTAATTATTAAATGTAATACTTATAATGGTTATAAGTTATAACTCTCTAGTTTTTTTTTGAGTGTGAAATATTTATATAATAATATATTTAAGATTAAAAATAGTATTTACATAGTATGTTTTTTTTTTTATTATCAAATTGTATATTATATTATTGATAACATATTTGTAAGGGTAGAATTTACTTTTAAATAGATTTTTCAGTATATTTTAGATATTTTTGACTTTTTGTAATAAAATAAAATTATATATCTTATATATTTATTGAAAACAAATATTATAATAAGGATGTGGTAAGACCATGTTTGGATTGACTTTTCAAATGTTATTTTTGACTTCTTGAAGGAAAAATATGTTTTAAATGGTGTTTGACAAAAATTTTAGAACTTCTGGGCCTTGGAAGAGCGTTTTAAAGAAACTGGGGGTATCAGCTTCTCAAAACAACTTCTACTTCTCTTTCTTTTCTGCATAAAATCAGAAATAAAAATTATACCAAACAAAACCTATTATTCAATAGAAAGTACTTTGTTACAATATTTTGGTAAAAACACAACAAGGTGGGCATGACTTTAGACCCAATGTAAAAACACCACCTATGACCTTCTAGGTGGTGTAGTTGAACATATATAAACAAATTTAAAGGGTCCATTTGGATACCCTGTTTTTTGTTTTTGTTTTTTTTACTGTTCACAAGACTAAAAAAAAAAAAAATGTTTGGCAAACTCGTTTACTGTTCACTGTTTTTTCTCCAAGAAAACTGTTTTCTGTGAATAGTGTGTAAAAGTGATGAAAACATCAAATACAACTTTTAGTTGTTTTTTGAGTTTTTTCACTGTTTAGGTGGTAAAAACAATGAAAACACCAAATTCATAAAATACAATTTTCACCAAATAAAAGTGGTGAAAACACCTTCATTCAAATGCTTTTTTGTTTTTAGTTTTTTCCTGAAAAAACAAAGACAAATACAAAAACATTTTTTATATTTGAAGACAGAAAACAAATACAAAAAACAGACTTTCCAAACGCACCCAAAATAAATGAAATACGGAATATGTATTGATTGCTGTATGAATAAGCGACCTATATATTTAGTAACAGAAAATAATTGTATTTTTTCCCTTTAAGTGTGAAAGGTAAGTATTTTTATTCAAATAATTTTATTTTCTATCTTTGAAAAGTACTTTCACATTGAAGAAAAGAAGATGTAAGAAAAAATATGTTTTATCTACTTTTAGTTATATATATATACAGAAAACAGAAGAAAAAAAAAAAAACTACTCCTCCGGTCTTAGTTTAAGTGTCCTTTTTCAAAAAATTCAATTTTTTAAGATAATGACTTTTGGTATTTAATATTGTATGGATACATAGTGGATGAATTGTCAATTTTACTCATGGTGGATCCATAATGATGTGATTTTTGTCATTTATTATTTTAATGAATTTAGGATAAACTAGTAAAATGATAAAATAAAGTACTTTAACTTTTCAAACATGACACTTATTTTGGGATGGACAAAAAAAATAAATATGTGTACTTAAGTTGAGACAGAGGGAATATATTTTTGCAGATTTTTTTTGTTTAAAAACTTTCAATTCAAATTTTTAGCAGTAATGAACACATTAAGTAGCTACAAATCAGCTCATTAATATGTCAATTTTTTGTAGATTATTGAATAGCTTGCATCTCTCCTAAACCTCAACTCTTAGTTTTCGAGTTTCTCCATTTCCTTTGAAACATAACTCCAGCGTTCACTAGTTGAAAATTTGTTAGATCGGTGTGTATATTATAATGATGTTTGTAGAAAATAAAATAAAAAATAAGTTTTCATACACACTACATGTGTGTTGCTTTTAAATTCTTTTTTTTTTTTTTACCCTGGCAAACATATGTTGCTTTTAAATTCATGAGAATAGATAATAATTACTGAATCCCATTCTAATGATTACTTTGCACTAATTAAAAAATCAAACCATAATCTACTTTTAAAATAAATAAAGTGAAAAATAAAAATTGTCAATGAACACAATAACATGAGTGAAGTATGAGGCCTTAGAATCTTATCCGGCCCACTACATCAGACTCTTAAGAACATATCTATTTCCTTTTTACTTGGTGGGCTCACGCCCATGGAGATATTAGGCTGACAATCCTCCTTGACTATCCATTGTTTAACTATCTAAGGCCCTTGTGTATATTCAAGTATCTTAATGCAATTCTTTTGTCTGGTATAAATTTCTAAGTAAGAAGAGTCTCATTTTTTATTTTTTTATTTATAATGAATTTATATTTCATTACACAGCTTATAAAATTAACGTTCCATTTTCAAATAAGTTTAAATATATAAATATTTTCAAAACTCCTTCACCGTTTTATTGTATTATTAATTCACTAGGGATGACAATGAATTAGATAATACAACTAATGGATGAAGTAACATCTTTATTGTTTGGTTGGAAGTTGGAAGGAAGAATTTTTTATTTATTTATATTTTTTCTACTAATATATCATCATTATTGGTAGTATGCTTTACATAAAAAATTGTAGGAAGGACAAAGATAAAAAAAACATGCTTGGAAGCTGTTAATCTTTTGTTTTTCTCTCTCATTTCCTCTTAAATTTGGGTGGATTGAAAAATGTAAAGAAGTGATGAATGCTTTTGCTTCCTTCATATCTTCCTTACCTTCAACCAAATACAAAAGGGTAAATTACACTTTCACCCATTTGAGATATTGACTTATTACAGTTTCACCCCCTGTCCTTTGGACAATTATAGTTTCACCTCCTCTAGGTCATCAAAGCCCAATTCCGATGATTGAAAAAGTTAAATGACATATATACCCCTGAATATTTCTCAATTATGGTGTAAAAATTAGGTTTTTGGTATGATTTGTCCATAATTGTCCAATCAATGTGTCCAGATTAGGATAAAATGAAGCAATAGTGTAGTAGACTGGAGCAAAAAATGTTCATAACAATAAATCTGAAGGTATTTTAGATATTTCACCTATTATTGACCGAGTTTGATCATTATAATTTCCAAACTCGAGGAGGTGAAACTGTAATTATTCAAAGAACAAGGGGTGAAACTGTAATAAGTCATAACTTGAGTGATGAAAGTGTTATTTACCCAATACAAAATATTAACTTATTCCTCAGTAGACATTTTGCATATCCAAACTCATAAAAAATAAGGTACAAAATATTGGGTCACAAATTAAATTAATTAGTGCAACTCTTGTTGGATTAATTTAATTTATTTGACTAAATCAAAACACACTTAGTTAAATAATAATAATAATAATTTTTCAATAAAAGATAATTGGAGAATAATAATTATAATTTTTTTACCACATTACAATATTGTAATTGTGTAATTATCCAAAAAGAAAACATGCATATAATGCTCCTATTCATTGATGTTGTTTATAAATATAAGCAGGTGGAGAATGAAAAACAAGGAGAAAATACGTGAGCTTTGTTGGACTCTTGCAACAAGAAGAACAACAATCACATTAAAATCGTGCCATTTTTTTCTCGTGATTCAACAAATTAAAAAAATCACCCAAACCCGAGCCTTGTAGACGAAGAATAACAACCACATTCAATTTTATGTCATTCTTCCTCAACAATTAAAATATCAAAGAAAACTGAGATCAATCTTTTATCAGAACTCAATCAAAGTCGCTTGCAGTTTTATTCAACAACAGATACTTGAAGAAGACTCTCAACAACCTGATTGAAGATCAAGCCCTAACAGTCCTTGGATCCATCTCAACAACCTGGTTCACAATTAAGCCCTGATGAACCTTGGATCCCTGTCAACAACTCAATTCAAGGCCCGTCAAGATCAAGTTGTGACGGCCCTTGAATCCCTTTCAAAAACTTGATTCAAGATCAAGCCCTGATAACCCTTGAATCTATCTAAACATTTCAATCTAAGATCAAGCTCCAAAAACTCTTGGATCCGACAAACAAAAGTGAGCGAATCAAATGATTCTTTCCAATTGTGACACCTTACGGCATTTGGTACGTGATTTTTTTTTTCATGTTTAGCATTTCGGGCTTGGCGGGATGACTCCATGGATTTCATTGGTTCGTTTTCGACTTTTATCGTTGAAGGGTTTCGGCCGGCTGGGACACGCCCGGTGGCTCGATGGTTGGGTTTGGTACCCAAGTGCTTTATTTTATTTTTGGATGTCCTCGTGTATCACCGGCTATGTGATTTATATGTTAATATCTATTTTTGTATTTGTATGTGAGTATTTATTTTTAGGTTGTGTGTAAAGTGGGTAAATTAGTCTTTTTACTAGAGGGTGTGGGTGGAGGGTGTAGAGATTTTCCACTAAGTGTCTTTCCAACTATATATATATGTATGAGGGGTAACTTAGGAAGATGAATTATGTGAATTGTTAAAGGTGCCTTTTCTCTAACCTTCTTTGTCACGCCCTGATATTCCTTGTGTTTGGAACCGATCTCGAGAAACAAGGGAAGTGACGTAAAAAGAACAATAATACAAAATCAACACAAAAATAAAGGTTCGGTTGTAAAAAATGAAGCAATCGGCCCAAATCCCAAAACGACATTAAAATAGCTAAAATGGGTACAATGAAAGCTATGAGAATAGCCTGAATGTAATTCGGAGCAACGAGTCAAAATCTAGAAAATCGGGTGTCGAGGCCGTGTCACGGCCTGACGTAGCACAACACGCACGCAGGGGGTGCGCGCGGCCTGTAATGCTGCGCGTTGGCATGCCAGCGAGCTGTAGGGCGCGGGAGCGCCTAAAGAGTGCCACCAACACCCAAACTCTCTGGAATTTTTTGGAAAAAGCTTCAAAATGCGTTTTTTTTACTGTTTGCAAACGGACCCCGTTTTCAACACCCCCGTTCCCAAAAATTCATAAATATGGAAAAATGAGTTCTAAAACTTTCGGATTTCAAAAAAAAGTCACCGGTGCTTGGGGGTGAGCAAAAAATGTGGTTTTGACTCAACTGAAAAAATAGTTTTTTAGAACTTTTCAAAAGTTTTCATTTTTGGCAAGAGGGACCTAATATAAATCAAGTGCATCTAAATAAACTTAATAACATCATAATATGACATAACGCTTGAATTTCATAAAGATTGCCTCATGTCATTATATTTTCATAGTTTGAACAAAATAAGCGTTTTAGTGTCAACGACACCAAAGTGCTCCAAAAGAATTGAATCCCCGCGCTTAAGCAATTCAAGGTAGTACAACAACAACATCCGAGCTAACATGCTAGCCTCCAAAATAATAGATATGCAATTTAATACAAGTTTGATAATGTTAACAAAAATAAAACATATACATATATCATATTCTACAAAAATGATTATCAGCCACCCAAGATACAAAAGTTAGCGGATAAACGTGCCAAGAGGTCACCAAACACTAGGGCCCTCCCATGGTGGGATCATCACCTGAAAAATGATTAAAGTAACGGGGTAAGTTACACTAGCTCAGTAGAGGAAGCGTCACCGCTCTAATCTCGGCCGTCCGAGTGGTACAACCCAAACCCAAAAGTGCATGCTACTAATCCTAGGTCGGTTTTTTTTTTCTTACTTGGCTCTCACGCCAATCTGGGACCCCAACGAACCCCTAACAATCAACCCAAAGCATGCTCAATCTCATGAATAGGCAATTAAATTATAATGAAGCAATTATAAGATACAATATGTTCAACAATATCTTAAACGGCAATAAAAGTGCAACTACAATGCAACATGACTCAACGTACACACCCTAACCTCTAAGGGTAACGAATATCAAGTGTCGCCATAATCTATCACTTATGAGGATACAAGCTTGTCAAGAAAAATTAAATTAAGAGAACTATCAGCTCATTCATAAATTAGTGTTTAGACCTAGTCCTCCCCTATCGTCTCTGATTCCGGATTACTAGTCCTCAGGTTGTGAACACATCTCTTGGCCAGTTATTGCGATGATTCAAACGGTTCACTCACACAAGGTTTTACAACTTGACTCAACACCAACACCCCATATATGTAATTAGTGTACTCAACAAATCGAATGTATATCCAAGTGAATCATTCAATTAAACTTGTCCATTTTCATTTAATAAGAGTGCATTTTCCTTTCTTTAATCAAGGAAGTTACAACATGTTCATATTATGCGATCTTTCACAATAAGCATACAACAAATATCATTCCATATACTCAAGAGGGGCCTAAAATATCGTCTAAGTTTCAAGGACACAACTAGTATATAAAGTGTGTATATACAAAGATGCACACACCCACGTTACACAAGAGTGAAGAGACTTATTTTTCCCTACCTCAAGTCAAGCTAGATGATCGGTGTCTTAGGTCGGTTAAAATAATGATTAAAAATAAGACTATAATGACCTAGTTTTACCTATCGCAAGTACACGAATTATATTATAGTATAGTATGTTTTGAAACAGTTTATCGAACCCAAAAGACTAATTCGTACTCTAAATTCTACTAAAATAATATTCTTGAACTATAAAGATATTTGGATTTGGTTTTTTATATTAAACTAATTAAATAAACAACTAAACTAAATAAACCAAGTAAAGATAAATTGAGAAAATTCAATAGAGAGAAAGTCTAGGGCGTATCTAGCACCACCAATAGCTTCGTAATGCAAACATGTTATTTATTCTATCACAAAAGGGAGAGACAACTCCTACGAATAAGACTAGTGCCGCTACAGGCGAGCTTCTAATCCCCAACAAAGATTACATTCAACCGGGCTCAGTCACAATTCATCTTTGGAACAAATATAATATGGACATGCAATTGCTCTATCCTACTCCTACAACACATTAAATGTAACACATACATCTCATATTCCTTTAGCATGAACCGTCCAAATCAAGGTTTCCTGTTTTAAGAACTATTATGTAGAGAGCTAACAAGCTAACCTTTCAAAATTAACATTTAATCAATCTAGAATAGAAAAATAACGTAAAATCTTATATAAACATGGTATTCCAATCTCTTGTCTACATAATCATCATAAGAGTGCTCTTTAGTTTTCCCTTTCAAAATAGAAATAAATAAATAATAGTTCTACATTACTTGGGCTAAGGTTTTGCTAGAAACCCTAGTTACCGGTTAGTTGCCCATGTATGTCGGAGATCACATCGTTGATGTTAAGCCCGACTCCATAGACGTCCCAATGGTTTCTTCTATATTTTCTTGGTCTTCTCCCCTTCGTTGCTCTCAAGATGTATTTTTACAGATTAATTATTTCTAAAGAGAGAAGAAGCCCCCTTTATTCTGATGTATGTGTCCTTTTATAGAGAAAATAAACCACACTCCTAAATGATTTGAAAGATCTCATTAAAATAAACCTAATTACTAAAATTAACCTAAAAATAAAGTTTTTCTAAAAATTCCGAAATAATTACACAAGAATACTAATTAATAAATAATAGTATTCCTAAAATATCATCTAAATCAGAGCTTATCTTGACCACCAATAAAAATCACGAAATCTTCGATAGGCTTACTAACAGTCATAAAATCGTGGGTTTATGGCTTTAAACGACGCGTTTTGGCACAAAATCATTTGGGCTCACTATTTACATTGAGCTTTGTTCATTGGTCCGTTTTCACTCAAAAAGCTGTCATTCCTTGCTAAAATCGGATGTCCTGATAGTTTATGCGAAAACTGCAGCATCGGTATGTCTGCATGCGAAATTTTGCTTATTCAGCCATTTTCTTCAGTTCCTTGACGGTCTCGGCTCTCGAATGATCTTGATTTGACATTCTAGTTAATTCACCAAAATTAAATCGCTTTCTCTATATTGATCCTGGAACACGCTTAACAAGACAAACCGTATAAAAGTACCCAAGTAATAATGTCAACTTAGGGGCCTAAAATACATGATATTCAACACTTAACACTAGGCAAGGTTTCAAGAGTGCAAAGATGGGTCCAACAAAGCTCCCCAAGAGTCCAAGAATGCCTCCCAACAAGGTGAGTTCAAGTCACAACAATGTCTCCTCAAACTACCAATATGCCAACAAGTGCAAAACAAGATTACAATGGGGCTTTCCAATAAAATTTATTTGACAAGAGTGGTTCCAACTAGAAGAATGAAACAAAATTTCTACTAATGGAAATCTAGGGTTCTTGAATGAAGAATTAAGGGAAGAAAGTGAACTTACCAACATTCTTAGATCATGAAATCAAGGTCACCCAAGCAACAATCAATTGATAAGAAGAGCAAACATCAATCTTCAACAAGATTTATCAATAATAGGGACTAAGTCTCAAGATTTTGATGTAGGAATTCAAGAATGAGAAAACTAGGGTTTGGAAGATGAAAACTCAAGAGAGACAAGAAACTTACCCAATGCTTACACCAAAATGAATATTATGAGGTCCTAAGCAACATTCATGTTCATCACTTCATCCAATTCTCAATAAGGAGAGAAGGAAATCAAAAATTAAAAGAGAAGATAAGAGGGAAAGATGAAAGAAATAGGTTTTGAGATGGAAGACAAAGTCTTGCAAATAGAAGAATAAAATGTAGAGACTCTCCATTAACAAGCTTTCCAATCCAAGGGTCAAGAATAGAGTTGGGATAAGATGGAAATGATCCAATGGGTGAGAGAGTATCTTACAAAGGAAAACCAAATGTTATACATATATGTATATATGTAACAATCCAAACAAGGCCTTACGATCCAAGGGTTATGAGAAAAGATGGGAGAAAGTGGATGAGATCCAAGGGTGAATAGAGAGACAACACAAAAGCAAAAGAAGAGTAAACCCACTCCCATTAATTTACTAAATGCCATTTTCATGTTCTTTCCAAGTCCATCCAAGTCTTCCATTATAATTACAAGAGTGTCATTGTCTCATATATCATATACACATACAAGAGTTTAATAGGCTAACACTTAGGCAATCTTCTCTACATTCCCCACTAACACAACACATTTGAAAAATACTATTTTACCCTTTAATCACAATTTTTCCGGAAATGATTTTATTACATTTCATGTTAGATAAAAATGACATTTAGCATGTTGAGAATGAAATTTAATCTCAAAGAACAATAAGTATAACAAGTAGGCATGATCGGTTCCCAAACCTCGATAGGTTTAAGATACTAGGCTAGGATAATAAATAATGACAATAATAATAGTGTGTGCAAATAAGCTCTTAAATTCGACCTAGTTTTCCCTATCATAAGTGCACAAATAAATTATAGTATATTATATATAAGATAGGGTATCCACAAAAACTAATGATTTCACAACTTTGTTTATAATTATTGTAACTAAATTATAAAAGATAGTTTGTTTGTTTTATTTTCTATAACTAATTTGACAAGAAATAAAATAACATAAAATTAAAGATAGATTTTGGTTTTTGGTTAAAAATAGTGAAGATAAAGATCTAGGGTATTTCTAACTCTACCGCTAACAGCATAATATATCATCCTAACAATTTAATTGTAAAGGTCGGTCCATCATATGTGATTCAGATATAGGGTCGCAAGCATTGACAAACTCTAATCCCAAAAAATGAACAATTAATCTTAACCGACCTACAAACCATCTTTGAACAAGTATAACTAGTGCATGCATATACTCTAAAACTACTCATACTAACATAAATTAAAAGCATGTATATATTATCTCTTCTTAGCATGGCCTATCTAAGTCTAGATTGCATGTTAATTACCACCATTGTGTAAAAAATCATGAATTAAACATTCGAGTTCTAGCCCATATTGAATAACCATGATTGTGTAAGATAAAACATTCATTCAAGCTAATACAAAACATATAATCAACGAAGAATCTTATATAAAATCAAACATAATCACTCATCTACACAATCATCACATACGTATCCTTCAGTTTCCTCTTATACAATTAAAATAAGAAAGAGTCTACATTACTTGGCTAGGGTTTTGAACCCTAGATATCGGTTTAGTTGTTCATGGTCGTGGATGTCTGCATTGTTGATGTAAACACGCCCGCCATGGTTGTTCTTCTATCAATCTCTTGCTTAAATCTTCAAGACAATATGCAAAAATCCAACATTTTCTTCTTTTTTAGGGGAGACTCCTATCTTTTATAGAAAAAAAGGCATCTTTATTTGGTAAATTAATTGTTTCATGATTAAGTCAGGATTTGTCATAATTATATTCTTTAAGAATGGTGTTAAATCTCATCAACTATGGTCAATATTGTGTCCAAAATATCCTAGAAGTCATTCCATGTTGAGTCTGGTCGAAATGGGTCCCACCAGTGCATATACAAGTTACTTGTTTAAAGTTGGCGAATCAGGTTTTACCAAGTACTCGGTGAAGATTCCACCGAGTACTCGATGGCTTCAGAATGCCGCACAATTGCGCGAAAGTTCCCAATATGTTCTGACCATTTTTCTCTTACGTGCGCAAGTTCGCACACTTGAGCACTTACCGAGTACTCGGTAGTTCTTCACCTTATTTTTCACTTTTCATCTTCTTTACTCCGTTTTTCTTCTCGGTTTCATTTCTCTTCATTCATTTTGCATCATTGATTTATTTTTTATCCTTTATAGCCATTTTATTCATGGTTTCGGCTCTCGAACAATCTTGAGTCACAAATTCAGTTATTCACTGAATTAAACTCACTTTATATGATATAGTCCTGAAATATCTTAAAACACGAAAACCGTATAAAAGCACCAATATAATGATAAACATAAACATAACAATGTATAATTAAGAGCCTTAAATATATTATATTTGTCTCCTATCAAGCCCCCAAACTTCAACATTGTTAGTCCCTTACCAATCAATTAAATAGAAAAAAATCCAAAATTCGTGATGCTTGTGTTTTTAATATAAGAAATAAAAACTAACTAAACTATCTAACTAACTAACCTTTTCTTTTATGAAGGTGTATAATTACACTTAGCACGTGTAACAAGGATTTTAAACCCCTCGGAAATATCGAGTGGACGAGTGAAGTCTCGTGAGGGTTAAATATACTATCCATAAATTCTTTTATTCTTCATTCTTGTATGCTCATAAAATCAAATAATCATTAATCATGCAATGCTACAATGTCGTCAGAGTAAAATGCATACAAGTTATCCCCACACACTCATAAATATCAGTCTTCAAAAATTAGATTCAAAATGATGGTCCCCATAGTGGTGAAATAAACTCACTAATCTCTACAGCCGATCCACATTGCTTTCCGTGTTTTTGTGAACATTCTCTATGGTAGACTAATCTCCATTCTTTTACTTCATTGATCAAACTTTGCCATAATACAACATATATAATATCTTTATTTTAATTTTTATCCCTTTTTATCTTTCTAAGCTCCAGACTTTCCAACAAGAATTTTTAGTCCCGACCAACTGGACCCGAGCTTCTTCCATGGGATTTATGCTCATTAGTTTTCTCCCCTTTTGATGTAACACTGCTACTTTGTGGTAGGAGGCCCGGTTACTCAGATCGAATAACTAGTTTTTGCATTTTTATTATTTTTTTCATATTTTTCATATTTTTTTTGTTTTCTCCATATTACTTCCATCACAACAGTCCCCTTCTCCTCTTGTCATGGTTACAAAGCTATTATTTCAACTACATAGTCAAATGTCAATTAATTGTCCCATAAAGAATGTGTGTATGTGTTTATTGGTCAAAGCTATCTTTCTCGGTTTCAATTTTACTCATCCATTCACTCATGTAGACTACATCTTAAAAATTAATTTAATCAAACTATTACATACTTATGAGTGGGGTAATTGTATACATAATATCTTTTTAGTCATAATATGTACACAAATCAACTTATCATTGACCTTAATCACATATTTCAAATGAAGAACTTAATAAAAAATTTCAATTTTTTTAATATTTTTAATTTTCTCATTCCCTTAAAGCATTTAATACTAATTCCTCTCCCCCAAACTTAAAGCGGACCATGTCCTCATGGTCTAAAAATAATAATAAAGTAGGAAAGAAATTGTAACCGCAGTTGAAGCGTAGTTCCGGTTGCTTGCATCATATTGCATGAATCTCCCCCAAACTTGTTGTGAATAATAGATTTAAACATAACAAACACTATACAATACCCAAGATCATATCAAATGGACATATAATAATTAAATAACTTAAAATATTAAAGATAAAGCAAATTTTTCAAGGGAATGAAATTTTATTAATAATTGCACTCATGATTTGGCCTTAAGGGCCTACAATCCTATAAATTAAAATTGCAGAAAAATAAAATAACAAAAACAAGGATAGAACCAATCCTAAACGGATTTGGTGAAAAGAAATAAAAACAACGTAAAGTAAGAAAATACTAGAGAATTCTACATCCATTCCCACTCCTACAGATTTTTCCTTATTCCCCTTCTAACCATTTTTGTTAGTCGTGGTGTCTTCCTCTTCTTGTTCATCACCTTCTTCCTTAAATAAATATTGTTGATAACTACATCACCAACTCCTCTCTTCATGGGTAAATAAGTCCATAAACTTCCAATGATCATAATTCCTAACGTGCCTTATCCTTGTTTCCAAAGGTGGTGTAAAATCACCTCCCAACTGCTTAGTAATCATAGCTTGTATCAAGTATGGGAAATGTAATTTCCATTATTTTTCCCATGCACATGGTGTAGGAACTAACCATCTCCAATGATTCACCATATGTTCGTAAATGACTGAAGGAATAGACACCCAACTCTTAGTTCGAAATCGATAGAGAGTATCTATCGCCTCATACTCACACCTATCTTTCAAATTTGAAGGGTATACTTGCTTAGCAAACAAAGTATTAAGAAACCATAATTCAGGGTCAAGCATAACCCTAGGTATATTGCGAGCATAAGAAGTTGGTTCATACATATCACAAATCTCTCTAACCATTCGGTAAAAAGAAGAATATGAAGCATGATATGGTCAAAAAATTTCTTCAAGTTCCACAGGCTCTTCATGTGGAATTCCCCACTCCATAGCAATCACTTCAGGGGAAATTTCAATACTCTTTGTACCTTATTGCACGGTGGTGCGAAGAATGACACCATTATCTATATTTTCAAAATGCATATTTTGATAGAAATGTAATGACCGGGTTAATTTAAATAATTTATTTTTCTTCGGTTAATATATATATATTTTTATCTTATGCATTACGTGGCATTGCATGTGTTTACGTGCATTAAGGATTTCATGATTTGAGTTTTTGGGTTCATTCCTATGTTTTCTAAAATTTTCATTTTTGTCGTTGACCGGGTAGTTTCGATATTTTAATTAAATGTGGGGGTTACTTTTGAGTTTGATAAAGATGAGGGTAACTTTTGCAATATATTCATTATATGTAAATGTGTGACAAAATTCCACATGTTTATTTTTATTTTTATCTTCAACTTTCCAAAAGCATATTCCTCCATCATTTAAAGGTTCAATCATACATCTATTATATTGACACCACTTTATGAAATTATTGATGAAAATTTTCAGCCATTATATTGATGTGTTGAGGTTAGCTTTTGCATATTCTCAACAATCAAGCAAAACCATTTTTTCCATCATTCTCTATTTTTCTCCTATCTTCTTCTCTCTACATTTTGGGCATCTTAGAGTGGGGATTCAATTTTGCGCTCAACTAGGAAGTTGTTCTACGTGTTCCGATCTTCGGTTTAATACCAATTACGGTATGTGATCTATATTATTTAATTTGATTTGATTTTTCAAAAATTCCAGATTGCTAGTTTACATGTTTAGTGAAAATCAAGGCTTTAGATCTCTAATTTATAATATATGTATGGATCAAAATTAGTTTATGAAAATTTTACAGATCATATATAGGTATGTGATTATATGTTCGTGAAAATTTCAGAATTTATAGATAAGTAGAGAGTTAATTAAAAATCTAGGAATAACATGTTATTCAGATATTGTTGTTGCTGCAGACCATTTGTTTTTACTCGGTTTGAGCAATTTATAGACCATGTTAAATTATTTATAAATTTTTGAAAATTTTACAGTATGATTTTGTATATGTATATTATCATCTCTAAAAATTTCAGATCATTTAGATAAATATTTAATTTTCTAACAATCACGGAAGTAGGCTGTCCAGTGATATTTTACTGCTTGATGATCCGATTTCGATTTCTGTTTAGCCAATTGTTTCATATGGTTTCGTATTCTTATAAATCTTGAAACTTTTATTATAAAATTTTGTATATGGCTAGGACATATGTATTAAAGATCAAGAATTTTAAGATAATTTATACTAGTAAGAAAAATTGTTGAGTAGTAACTGTTCAGTTTCAATCGTAGTTTAAAACCGGAACTTGTGTTACCAATTTGAGCTATCTATAATTCTAATTTTGTACTTATAATTTTATCACCTGATCTTGAGTGTATATGATGTAAATATGGAGAATTTGGTAGTCATATAATTCATGGATAGGTTTGTAAAAATCTTGGAGTAAAGGGTGTTCAGTTTTCGGAACTGTTAGGAAAGCTGTCTTTTATAATTATTTTGGACCACTGTCCTTTGATTAAAGCTTATGAAAATTTTACAGTAGATCTACGTAGAAGTTTGGACTGTATCCTGTAAATTTCATATTTTTATCAAACCTGTAGATTGTTCTAAAAATCATAGATTTCCTGTTGTCCGTTTTACGGTAGTATTCGAAACCGAACTTTTCGATTCTTAATTAAGTAGCTAAATTTGTCTATTAATCCCGATTATTTTTGAGTAGATATTTATATATATCAGAATGTTTATTGGCAAATCTTATTATAAAAATAAATATGGTTATGTATATAAAAATTATTCAATATGTGTTAATTGGTTTCGACCATAACAAGATACAAATGAAGGCGTGAAGGGAGAACCGTTCGTTTCTTCATTCTCTACACAACCATATTGTTTTGATTGTAGTTATTTTACTGGATATTTTATCAAATTTGAGGTAGGGATTTATTGGGGTATCGTGTGAGTTTAAGAATCTTCATTTATGTATTTTAATGTTTATATATAGATTCATTATCATATTGTGCTATTTTTACATGAGTTGTGAAATTGCATTAATGTGTTTAAATACATTGATTCATGCCACTATAGAATTTTTATTAGGTGGATCATGGAGTGCGGATATATTTATTACTTATGTGCGCATGTGAATGACATTTATGAATTGTGAATTGTGAATGGTGGATTGGTTGTTGATTTTGGGAAATGGTCGTGTGGTGTGAGCAATGGGGGGACGAAGGAGCTCCCGAGGTGCAAGTCCTCGAATTATCGCGCGATTGATTGACGTCACCGTAGGGTTAGTAGCCCCAAGACGGCTAGGCAGATGAACAGGTAGTTCATGTCCTAGGGTTTGTTTCACGACATAATTTTCCCATTTGATGATTTTGAATTTGATGCTATTTCGGTTGTGATAGTTGGATTTGAGTTCATATTGAGAGTATTGGTTTTAATTTCGTGATTATAGAACTTTTAAATTATCTTGATGGTATTATTTAAATTGTTCTACATGAGTTTATATTGTGATTCCTTATGCATTTATATCTTGACATTGGACTAGGGTAGAGACTTGACCCTATACGTATTCATTAATTTACATACTTGCGGAATCTTACGCTTCATGATTTTTCTCTACTGGGCCGTTTGTGCTCACCCCTTAACATTTTTCAGGAAAAGAACCATTGGTGGATGATGCGTGAGCTTTTGGAAATTTGTGGAATTTGAACCTATAATAATTACATCTTTATGTAATAATGGAGATTGCGTGCTTATTATGATTTGTATTTTTTTTGGCTTTGGACTAGTGTGTTCGTGTTGTAATTTGATTTGATTTCGGAATTTGTATGTGATTTTATTATTTCTATTTCGCTTCCGCACTAGTGAATTATAAACAATGTCGGTTGACCAGTTTGACCATTTGGTATTTTTATGAATTTTAATTAAATTTAAGTCATTATCCGGATTTTCGGATTCAGGGCGTGACAAGAAATCTCTCACTATATCGGGAAACATAAACTCAGAGGCCGGAATTATCAATGGTGTTAACCTCCTATCTTCTAGCTTAGCTATCGTCTTCATTATAGCCGGTTCCGGATATCCATCCGCATAAAACACACGTTTACATGCAATCTTTCAAGTGGCTAACAAATCTTGGGCTGCCATAGGTTGAAAAGAATAATGGATTCTTACTATTTTCTCTCTTTAAAAAGGGTGATGAACTGTGAAAGAATGAAGGGAAGAAACCCTATAATTATAACTTTAAATCTAAGTCCTTTCTAGGAGATGAATGATTAAATTTACAACAAAATTCTGGAATAAGAATCATTAAATTGGAAAGTTTTGAAATGGTAAATAGCTTTAATGCATATTTTCCATGGTTGAACAAGATTCCAATATCTATGGAAACTTTTCTAGAATTCTCTTTCTTCCTATAATATAAAAATCCTAAAAATATATAAAACTACTATAATATATTACTCAAAATCATAAATTAAGAATAACATGAAAATAATTAGGTTTATTTTATTTTTTTTGAAAATATTTAATTCCAGGTTCCACCTAGTACTGTACCAAAATTTTCAACTTTTTTATTTAATATAAATATATAATGTAAATATATATAAATTATACATAGTAAGATATAAAAAGTTAATATATATTCCAAAGTTAATAAAAATTATTTTATATATTTTTCTATTAATATGATATTATATATTTATGAAAATAATTTAAATAGAATAAACCATTTATATTGTAAATTATACATATGTAAATTAATATATAAGTTAAAAACAAAATATTTTTGAAAAACTCGTACCCCCCCCCCCCCCCCCCCAAACTTATATCATTATGCTTATATAATCAAGAAATGAATAAAATCAAAATAATTTGCTCAATTAATACCAAAATATCCATTTTCATTACCTTTCAAATATGTTTGGAATGGAGTACAAAAATAACAAAAGAAAATAATAGAAATAAACCAAAAAGTACAAAACAACGATTCATGGCCCGACCTAAGGGAATATCCAAAACATAAATCTATGCCGGTTAATCTAAGAATCAGACAACGGTGGTGGTGGATGAGAAGTGGATGCGGTTCCTAATAGCTCCATGATCACCTGAAATCCACAAGCCATTTTTGCTCGGATCTCGGCCTGATCACGGAGAATTTGTTCCTGACGAGCTACCATATCTGCATACTGCTCCCTAGACAGAGTCAATGTCTCCCTCTGCCTAGGTTCCTGAGGCATTTCTTCATCGGTAGCCTCGTCATCATCATCACCTCCATCCGCTGCACCCTCCTTGTCCTTAAAATCATCCTTGTCCTCACCGTCTCCAGCGATCGTCTCCTCAAGACCTGGACACATCTTTCCATAAGAACGGGTAAAGATATTATATGCCATTAGCGAATCAACGACACACTCCTCCTCCCCCTCAGCCGGCTGAATATCGAGATATCGTAAAATACCGGCGATCAGAGAAAAAAATGGAAATAACAACTTCTTCGTCTTCACCGTTGCTATATCGAAGAGTTCCTACCACATGGTCCACATAATGTGAACTATAATGCACGGAATCGAGACCCAGTCGCGGGCATGGAAGCAATACATCACCTCCAAAAGCATACCCCTCATCTCTGTGTCATGGCCGCGGAGATGAACCTGGTCATGGAGCACGATGTCGAGAAACCACAATCTCCAGGGAAAGTACCTCTTCCCAGTACATGTCAAGCTCTTCGGGTCCCCATAGCACCCTTGGTACATCCGCTCCACGATAGCATGAACGTCGGGGAACAACTCTGGAGGAAATGAAAACTCGCCCCGTAAATCCTCCGGACACTCATCCGGGATGCCCCACACCGCTACAATGAGGGTGATATCGATCGTGAAAGTCCGATCCCTCACCCTCGTCGATAATTCGGTCACCACATCATGGACTAGATTGCGATAGAACTCGCGAACCATCTCCAGGTAGTACACGAGCAACACCGGTGTCAACAATGGCCTCAACCTCCGCTTCACACTTGTTTTGGACTTTCGTCTGTATTGAAATTCGGCGTAGTTGAAGGTACGGTCGAGAAAAAAGTCCTTGCCTAACCTGACCTCCCTTGCCCTTTGTTGCACCTCGGCCTCCTGTTGGGCCACTTGTGCGAGAATCTCGGCACTCACCGCCGATGATTCTCCACCCTCTGTAGCTTTACTCCTCTTATTGGGCACCATTTGGATGATTTTGAATGGATTTGAATGAGTTTGCAAGTGTGTATAGGCGCCTATATATATAGCTTCAAAAAGAGGAGAGAAATAAGGAATTTTAGTGTGTTTTGAAATGAAATAATCGGTAGATTTTCGTCGGATTTGGACAAGAAGGAAGATATGAGGCTTGATTTGAGCTAAAATGGTAAAAAGCAGAGGATTTTAGGCTAAAACAAAGGTGTATATGCGTGTATATATATATGCGTATATATAGGTATATATAGAGTGATATATGTTTGATTTGGATGATTTGAAGCTTGAATCTTTGTTGAATTGATAGTAATGAAGGTATGAGAGAGTTAGGGAGAGAGTTTTAGAGAAAAAGTATAGTTTTCGAATGATTTAAGGAGAGAAAGAATGAGGCCTTATATGAACTGCCGAGTTGCCCGATTCAGTTCGAATTTCACGTCACCGAGTATTCGGTGAACACTTTACTGAGTACTCGGTAGTTCATAGTTGCTGAGTAATTTTCTAATTCTCCCTTTTTGCTTTCTGATTCGTTTATTTCTACTCCAATAATTTTTCGTACCTTACCACCTATTCTAAACTTAATTTAAACATAAACTAATTATAATTAAACTAAAATTAATCAAACAAAAAGTAATAAAAATTATATTATTACATACCCGTCTAAGAAAACACGAACTTTCTTAGCCGGTGCCTTTATTTAACGACGTTCGCTCGATGTTCATAGATATTCTAACTGTTATCATACGTGGGATCTATCAAATCGATAGATTCCACACATCCTATCTCCGGGTTAGATTCTACGCATCCCTGAAGTCGTGGACCATTTACTTTTAATCTTTTACCTTTCTTTGGATCCTCAAGTTCTACCACTCCGTAAGGAAACACAGTAATTACATTATACGGCCCATCCCATTGTGAACAAAGTTTACCAGGAAATAATTTTAACAGAGTATTGAATAGTCACACTTTATGACTAGGCTCTAAGGACTTTTTCCGAATATTTTTATCATGGAATGCTTTCGTCCTTGTTTTGTATATTTGTGCATTTTCATATGCATCATTACGAATCTCCTCTAGTTCATTGAGTTAAAGTTTTTGTTTAGAGCCTGCTTATTTTAAATCCAAATTTAGTCTTTTAATTGCCCAATATGCTTTATGTTCTAATTCAACAGGAAGATGACAAGCTTTACCATAGACTAATCGATACGGTGTAGTTTTTATTGGTGTTTTATAAGCCCTCCTATATGCCCATAATGTATCATTTAATCTGGTTGACCAATCTTTTCTATCCGTTCATATTGTTTTTTCTAAGATTCGCTTAATTTCCCTATTTGACACTTCTGCTTGACCACTTGTTTGGGGATGATATGACATACCTACTCTATATGTAATATTATATTTAAGACACAAGCTATTCATATAACGGTTACAAAAATGTTTCCCATTATCACTGATTATTGCGCGTGGTATACCAAATCTAGATAAAACATTAGATTGTAAAAACTCAATTACCGTTTCATGATCAGCTTTTGCCGAAGCTACCGACTCTATCCATTTTGAAACATAATCTACCCCAACAAGTATATATAAATTATTATTTGACATCGGAAACGGTCTCATAAAATCTATCCCCCAAACATCAAATACATCAATTATTAAAATTGGGGATAATGGCATCATATTTCTCCAAGAAATTGAACCTAATCGTTGGCATTTGTAACATGTTTTACAGTAATTATATGAATATTTAAACAGAGAAGGCCAATAAAATCCACTTTGCAATACTTTAGTTGCCGTCTTTTTAGCTCCAAAGTGGCCCCCGCATGTTAATGTGTGACAGAATTTTAAGATACTTTGTGTTTCATTCTCGGGGACACATCTCCTAATGATTTGGTTAGAACAAAATTTAAATAACTCAGGATCTTCCCAAATATAGTATTTAACTTGACTAAAGAATCGGTCTTTTTCCTGTTTGGACCATCCTGTTGGTATTTTACGCGTGGCTAAATAGTTAACTATATTTGCATACCATGGTAAACTATTAACTGCGTTGATACTACAGACGGTGTCTAAGTTGCCAATCTCAGTTTGTTCTATTGGTTCTTCCTGTTCTGGTATTGCTAATTCTATTGGTGTGGATTTATGTGGTTTATTTAAAGTTGGTAATGACTCAGCTGCTTCTTTCCATGATTCTCCGTATAGTGCTCTTTCTATAGTTATGATGTCATCAAGATTATACTGTAATTGTTTATCCCAATCAATATTTGTAAAATCTTCTTTCACCACAGTCAATTCATTCTTCTTAACCTCTATTTGCTCTAATTCTTTCATTAGTTGGTCGATGCTAAAACAATCATCTATTGTTGAACATTGGTTGCCATTCCTAAAGACATTCAACCTTAGTTTCATATTCCCAAATGATATATCCATTATTCCCGTTCTACAATTAATGCACGCGTTAGCTGTTGCTAAGAATGGTCGTCCTAAGATTACAGGTATATGTTTATTTGGACTATGAACATATTATATATCTAAAATTATGAAATCCATAGGAAAATAAAATTTGTTCACTTGAACTATCATGTCACGCCCCGAATTCCTAGGACTCCGAAACTCGAGCCTAAGAACTAAGGGTATGAATGCGGAAGTAAAAAGAAACGAGAACCAACGACATACAGTCATCAACACCCACAAAAGGGTTGCAATGAATGCTCAGATACCATGCTGTCACGCCCCAGAAAGGGTGACGCAAGCCAAGCGACCACTAGAGTCAACAATAACAAGAATATACATGGAATAACAATAAAGAATATACGCCATGCCAACACGAATACTAGAAACTCAATAGTATCCTCAGATACCAACAGACACGCTCCTAAATCCCTAAAACTCCCGAACTGGGACATCCAAGGAATCCAGGATGTGATCCCTAACATGAATGACCAACTAAGACATCATTAACCATGAAAACATATTGGTTGATGATAGAAATGGTATATTTAATACCCAAATGGATAATAAACAAAGCAGCGGAATCTAACGAAAATCCGACAGAGTTCCGTTTGTAAATAGAACATCCGGACAACCAACCACAACACAATAACCTGCCCAAAGCAATTCAATAATCACAATGGCTTCCAAGCCCCACATTCACCAATCCTACTAGGGCCGAGGTAGTGGAAAGAAACAAAAACCCCTCAAAACCCTCTATAATCAACAGAGCCACAAATGCTCGAATAAGAATACAGTAAGGCACCTAGCTGTGCAGAATAAATACAATAACCATCAGAAAGAATAAATACAGGAACTAAAGGATACATCAACAGGGATATGCCAACAGACTGGCTCCCAAAATAAAATACATAACAATCCCATAACAATGGGTAGAGAAACTGAAAGTGGATACCTATCGTCCCCAAACCAGTCGTACTGCAACCGTAATCGTATCACCAGCGCGACTCCAAACCTGTAACACGGAAACAAGAGAAAACTGCCGTTGCACTGCATCCTGCTCATAGCCGTATATTTCCTGCAACCTGGCATGGGAATACCAGGGGGCAAATGAAATACCCCTGTGAGCAAATAAGCTCAGTGGGAAAAGATACTCTAACTACCCCATCCTCTGGTAGTTTAGGTAATGCTAAACTATTTATCGATATATATATAGCCCAACTAATCCCATCCACGCAAAACTCAAGGCACACGCACTCATATACTACCGTGCGTAAGTATACATGTTTAAGTATGCAACCTGAGTCTACAAGGTACAACTAAGGCTCGTACTCTAAATATCAACACCGGTAATCTACACTACTCTCACCAACATATACTAGGTACACAACACCTGAGTCAAACCTCACAAATCATCAATTACTCACAACACAAATCAGGAGATCCAACAGAGGAGATCACACTCACCTCTAATATCCACATGAAACAAAATCCACCACTAGTACCAAGAAAAACTTAAATCCCACACCCCGATAACACAGGAAGGAAAACACCCACGTCCTTGCGTACTAACACAATCGTCATCAATATATATATATATATATATTCACAATATATATATATATATATAACAACCCTCATCCCATCCCTAGATAAAATCTACCTCTCATGGACTAGGTCACCTCAATCATATCACCACATAACACCTCAATTGCTATCTCCAACAATGTCAATAAATCACCAACACTCTCACTAAGGATAAGAAAAACCTCGTAAGAGTCAAGAACCCAAGCAAGGGAAAAGAAGTCCCAATGCCAAACCAAAAGATAACCGAGACGACAACGTCAAGGTTAAGAATACCCGAGCAAGGAATAACACCATAAGTGAACAAGGAAGGAACACCAAAAGTGAATAAGGAAACCAAAAATGAATGGCCGAGAGTGGAAGTAATAAAAAGATGAATCCCAGAGATTCAATAGTTTTTAAGAAAAAGGTTTTTCAAACTCGAACCAATCCATTTGGCATCCATGCCCCTAACGTAAGAAAAACTCATATCACCTAGGTGGTGATACCAACAACCCAGAAAAGGGGAAGGCAACACTATGTGTGCACTGAACAACAACAAGCCTCAATCCGAGCCTTGAGCATGATAGGAAACAAAGGTGAAACAATGGAACACCTTTCAAAACTCTACAAGATGAGATATTGAGAAAGAAGTCTCGAAATCTCAGAATCCCAAGAAAATAATAAAATGGTTTTACTTTTAAGAACCACATAGTAAAAATGACCGTCTTGCCCCCGGTCTCCGTCAATTTCCATCACCGGCTTTTAGAGTTAAAAATATTTCCAAAGAAGATCCTAAGATCGTTTTATAAAGTGTTAAAACTTTTCATTTCCACGGGGGTGGGCGAAAACGGGTTTTTCCTTTTAAAAACAAGGAGTTTATTTCAAAACTTAGAAAACACCGTTTTCGAAATGACAGTCAAATAAGAGAAACACAACTCTATGAATTCCCGTAATGTCCGAGAGGACAGTAAAGGAAGAACAACACGTTGGACTCACGGAAGACAACCATCCGTTCCAACTCCACCAAATCAAATGACACCACGAGGAAGAGGTTCGACACCACACCATGACCGACAACTCAAGGAATGACATGTAAGTCAAGGACATGTACTAGTATACAGAGTACAGTAAAAGAAATGCTTACGGGAATGAACTAAGCATGAGGAACAACCCTACAGTACTCCAAGTACTTAATGAAATCACTTCAATCATAACCTCTACCCATTCCTCAAAAGAATGAAAAACACTTAAAGGTCTATACTACCACATCCACTAAGACCACAATCACATCAACCGCCTTATCTAAGGCCTCAATCACAATTGACACTAAGTCAATCACTGACCTCAACTCTCTAAAGATATCACACAACTAACTACAACCACAAAACAATTAACAGTCCTCTCTAAGGCCACAAATCAAAATCAACTCCACAATCCACCACTAGCCTCAACGACTCACAGAGATTACTACGTCAATACACTTAACCTCCCTCAAGGGCATAAAAGCATATAACACAAGTATAAAGATTATATGTTTCATTTATACTATAATGATTTCCTCATTTAAAGTCTTGTTTCACATTATTCATTTTTAACTGAGCATTTATAAAATATGAATTTAATTTACAATATTCATAAATATCATGCTCCAACAACACATGTAATATAACACATATACATGTTAAATGAGATCACATAAATAGCATGCTCCAACAACACATGTAATATAGCACATATGCCGTGTAATGTGACTCAACACTCCCCGTGATACTCACGCACAACACACCCTTCCCAAGGGCAACGGATACAAACTCTGTCCACATACTTTTGAGGATACAAGCTCATCAAGTAGTGTAGAGTTACCACACCGACCATTCCCAAGTGATTTTTATCTCTATCACTTCAACAGGGAAGGCGGTTGTACGAGAGCCCAGCTTGCAACTCCGTACGCCATGACTACCATAAAGTCAAGAACATGAGCCTCTACCTGGACTCCTAACTCACATTTACCGGTTTTTTAGTTCCGTAGGCGTGATACCTCCTGGCCAGTTGTTGTGATGATCCGACACAAACGTCTACTCGTGCCCCACGCACAAAGGAAGTAGACCACACCAAATGAACTCTCAGACAATGGTGAAACCGTGCACTACATGCACCAACACCCATATGCTCACACGACATGGTGTACAATCAAATCATATCTCAATTATAAATATGTAATGCATCATATTTATAAAAATACCCACATGGTAATATAAGTCTCAAAATCTCTTTTCATGCTTTAAAATACAATAAATCAATTAAATCATATGAAAACAGTTTCATATACATTTCATGTTTTCAAAATATATTTTCTTTAATTCCTTAGAAAATATTTTCAATTTCAATTAACATACCTTTTTAAAATAATTTATACAGATAATCCACGTAATAAAAGGGGACCTAGAATAGCGTCTAAGTCTCTCACGTCCAACATTTACAAAATCTTCTAGCTCATTTAATTCTCGAGGGAATTTCTAAGTCGTCTATTCCTATTCAATTCAATTAGGAATATATTTAATCTCGTAGGAAATAATTTAATAAATTTTCTTAAATTAATTCCTAAGTCCAATTCCGATTCTAAACGAATTATAGATATTTAAATTAACGATTTAAAATATCTATATTAAATTAAATAAGGGTTTTACACCCCTAAACTACTTCAATAATGCGGAGTGAGAAATATAATTTTCCACCTAATTTAGGTTTACCGAACAATCCGAAATAGCACAGTATCAGCCCGAATATGACACCCGCCGACCAAAGTCGTCTGAAAAATATTTCACCTATATCGAAATGTCCGTCTCGACAACCTATACGATATATACGAAGCCCATTAATAATCGGTTAATTAAATTGGGTAAATCTAAAATAACCCAAACGAAATCTATAACCTATAAATGCGATTTCCGGGCAAACCATTCATCCTAAATTCACAAAATTAATATATGAAGAATACCATGTATATACAGAGCTACTCACCAAAAATCGGCTCAAACCGATCACCGGAAGTTGCCCGAAACGTCGGCCGAAGCTCGGCCAGACTAGCCCCTGTTCGCGTAGCCATTGCGCAAGCTGCGCCACTCGTTCACGACTGCTCAGCCTGCACCCCCTGCGCCGCCGCCGTTGCTTGCCAGCACTAGCACCACCGCCGTCCAGACCGACCACCATCAACACCACCAGTTCACGGATTGTTTTACCAGCCGCGTCCTCCCTCTCTCAGTCGACAGCTCCCTCTCTCGCCAGAGCTCCCTCCCTCGCCGGCGAATAGTGACGAAGGTGAAGAAGAAGAGAAGAGGTAGTCGGTCATGGCGCAGAGAGAAGAGATGAGAGGAGGCGTGTATTCAGTCGTTCGTACAAGGAGACTGAAGAAGACAAGTCTGTGGTATAGCAGGTGATTGCGTGCACATATATACATATATATGATATATTACACAACTAACCCTCCATTTATCCGTAATTATAAAACAACCCCACTTCAATATATATATATATATAATAAATCCCAACAATTACCGGAATGCCCAAACATAATCTCGTAAGCCCAAATTAATAATGGGAAGCCCAATTAAATACATCGGGGTAGAAACCCAAATGTCGGAACACTTAAACAAGCCCGACCAATTAAAATGTGTCGTCATCCAATCGAAACACTAATCATTAAACGTTGAATCGAAACCGCGTAGTCGAGAATAAAAATTCACGTAATGTCGTCCAGTCGACTTTAAAACTAAACGTGAAAAATTTACAGGTATCAAATACCAAGAATAAATAATACGTCATGAACAATTGACGTCATAACCGAAATTAAGATAAATATAATTTCAGGAAAAAGGAAAATAACACGGGGTGTTACATATCACATCTTCAACTATCCCTCTTAGCTGTTTAATTGATCTATCTGCTAATTGAAGTACAACCGTAATAGGGTTTAATTATCCTAATCCCAATTATTGGTAAACTGAATACGGTAATAAATTAACACTAGCACCTAAATCAAGGAGAGCCCGACCTACTTTTTGATCTCCAATTATGCATGATATTATAGGTGCTCTTGGATCTTTATATTTGGGTGTCGTATCATTTAATAACAATGAACTTACTTATTCAGTCAACATTATCTTTTTAGGTACCTTAGCTCTGCTTTTACGTTTTTGGGTATATAAATCTTTCAAGAATTTAGCATAAGGTGGGATTTGAGACATAAATTCTAATAAAAAAAAGTTGATTTTTACTTGTCTAAATACTTCTAAAATTTCATTTCTTTTATCGCCTTGTTTGCCATAATAGTTTGTTCCACGGAGATGTTGAGGGAATGGTGCTTTTGGCTCATATACCTTCTCTGTTGGTTTTTCAGGTATTTCTTTAACTGGTTCATCTTCTGTTGGATGTGATGTTTCTTTAGGAATATTTTCTAAAACTTCTTCTTATGCTAGTCTTTCCTCAAACTTTTCCTCAACTCTATTATCCACTATTTTACCACTCCCTAAGGTTGTAATTGATTGAATAGTTTCATGCGTAAGTTCTTGTAAAGTTCCTAACTCAATCATGTGTTTCCCTTTAGGATTCATCACTGGTTGGCTCGGTAATCTACCCTCTTCTCTTTTATTAAGCGTGTTAGCTATTTGTCCCATCTGTGTTTCTAATTTTAAAATAGCTTGTGAATGTGTATGTAACAGTTGGGTATTAGTTTCTAAGTTACCAAGGGCTGCTAAGACTTTATCCTAAAAAATAGATGATCTTTATGGTGGATTAGGGTTTTGAATTTGATTCCCAAATTGAGGTTGGTTTGGTTGAAAAGATAGAAATCCTTGTGTATTATTTTGAAAATTTTGATTGCTATTGAACGGTCTTGTATTTTGATTGAAATTTCGATTGCTATTGAATGATCTTGGATTTTGATTAAAATTCTGAGTTTGGACCGGATTTTCTATATTTTGAGAACGATAAGATAAATATGGATGGTTTCGCCATCCTTGATTGTAAGAAATTGAATATGAATTATTATTGGTAGTTGTAAAAGTTGCGTTAACATCATATGGTATTATATCTTCTTGATATGTCATTGGACATCCGCTAGCTAAATGGGAAGGATCATAACAGATTGAACAGACTTCTCTAGGAGTATTTTGAGTGAAATTTATAAAGTTATCTAATTTTCTACTTATCTCAGCTACTTGAGCCATAACGTTGTCAGTTCTTTCTATTTATTTAATAGTTTCCATTCGTCTAGGGTTATTAAGTATTGATCTAGCCCTAGCTTCTGACGCGTTTTGTTGTGAATTTTCACTCAATCTTTCGAATATTTTCCCTATGTCTTTGAGTAGTTCTAATGCAAATGTTCCTTTGCATGCCACATCTATATGATGTTGTTGTATCTCGTCTAGTCCATGATAGAAATTACGCACCAAATCGTATTTTGTGAATTTATGATGGGGATATTTAGCCAAGATTTCTTTAAAACGTTCCCAGATTTCATGAAATTGTTCACCCGGAATTTGGGCAAAGTTCATTATAGCTGCTTGGGCTTCGTGTGTCTTTCCCATAGGGTAGTATTTATGTAAGAATTATTTTTTAAGGTTATCCCAATTAGTTCTTACTCGTTCTTCCAAACTACTATACCATCTTTTAGCTTTTTCTTTGAGTGAAAAGGGAAATAATCGCACACGTAAGGCATCAGTAGGCATCCCATTCATCTTAGTTGTCGAACTAATTTCTAAAAACTCAGTAATATGATCATAGGGATCTTCATGTTTATGTCCATAGAATTTAGGTAACATATTCAAAATACTAGCTTTAATTTCATAATGGGACGCTGTTTCGCCTGGTATTATAATGTCCGCTGTTGATTCAAAATTAGAAAGTGTGTAATAATCTTTCAAGGAACCTAGTGGTTGTACTTGAGGGTCACCCATATTGTTAAAATTCAATGTATCTTTTTCAATCATTTGTTTATTAGTTCTTAAGTTTTTACGATAAGTTCTATCAACTTCGTGATCAAAAGGAGCAAGTTCTTTAGATACGGAACGCAAACCACTCGTACAATGATGAATCAAACTTATGTAAGAATAAACTAACTAAATAATAAACTGAAAGTAAATAATAGAGAAATTGAATAAGAAATTTCAAGATAAGATTGAAACAATAAATTGAGATACATTTAAAACTCACAAACAGTCCAACTAAGCAATAGTCACCACTTTTCTGGTTCCTTCTGCTAATTTTAATGCGCCTGTAAAAAATCACACAATCTCGACTCTTAAAAAGAAGAAAATAAAATAAAGCAAGTAACTATTCTAGTTATAATAATTATTTAAAAGTATAGAAAATCCTTTAGTCCCCGATAACGGTGCCAAAAACTTGATCGGTTCCCAAACCTCGATAGGTTTAGGATACTAGGCTGGGATAATAAATAATGATAATAATAATAGTGTGTAAAAATAAGCCATTAAATTTGACTTAGTTTTCCCTATCGCAAGTGCACGAATCAATTATAGTATAGTATATATGAGATAAGGTATATCGTATCCACAAAGACTAATGATTTCATAACAATGTTTATAATTATTGTAACTAAATTATAAAAGATAGTTTATTTGTTTTGTTTTCTATAACTAATTTGACAAGAAATAAAATAACATAAAAGTAAAGATAGATTTTTGTTTTTGGTTAAAAACAGTGAAGATAAAGATTTAGAGTATTTCTAACTCCACCGCTAATCGCATAATATATCATCTTAATCATTTAATTGTAAAGGGTGGTCCATCATATGTAAATCAGATATAGGGTCACAAGCATTGACAAACTCTAATCCCAAACAATGAACAATTAACCTTAACCGAGCTCCAAACCATCTTCGAACAAGTATAACTAGTGCATGCATCTACTCTAAAACTATTCCTATTAACATAAATTAAAATCATGTCTATATTATCTCTTCTTAGCATGACCTGTCTAAGTCTAGATTGCATGTTAATTACCACAATTGTGTAGAAAATCATGAATTAAGCATCTGGGTTCTAGCCCATAATGAATAACCATGATTGTGTAAGATAAAACATTCATTCAAGTTAAGACAAGATATAGAATAAATGAAGAATATTATATAAAATCAGACATAATCACTCATCTACAGAATCATCACATTCGTGTCCTTCGGTTTCCCCTTATACAATTAAAATAAGAAAGAGTCTACATTACTAGATACCA
This sequence comes from Cornus suecica, assembly GCA_963922005.1. Lineage (NCBI taxonomy): Eukaryota > Viridiplantae > Streptophyta > Magnoliopsida > Cornales > Cornaceae > Cornus > Cornus suecica. The sequence continues at coordinate 67,617,395 of OY998239.1, forward strand.
GTTTAGTTGTTCATGGTCATGGATGTCTGCATTGTTGATGTAGACACGCCCACCATGGTTGTTCTTCTATCAATCTCTTGCCTAAATCTTTAAGACAATATGCAAAAATCCAACATTTTCTTCTTTTTTAGGGGAGACCCTATTTTTTATAGAAAAAGAGGCGTCTTTATTTGTTAAATTAATTGCTTCACGCTCAAGTCTGGATTTTTCATAATTATAATCTTTAAGAATAGTGTTAAATCTCATCAACAATGGTCAATATTGTGTCAAAAATAGCCTAGAAGTCATTTCATGTTGAGTCTGACCGAAATGGGTCCCACCAGGGCATATACAAGTTGTTGATTTAAAGTTGGCGAATCAGGTTTTACTGAGTACTCGATGAAGATTCCACCGAGTACTCGGTGGCTTCAAAATGCCGCACAATTGCGCGAAAGTTTACAATATGTTCTGACCATTTTTCCCTTACGTGCGCAAGTTCACACACTTGCACACTTACCGAGTACTTGGTGAAGGACTACTGAGTACTTGGTGGTTCTTTACCTTGTTTTTCACTTTTTATCTTCTTTGCTCCGTTTCTCTTCTCGGCTTCATTCTTCTTCACTCCTTTTGTATCATGGACTTATTTTTGGTCCTTCATAGGCCTTTTATCCATGGTTTCAGCTCTCGAACAATCTTGAGTCACAAATCCAATTATTCAGCGAATTAAACTCGTTTTACATGACATAATCTTGAAATGTCTTAAAACACAAAAATCGTATAAAAACACTAATATAATGATAAACATAAACAAAACAATATATAATTAGGAGCCTTAAATGTATGATGTTTGACTCTTATCAAGGCACATAGAAGTAATTAAGAGCACTTAAGCAATTAATTCACATATAAATATTTAAATAAAAGTGAAAAAAAATACCGGACATTACATTCTCCACCACATTAATTGTGGGTAAAATGGGAAAGTAGATATATATATAGTTGGTCTTCAAGACTTTTCTAGATCCTGTATTGGTGCAATCTTAGCCACTCATTCCTTCTTCCTTCAATCATAACCCTTGATATTTGGAGGGCATTTTTGGGATGTTTAATTGATATATATATATATATATATATATATATATATGAAAAGTGCCTATTTTTCTTTTAATTGGAAGACACAAGTTACAAGCACACACATACACATACACCTCTCTCACTCATGGAGGGCCGGCCACTTAGGGCCTCCTCATCTTTTCTCTTTGCTGCACTTTTTCCCTATTTTCTCTTGTGATTTCACTCAAGCTTTGAACTACAAAGATATTCATGGTGATCCTAACTTCCATTTGGCACCAATGTTGGTAAGTAAATCTATTGTATTTTGGGTTTGTTAGTCTCAAACCCCTAACTATTTTTCTTTTCTAATTTGAGCTTCAACTTCTTTAAATTGAGTTTGTTGTCCTTTGATTCTTTCCTAGTGTACACCCTGCTCTAACACTTGGTACAATATTATCCACTTTGGGCTCAGCCCGCACGGTATTATTCTTGGACTTAGTCCCAAAAGGCCTCATACCAATTGGACACACACATGCACATATAAGCACATCACCATACCTATACTCGGGCAATATGGGACGTCACAATCACCCCCTCTTTGGACCTAGCGTCCTTGCTGACGTAATCCATGGGCTTGTGCACACTCCCAAACTTAATTCTATCTGGGCTATGATACCAACTATAATACCTCACTCTAACACTTGGTATGAGGTTGTGTCTTTGGGCCCAACCCGCATGGTTTCATTATTGGGCTCAGTCCCAAAGGGCCTCATACCAATTGGAGACACACATGCACATATAAGCACATCACTAGACCTATACCCGGGCGATGTGGGACGTCACATCTAGGGTATTAAAGTGAGGATTTTGATTGGTGAATCTAGCTTGGCTTGGACTTGGGGTTAAGCTAGGGAAACTGGATTTGCTTTACTTGCTTTTGGATCTAAGGTATGGGAGTTTCTCACCTTTTTTTCTCTTGATACGTGAGTGTGCATTATTATAGGAGTCTCGTTATGTAACGTTTGGTATTTTCACGTCTAAATTAAAACTTTTATTTATGATTAAATGCTTATATGATTATGTGTTTAATGTGTTTTACATGCTTAGCATAACTTACATGATTTACTTGTAATTAAATTCGTAAGTTGCATGTTACATTTTCATTTTGTGAATAATGAAAAGTGTTGAAAATGATTTCGGAAAATTAATGACCAAGGGGTAATTTGGTATTTTCACATGTGGAAGACTTAGTGAAATTTGTAGAGAATTGTCTAAGTGTTGGTGTATGTGTGGCATTGGGGTAAATATTATATGAAGACATGGGTAAATTGGTAAATTTGGGACATCATGGCACTCTTGTAAATAAGTGGTAACCTTAGGGGCATTTTTGAAAAATGAGTGTTGGGTGAAGGTACACTTGTGTGTTGTCATGATTGTGGCCATTGGATGGTCTTCATTCTCCTATCTTCATACACACTTTTCCTACCATCATCTTCTTCTCTCATTCTCACCAAGAACACATACACACACTCCCTCTCTACACAAGATTTTCGGCAAACCCTATTCTCTCTTGGGTTTTGGCTTCGATTTTTCATCTCTTTTCCTCTCTATGCTTGGATGAACATGAGCTCTTGCTTGGTTTCGATTAGAGAAGTGTTCTTGGCATTCTTCTACTCCATTGGGTAAACTTTATCTCACTCTAGGGTTTTGTCTACAAGAACCTTAGCTTTCAATTTCTTGAGCCTTCATACACTAGTATTGATTTTTGCTCTTCCATTATTCATTCTTGTGAAAGGTTGAGTGTTGTTTCCAACTATCAAGTGGGTTTTACTTGGGGTGATTCTTAGTTCATCTTGTGAATAAATTATTGGTGAGTTCACATTTCTCTAATCATTTGGAGTCGATGAGGTCCAGGTGTGTACAAAATATGTGGTTAAAAACGACATCATAAGGACACTAGGTTTTACCCTACGCAAGCGCACGCATAAATTATAGAATAACAACAGCTTGAGTAAGGGATATCGATCCCACAGAAACTAAGATTGTTCACTTTAACAATTCAAAAACAATAAGTTATATTTATGAAAAGTTATTTGTTTTGGTGGTCGAAGACCAAATTATCTAAATTAACTAAATTATTCTTAAAAATAAAGTAAATTGATTTATGATTCAAGAGAGAGAAAAACTAGGGTTTTCATCGCTCCACCACTAACCGCATAATATAGTTCTATCAATGTAACAATTGCAAGAGGGAGATCCATAAACTGTGAATCAGGTCATACCGCAAATAGCTAAATATGACCCCAAAAAGGAATACCGTCAACCAGATTGTGACAACCCATCTCATGACTGAACTGACTAGTACATGCCAATTAAATTACTTTAATCTACTCCTAATGCATGAAAATAAACTAAAGCATGTCTATATTAACTCGCCAAGGCATGACCTGTGTCAACCTAGGGTTTCGAGTTTTATTACCACCATTGTGTAGAAAGTCATGAATTAAGCATCCGAGTTCAAGCCCATAGTGAATAATCATGATTGTGTAAGATAAATACATTAATCTAGTCTAAGACAAGAATTAAAATAAATATATAAACTTGTATCAAGAACAAAAACGGTATTTTATCTACTACAATCATCACAGTATGGTCACAACTTCCCTTCGTTACAATTGAAAACAAGTAAGAACTATATTACTTGGCTAGGGTTTTGCTAGAAAACCCTAGATACCGAGTTAATCAATCATGATTGAAGCGAACTGCATCTTTGGTGTAGAATCTCTTTGCATAATCCTCCTCCTTGGATCTCTAGGTCTTGAATGGCTCCTCCTACTGAATGGAATCTCCACCCCTTGACGGCAGCAACAATTCTGAATGTAAACGTGGAAGAACTCTATGACTGAACCCCTAACTTTGATATGAAGCCTTGTATTTATAAAAAAAGGTGGTGACAAACCCTTAGTTCTCCCTTTTTGGTAATTTCACCATCAATCCAACCAAACCCTACTCTCTAATGAATAAAATATATTTTACACGTACTTCGAGGTGTTGGAGTCGAAAACGCATCATAGAATCAAAACAGGGGCATATCGGATATTGATGAGACTAGAATAGTTGATATTCTGGGCGTTAATATACCTCTTGTTAGTCTCTTAATTCTATTAATTTTTTATTTTTATGTGAGTTGTGTGTTAAGCATATTTTCAGGGCCTTAATGCAAAAATGAGTTAATTCTGGGTTTTTAGCAAATATGCTAAATTCGGAGAAACACTTAGAAGATATTTGCACATAAATCAGTAAGGTACAAGTCAGTAAAGTAGAGTATATAAGTGGTTGAAGCAAGGAAATTCACGAATTAAATAAATATTAAAAATCAGGAGTCACCGATCGATTGGTGGAGACTTCGTTGGTTCGAAAATAGCCGACTTGGAATATGTGCGAAACTTCACTGCAGAATTCTGACTTTGTGTATAAGTATATCACAGGGCAGAATCGTCCATTCAACGCTATTTCTTAGTCCCTAAGATCTCTTGGAGTGCAAGCAAGGAACATGTCATATATGCACCAACTTTTGTCTATAAATATATGTGAAATTCATGAAGAGAAGATATTTAGGAAATATCTCTGAATTATCTCAGGAACGTATTTTCATATCATTGTTCATAAAAAGCCTCTCTCTTCGAAAAAGTCTCCCTTCCTCAAAAACTAAAGAATCAACCATCCAATCATGAAGATGGCGGCTACATCAACAATGGAGTCTCCTCTATCCATGAGCGGCTAGTCGGTATCTAGGGTTTCCAATGAAACCCTATCCGAGTAAAGTAGTCTTTTATTTATTTTTATTGCAAATGGGGGAATCTGATGAAAGACACTTATATGATGATTATGTAGTGAGAGACCGAACAAGACCACCTAAATAAGATTTATTTATTAATTCTTTATTTAAGCTGAGACTGAATTAATGATTTGTCTTGAACAACCATGTTTTTACTAAGGGCAAGAAATCCAAGATTTAAATAATGGTTTCTACATAATGGTACTTATTTGGCATGATAAAGTCTTAGGTTTACATAGTCCATGCTTAGAGAAGATGATTGTTAACGTGCTTTTTAATTTCACGTTTTGGGATTAGTTGTAGTATAGATGCATAAAACAGTCATACTAATCGCATATGGATTGTAGCGAATACGGACCGATTGCATCCTTTTTGGGACTAGGCAACTGCTTGTAACATTATAAGGCTAGTGGTGGAGTTGGAGTTCAACCCTAGACTTGTTTATCTTGAGTGAAACCAAAAACAATTATCTTTGTTTTATTTTATGTTTAGTAGTTTAATCAAACAACTTTTATAAATATAATTCAATTTGCTACTTCATAATTATTTGAAATACGACTTAGATCTTTGTGGTTCAATATTCTCTCTACCCAACTATACTATATACTACTTGTGTACTTGCGACTGAGAGGTTAAAACTAGATCGTGTTAATTCCTTATTTTTAACACTATTATTTTCACACGTCTGGAACAGATCACAAGTTTTTGGCGCCGTTGCCGGGGATAAAATGGATATTTCATATTATTATATTGAAGTTATTTGAATTATTGTATCAATTTTATTTTTAATTTTTAATTTTTTGCATTTTTATTACAGAGACATCTTACTGCCGAAACTGCAGATTTCCAGAAAATTCACGGACTCTAGTGCCCGATCGATCGGCTCCTTCAGCGATCGTTCGATAAGTTATAGCGATCGATCGAAGAACTCTCCGATCATTCGGTAATAACTCTAATCGATCGGTTAACTTTAAGATCGATCAAAATATTGTGTTCGTACAAAAATATTGAAAACATGACAGATACATTGAACCATATCTCAACAGTATCAGAAAAAATAAAAATTTAATATTTTATATAAGGAAAAAAATATTTACAGATTTATATACATATATATCTTATTATCATAAAAAGAAAAAAAAAATATTTTCCAAAAATAAAATATATATTTAGATTTGAGCAGATTTGTTCACAATTATATTTTATTTACAAAATAAATAAATAATATATATAAATAAATAATAAATAAAATAAATAAATAAATAATTTATATTTAAATAAATATATATAATAAAATAATCATTTATTCATTTAAATTTCTTATTGTATTATTAAAATATTACAATTTGCTACTTCTTTATTTAATATTATTTTTGTTTATTGTTTTTGCTTGGACGTCGTTTAGTTAATAGTCCCCCTGAGGCTTTTGATCCTGAAATCGATCGAACGTACCGAATAAAGAAAAGAAATAATTTATTAAATACTATAAATAATTTAAACATGGCTGATAACGCAGTCGCGACACTGGCCGTAGTTTTTAAAGATTTCTATACACCTCAAGATTATACATCACCTTTACAAATCTCACTACTTAATCGAGTGGAAAATTTTGAAATTAAACCAACAATAATTAACATGTTATCTAAATTTCATGGAAATGCTCATGAAGACCCTTATCAACATATAAATAAATTTTTAGAGGTCTGTTCTACCATACGTATGAGAGGACAAATTGATGATGAATTTAAAACTGGATTATTCTCTCATTCCCTAAAAGATAAAGCTAAAGTATGGTACAAAACTATACCAACGGATATTAAAACTGATTGGAAGAAGCTTCAAAAAGAATTTTTGCATAAATTCTTCCTTGTAGGAAAAACTCATGAAACTAGATGAACTATTCTAATGTTTACACAATTACCCAGTGAGCAATTCTATGAAACTTGGGAGCGATTTAACAAAATATTACGAAAATACCCTCACCATGGATTTCCAACACATGAGCTAGTCCGTAGTTTCTATATAGGACCAGGGGAGTGGTATAAAAATACAGTTGATGCAGCTTGTGGAGGTACCTTTACACATAAACCTATAGACTTTGTATGGAATCTTTTCAAGAATCTCAATGAAGATTCCCGTCAAAATATGTCGGACATTAGAGCACCACGAACTATCCTGTCTAATCCTAAATTAACAGATAGTGCATTTGAAATTAGTCAGATAATTGAAGTTACCTCAAAAGTAGATGAGCTAAATAAAAAATTTGATCTATTAATGAGAAATACTCAAGCCAAGCATATCTAAGAAGTCTGCTCAGTATGCGCTAATCCTTCACACTTTGCTAATACTTGTCCTTATTATACAACAATAGTCAGAGTTTATCATAGAGGATGTTAATGCTACGTTCACCAACCCGAATAACGATCCACTCTCAAATACTTATAACCCAGGTTGGCGAAACCATCCTAACTTCTCATACAAAACTCAAAATAATACCTTTAACCAAAGCCCTAATCAACTAATTTCGCTCATTTAACCAAAACCCTACACAACAACCAAACCAATTCCGCCCATTTAACCAAAACCCTAACCAACCACCCTTTAGAAACCCAAATAATACATAACCTATGAGGTCACCTGGTTTTGAACAAGAAATCAGGAGTGTCTTAAACGAATTCAAAAATGCTATACAACTCCTACATACACATTCTTAATCTAGTTCTAAACTAGAAACCCAAATTGGGCAAATAACTAATTCTATGAATAAAAGGGAAGAAGGAAAATTGCTAAGTGAACCATTAAAAAACCCTAAAGGGAAACATATGATAGAACATGTAATTCCTGTAGGAGAACCAGCCATTGAAACTATCCAAGCAATAACCACTCTTAAAAGTGGAAAAGTCAAAGATAATAAGGCTGAAGAGCAATTTGAAAAAAGGACAAATAAACAAAATAATAATGAAGAAATAAATAAAGAAAAGGAAAAAGAACCTGTGATTGATGAATTAATCTCTAAAGGAAAAGAACCTATTAAAGAAACACAAAATAATTCTATACCACTTAAAGAAATAGGAGAAACAAGCTATGAACCAAAAACACCTTTTCCACAACGTTTAAGAGATCTTGTTCGTTATGGTAAACTAGGAGAAAAGATTCAAGAAATGTTCAAAACTTTCCAACAAATGAAAATCAATCTTCCTCTTCTTTATGCTATTAAGCAAGTTCCTGGTTATGCTAAATTTTTAAAAGATTTATGTACTCAAAAAAGGAATAATCGAACTCACAATACTAAGAAAATAGTACTAACCAATCATGTGAGTTCAATAATATCCAACACTACTCATCCAAAATATAAAGATCCTAGAGCTCCAACTATTTCTTGTATAATAGGAGATCAAGAAATTGGAAAAGTTTTTATTGATTTAGGAGCTAGTGTTAATCTACTACCTTACTTAATTTATCATCAACTAGGCTTAGGAAATTTAACTCCCACACTTGTTATTCTATAACTTGCTGATAGATCAACCAAAACACCTGGAGGAATTATAGAGGACGTTATTATTCAAATTGATAAATTCTACTTTCCTGTGGATTTCGTCATTCTAGATACCGAACCTGTTTACGATCCTACTAAGAAAATACCCGTAATCCTAGGAAGACCTTTCTTAGCATCTGCTAATGCATCTATCAACTGTAGAACTGGGGTTATGGATCTATCTTTTAGAAACATGAAGATGCGGAAGAGTGTTTTTGAATCCGGTTATCAGTTAGATAGTAATGGAGAATATTTTGTGATTAACACACGTGATAAAGTACTACGAAAGCTAATACCTCAACCAGTAGATAGACCGCCTGAAAATTGCCTAGCATATCAACTAGACACATCGGAAGGTAAACAATTGCCAAGAGATTACAAGGTAACAAATAAACCTATACTTGAATCTTTGAGTGTTTTAGATTTCTATTTTGAGACGCATGGCTGAAATAGAAGAAACAAATAGGAAGGAAGTGGTGAAACCAGAACCTACTTCACCAAAATTACATCCGCAGCCTACGAAAGACAATTATCTTGCGAATCATTCCTTAAAATATGAATGCATTTTCTTTAAGGAAGAACATTCAGAATTAGTAATCGAGAAAGTTATAGCAGAGCTTAAGAAACAAAGACTAGAAAATATTTTACAATCTGTTTCATCTATAGCTTATCCTAATTTAGTTCGGGAGTTTTATCAAAATATATATTTAAGAGATCCTGATATAAGTAAAGTATTACATACTAAAGTGAAGGGATACGAGATAGAAATATCCCTTGACACTATTGCAAGAGCATGGCGAATCCCCAATAAAATACCCTCGGATTTAGAAAATATTTTCCCAAAAATACCTACTCCCAATCCTATAACTCTTACTATGACTAGAAGAATCTGTGGAGATAATAACATAAAATTAACTATGGGAGGGATTACAAAAGCCAAAATTAAACATGCGCTATGGTTCTTAGATACGATTATTTCAAGACAAATTGGTCTAAAATTTGGTAATATACGAGGGCAATCACTTATTAAAAAGCTTTATTATTTTAACAAGGGATATTGGATTTCAATCCCTTAGATTATTTATGATCATATGGAAACATTTTGGAAGCCATAATAGATTGTGAAATTCCTTTCGATCAGAAATGGAAAATTCCTTTTCCTTTCTTAGTTTAAGCTATGATAAGAGATTAGTTAAAACTCAACTTTGAAATCCCATCAGAAACTGGCATTTTTGTTAATAAATATTATGACCATTGGAAAATTTTCAATACACTAAGTTATGAAAAGAAGGGCCGATGGTGGGAATTTTAATTAAAACTGATTAAATAAAACAAAAATCGTATTATGGAACACAAATTAAATGCTTAAGGTACTAGCACATCTATCAATATGATAGATGTTATGGATGAGCCTGATTAGACACGTTAAAGCTGTCATGCCATCAACATTAAATAATGGTCTCGGTTCAAAAGTCACCTAATATTTTAACCGAGTGTATTAATTAGGATTTTAGTATGCTTTATTATTTTATAATTAAATTTATTTATATTTATGAAATTTTGGAAATTTTATAAATTATTTAATTTCACCGATCGATCGAAGTAGGTAGTTAGCGAAAATTAAAACCCCATATTTATTAGGTTCACTTTAGATAGAAAAATTTACCTCATTTAAGAAAATTCAAAAGGATAAAAATACTAGTAAAATCTGAGACGTTCATCGTGAGCCACATATTACAAATTTAAAATTTCCTTTTTCTACATATTTTGGATAGTTTTGGGATCGATCGAATGTTCATTCGAAATAAGAGTTAGCGATCGATCAACTATCACTCGTCTATGAAGCACAAATACTTCTCCGGAGCCACCATGGTGGTGTCGGACACCTGTCCAACTTCGACACTCCTCGGACACGGCCGGACACGTGTCCGATACTCCGTAGAAGTATCCGATTTTTTTATTTTCGGACACGGCAGGACATGCCTAGGATACGGAAAAATATATATATTTTTTAAAAAATAAATAAATAATTTGCTAAATATCTATCTTCATTTCTTGTAATGAAACATGACTTTTAGATTGCAAAACTACCGATTGTAATGTCATTTGTTTCTCAAATATATAGCGAATATTTTTGTGATGAAATATTGTCCTTTAACCCTTTTTTATAAAGGAAGCTATGAACATATGATTTATGCATCTAAATTAATTAATGATTCAATGGTGAAATTTGATATTTAATGTGTGATGATGTCATATCTTGTGTTTAATTTTTCTTTGTTTATTAACATTATATATAATACATTGAGATTTCTCATATTATAAAAAATTTGATAAAATTATTTATATTTTTTTATATAAATTTATTATTTATTATTTAATTTTTGTCGTATCCTGCCGTACCTGTGTTTTGTTTTTTTTAGATTTGTCGTATCCCCGTGTCCATATGATGTCGTATCTGCACCCCGTGTCCGTATCCGTGCTACATAGTCACTCGTAGACCTGTTCAGCGATCGATCGCCCTTTCCTGCAATCATTCCCTGGTACCACGCGATCGATCGATCTTTCTTCCGATCGTTCGAGAAGTTACTAGCGATCAATTATTATCCCTACGATCATTCGATTTCCCTTCTCCAGCTCTCTTAACCCTAATCATATATTCTTTCCTACCAATGGCCCCACGCTGTAAGCAAACAACAGATGCGGGCCCATGCCGCAAAAAGAAACGGGTCGCAACATTAGAGGAGGCATGGGCTACGGTAGCTAGAGCTGTCAAAAAACCGTTACGCCATGAGCGCGTTTACGATATCGAGTATTTTATGATAGAGCCTACCATTTCATAGGCTGTAGGTGAGATTATTACATGTGGATTATGATCCATATTATTACGCCAGACACCGATTATTGATGGAGAGTTACGGCGACAATTCTGGTCAAAGATGAAGATGAGGATAGAAGGGGATCAGATACGACTGCATACAAGTATCCGAGGCCGACAGTTTGAGATCACTCCTCTGATAATATCTTTAGCATGGGGATTGACTATTGACTATTTTCCGGAGGTTCGAGAGAGGTACCCGGAATTGCCAACAACATTGTCATCCACTCGGACAGTGGCGGAGGCATGTTACAGTGGGAGATATGGTTCACCTTATTGTACCACCAAGGTGGATTATCTAGAGGGCTTGTGGTTCATTGACGAGCTGCTTCAGGCACAGGTGCATCCAAGGGGGCACAACACTGAGAGGTGTGGATTCGTTCAGATGTCGTTATATGCTTTTGATATGGGTTACTAGATTTCTCTCCCCTATATTATATTTGATCAGATACGTTGGGTGATGGAGCGGATAATGAGTCCAGGGGATGTAGACAGCTTTCTGTATGAGGTCTCATTTCCTGCTCTAGCGATGAGTCTTCTCTTTTAGGAGGGTATCCGACCTACCCCTGATGATTCTCGCATAGAGGTAGGAGTTTTCTTTACACAAACTGATTAGACACAATCCTATTCCCACCTCGTCCCTCGTAGAGCAGAGCGTATAACAGCCCTGGCTACTACGCGTGCCGCTGTGTTAGATGCTACCCAGCCACCTACATCAACACCTGTAGATACAATTACTATTCCCAGGGCTGAGTGGGATAGGTTTAGAGCTGATTTGGCTATTGTCATGGAGAGGATGGTGGTACTTATAGAGGAAGTACATATACTTAGAGGTGTGCACCCTAGACCTCCTCGAGATGATGCATCAGAAGATTAGTAGGAATGAGTGGAAAGCAAGAGAGTGAGTGGTTATTATAGAAATTTTTGTCTTCACCCATGTCTTACATTTTTATTTGACCAAAAATGCTTTACATTTCAATGTTATTTTGTATTTTTAAAAAAACTATATATTATCAAAGGCATATCTTTGGAATTTTGATTTTTCATATAAAATTTTGCATTTTCTTTTTATGCATATTAAAAGAAAAATAACATAATAATATATAGATATTGCTTATTATATCTAGAATTATATTTATTTATTTACTTCTTCTGTAAATAAGTTTGGGGGAGGAAGTTATAAGTATAATTAAATTTAGTATTTTAATCTATCTTTTATATATATATACTTAGTCATATATTTATTTCTTTTAATATAAAACAAAAATTACTAGTCACCGATCAATCGAGAATCGTAGCGATCGATCGGTAGGTTATTATTTTATATTTTCGGGAAGATATTGATTTTTGCCTTTTTGGGACCAATATGATCAACATCCTAATAGAAGTTACGAAAATTATGAAATAATTGGTTTGGGAAGGATTGATATTTTCTTATCTAACTTTATATATCCTTATAAATTTATTCTATAATATATATTTACTTGGTATCTAAGTCATAAATTTAACTTTTTGAACATTTCCTAGTAATAACAGACCTTGATTTTTCTTATAAATACTACTCTAAGGGTTATTGATTCTTCATCCCTTACAACAACCCTCTAGTAGCCATGGTAGTAAAGTTTTTGTCTTCTACTGTCACTTCCACCATAATTAAATATGAGTGTGATTCATTTCAAAATAAGTATAGGGAATCTACCATTGAGAAAGCTAAGAATATATTTCAAGAAAGAGGGCCTGCATCACTATTTGTTCTGACTGTACGTTCCACGAACCCTTCATTAGTTTATGTTTTCTATCATCACCTAGATAGAAAACATAAACTAAGAGGGCCTGCATCACTATTTGTTCTGACTGTACGTTCCACATCATTAATATAAATTTCATTCCTTTATATTCCTTGTCTAAATACAATAAAAATACTATGATCTTGGTTTTAGTCTTGATAAGAATATAGATTGTGGTACACAACAAGTTTGGGGGAGATTTTTTCACCATTCAAAAATCTTGCCCAATTCAATGGTAATATTGTTTTATCCCTATGTTTTTATGTTTATTATAACTATGAGGATATGGTTCAATTCAAGTTGGGGGGGGGGGGGGGGGGGTGAAATAGTATAGACATGAATATAAGGAATACACTTTTTTTTAAAAGTTGTTAAAGAAAATGAAAAAACTACAATAAGCTACTAGAGGCTACTGTTAAAAACGTATAAAATGTTGACGATCAATCAGTCGTTACGATTGTTCGGCAGATAAAAAAACTTTTATATATATAGATTTATATAGTGAATTTTCTTTTTACTAACTTATATATAAATATAGGTATCTATGTAAAATATATATTTATTATATTATTCTAAATCTTATTTTTATTTTTATTTAAACATATTTTTGATTAAAATTATGAGTTAATTAGGATATGAGACTAATCTAGAAAATAGATGTAAATGATTATTTTCTACTTTTCTGAATAATAGTTAAATTAGAAAGGTGGAAATATGTGGTTCTCCATAAGTGAGTAAATTTGGTGAAATTAAAAATAGAAAAGACAATCTTAACCTAAAAGTACATGCACATGATCTCTATAGCTTCATTTATGAACATATAAGGTATTATCTCCGAGAAAAAAATAGAGAAAAAAATTACATATCATGGAAGATAGAAAAGAAATACGTAAACATTCTTCATCTTAAACGATACAATATAAAATAGTGAAGAATGGTGTATGAAAAAAATGAGTGGAAAAAGTAAATAGGAGAAGAAAGTTTTCTCCAAGAAAAAATAAAAGAAAATAAAAGGATATATATATGAGAGGAAAGAACAAAAAGAGAGAGGAAAGCCCTCTCCAAAACAAAAAGAAAAAAAAATGGAGATATACTATAAATGGGAGTAAATGTGTTATAGAGAAAGTTCACAGAACACGGAAGATTGTTGGTTCTAGAAGTAAAGATTAACTAAGTTTAGTCACTAGTAGTAGTTGAGACCATTCTTGATGCTAATCTGAAAAAATTATTGTTCTGTAAAAGTAGGATTTATTTGCTTGCATTTATTTTATAGACTATATCATTTCCTAGTTACTGAACCAGAATATTCATGAATATGTGCAAATTAAATATTTTAAAGAAGTTGTGGGTAGTCTATTTAACCCTCACGAGACTTCATTCGTCCACTGGAATTTTCCCAAGGGGTTTAAAAGACTTATTACACGTGCTAAGTATAATCGTTTACCCTCATGAAAGAAAGGGATTAGTTTTTATTTTTAGATTTAATTCTTCATCATGTTTTCTTTTTATTCTTTATTGCTAAGGGACTAGCAATGTTTAAGTTTGGGGGCTTGATGTGTAACACCCCGTGTTATTTTACCTTTTTTCTGAAATTATTTCTGATTTATTTTCGGTTTTGACGTCACTTGTTTATGACGTTCATGTTTATCCTTGGTATTTCGTGTATAAATTTTTCGCGTTTACTTTTAAAGTCGACTGGATGACTTTACAGTTTTTCTTTGACGAGTTCGAGAATTTTTGTTGTCGACTACGCGGTTTGGTTTCGACGTTTAGAATTAGTGCTTCGACTGGATGACGACGCATTTTATTTTATCGGGCTTGTTAGGTGTTCCGACGTTTGGGTTCCTATCCCGGTATATTTAATTGGGATTGTTATTGGGCGTCCCGTTATTATTTTGGGTTTGCGAGATTACGTTTGGGCATTCCCAGTATTTATTGGGATTTATTGTATATATATATATATATATTTAAATGTAATTATATATATATTGTTTTGGGGTCATTTTATAATTGTGGATAATTGGAGGGTCACTTTTGCGATTAAGCATATATATGTATATGCATATATACACAGACATCTCCTTTTCCTTCACGCAACTACAGACCTGCGTATCCACCTCCTTCGCCATTTTCGTCGTTGACGAGAGAGAGAGAGAGAGAGAGGGGGAGGTCGGCTGTGCAAGAGGGAGAAGCTCGCGCAGAGGCTGGGCGCAGCTGGGTCACACGACGTGGCGATGAGGGCGGCAGTTCAGAGGAGCGGCGGCGATGGCGGAGCTCGGCGGTGCTGGTGGGCATCGGCGAGGGTAGCATGTGGTGGCTGGTGGTGGCCGTTGGAGCTGTGCATGGTGTAGCAGCAATAGCCGCGCAACAGGGAGCTTCGGCCGGAACTTCGACCATTTATTCCGGCGACTTTCCAACCTCGGTTTGGGCTGAAATTCGAAGGGTAGTTTCGTATCGATGCTAGGTACGTCATACTAAAATTTGGTATTTTTCCGTTGAACGTTTTGTCCGTAAATCGCGTTTATAGGTTATAATTTTCGTTTGGATTATTTTAGATCTACCCAAATTAATTAACCTATTGCTAATGGGCTTCGTATATATCGTATAGGTTGTCAAGGCGGACGTTTTGATATATTCAAAATATTATTTGGGTGACTTTGGTCGGCGGGCTCCATATTCGGGCGCCGACACTATTCACGGTGGGCCGTTTCGGGCTGTTCTGTAAGCGTAAATAAGGTGGGAAATTTTATTCTCACTTCCGTATCATTGACGTGATTTGGGTGTGCAAACCCGTATTTATTTTAAATATAGATATATTAAATTATGAATTTAAATATCTATAATTGGGTTAAAATCGAGGCAAGACTTAGGAATTAATTTGAGAAATTAATTAAATTATTTTCCTGCAAAATTATACAAATTCCTATTTGAATTGAATAAGAATAGGTGGCTTAGTAACCCCTTGAGGAATTAAATGGGCTAGTAAAATTCGTAAGAGTTAGACGTGGACTTAGAACGCGTTACTAGTTCCCTTTTGACTGTGTTAGGAGATAGGTGAACGTGAGGGACATGAAAACTTAGACGTTATGCTAGATTCCCCTTACGATACGTGAATTATTGCTTTAAGGGAATTAAAAGCATGTTTAAATGAATGAACTTGTATACTTGTGAATTGAAGTATAAGTTGATAAATTGCCAGCATGATTATGTGATATAATTGTTTGTCGTGATTTATTGCTTTATCGTTTTAAAAGCATGTGAAAGAGATTATGAGATTCATGTGGTAGCATGTGGATATTTTCATAAATATGATGCATTACATATTTATGTTGAGACATGATTATTATTGAGGCCCTGGATGCATATTGAGAACATTATGTAGTGTCAAATCACGGTGTTGGTATATGAGGGTTATGTAATCATGAGTGGGTGTCTTTATGTCAAACCGTCGCAACAACTGGCCAGGAAAAGGTTTCTCCCACCTTCAGACTAGTAATATGGGAATTGGGGATATAGGGTTGGTTGCTGCCCCATCATGGTGGTATGCGCCACTCTCGGATCCTGAGTATATTGCAGGAAAATGTGTCTCCCACATACAGAATTGGGGATATAGGGTTGGTTGCCGCCCCATCGTGGTGGTATGCGCCACTCTCGGATATTTGAAGCATGGGAGTCGTCGTGGGGATCTCGTGCGACCGCCTTCCTTGTTGAAAGTGGAATGTTATCAACCACTTGGGAATAATCGGTGTGGTACTCTTTACTCATAGTATGAGTGAGTGCGTGTTCGTTAACCTATTTTGGGCAAAGAGTGTTTCATGGGTGTGATGTCCCACATCGCCCGGGTAGAGGTCTGGGGATGTGCTTATATGTGCAGTGTTGTCTCCAATTGGTATGAGGCCTTTTGGGAGGAGCCCAAGAGCAAAACCGTGCGGGCTGGGCCCAAAGCGGACAATATTATACCAAGTGTTGGAGCGGGTTGTTACAATTGGTATCAGAGCCAGAGCCCGGCTGGAATTAAGTGTGGGTGCATGCACAAGCCCGTGGGTAACACCAGAGAGGACGCTGGGTCCCAAGAGGGGGTGATTGTGATGTCCCACATCGCCCGGATAGAGGTCTGGGGATGTGCTTATATGTGCAGTGTTGTCTCCAATTGGTATGAGGCCTTTTGGGAGGAGCCCAAGAGCAAAACCGTGCGGGCTGGGCCCAAAGCGGACAATATTATACCAAGTGTTGGAGCGGGTTGTTACAATTGGTATCAGAGCCAAAGCCCGGCCGGAATTAAGTGTGGGTGAATGCACAAGCCCGTGGGTAACACCAGAGAGGACGCTGGGTCCCAAGAGGGGGTGATTGTGATGTCCCACATCGCCCGGGTAGAGGTCTGGGGATGTGCTTATATGTGCAGTGTTGTCTCCAATTGGTATGAGGCCTTTTGGGAGGAGCCCAAGAGCAAAACCGTGCGGGCTGGGCCCAAAGCGGACAATATTATACCAAGTGTTGGAGCGGGTTGTTACAATGGGGTTTCTGCCATGAATTTTATGAGTCACATTGCATTGTATATCATTATGTGATTTCATTTAACATGTATATGTGATATTATTACATGTGATGTTGGAACAGGTTTATATGTGCTATTGTTACCTGTGGATTTTGGAGCATGTTAATTATGAATATTGTAAATAAATTCATATCCTTATAAAATGCTCGACTGAAAGTGATTAATGTGAAAGAATACAATTACATGCGGTAATTGTTGAAGTATAATGAAATGTATATTTTTATACTTGCGATTATATACTTTTGTGCCCTTGGGGGAAGGTTAAGTATATTTATGTAGTAACCTCTGTGGATAGTTGAGGTTAGTGATGGACTGTAGTCTCGATTTTGAGGTTTTGAGTGTGGTTAGACGAGGTTGTGATTGAACCTGTCTAGTTGAGTGACAATGGTCTCTTGATTCTGTTAGTAATCTAGAGAGTTAGTATCGAATGTGAAATTGAGGTTATAATGAATTGGAAGAGGTATGTGATTTTTGACTTGTATGTCACTTCTTGAGTCGTCGGTTACGGCGTGGTGTCGAACCTCTTCCTCTTCCTGTCATTTGATATTATGGAGTTGAAAATGGATGGTTGTGTTCCGTGAGTCCAACGTATTGTTCTTCCTTCATTGTCCTTTTGGGACATTATAGGAATCCTTGGAGTTGTAGTCACTCTTATATGACTGTCTATCGGAAACGGAGTTTTTCAAAGTTTTGAAAACAAATTCATTGTATTTAAAAGGAAAAACCCGTTTTCGCCTACCCCCGTAGCCAGGACAGGCGAACGACAGAGACCGGGGGAAAGACGGTCATTTTTATTGTGTGGATTTTTAAAGAAAACCTATTTCATAGAGATTCTAAGATTTCGAGACTTCTTTCTCAATATCTCATCCTGTAGAGTTTTGAAAGGTAGTTTCTTGTTTCACCTTTGTCTCGGATCATTTCTAAGTCTCGAGTATGAGGCTTGTTGTTCAGTGCACACATATAGTGTTGCATTTCACTTCTTCTTAGTGGTTGATGTCACCACCTAGGTGATTTGAGTTGTTACACATGTTAGGGGCATGGATGCCAAGTGGTGGATTTTGATCCTCGTGGACATTGGAGGTGAGTGTGTTTTCCCTCTGTTTGGAGTTTCTGGTTAGCTTTGTGAGCGCTTGATGATTTATTAGATTGGACCTAGGTGTCGTGTACCTAGTGTACGTTGGTGAGAGTAGTGTAGACTACTGGTGTTGGTACTTAGAGTACGAGTCTTAGTTGTATCTTATAGACTCTTGTTGTGTACTTATATATATATACATATATATATATATATATCCCCGATATATATTCGTTTACGGTAGCATGTGAGCACGTACCTTGGGTTTTCGTGGCTGGGTTGTTTTGGTGGGCTATATATATATCTTGCTAGATAGTTTAGCATTACTTAAACTGCCAGAGGATGTGGTAGTTAGAATATCCTTTCCCACTGAGCTTATTTGCTCACAGGGGAATTTCATTTGCCCCCTGGTATTCCACGCCAGGTTGCAGGAATTGTTACGGCTATGAGCAGCATGCGGTGCAACGACAATTCTCTTTTGTTTTCCTTGTTACATGTTTTGGAGTTGTGCAGGGTGATGCGGTTACGGTTGCAGCACGACTGGTCATGGAGACGATAGTTATCTGCTGTCAGTTTCTTTACTCATTTTGTATGGGATTGTCAATTATTTCTTTTGGGAGCCAGTCTGTTGAAATATCCCTATTGGTGTATCCTTTATTTCCTGTATTTATTATTTCAGGATGTTATTGTATCTATTCTGCACTGCCATGTGCTTTTTAGTATTCTTATTCTAGCATTTGTGGCTCTGTTGATTATAGAGGGTTGTGTAGGGGTTTTGGTTTCTTTCCACTACCTCGGCCCTAGTAAGATTGATGAATGTGGGGTTTGGAAACCATTGTTATTATCGAACTGTTATTGGCAGGTTATTCTGTTGTGGTTGGGTGTCCGGATGTTCCATTTACAAACGGAACTCCGCCGGATTTTTGTTAGATTCCGCTGCCTTGTTCTATCATTCTATTGAGTATGAAATATACCGTTTTAACATTATTCCATACGTTTTCATGGTTAATGATATCTTAGTTGGTTGCTCATTATAAGGATCACATCCTGGATCCCTTGGATGTCCCAGTTCGGGAGTCTTAGGAATTTAGGGACGTGTCAACATGGTATTAGAGCATTTTTACCCTTTTGTGTGTGTTCGATGACTGAAGGTCATTTGTTCTCGTTTCTTTTTACTTCCGCATTCACTCCCTTAGCTCTTAGGCTCGGGTTTCGGAGTTCTAGGAGTTTGGGGCGTGACATGATGAGACCAGAATAGTTGATATTATGGGCGTTAATATACCTCTTGTTAGTCTCTTTATGTTATTAATTTGTTATTTTTATGCGAGTTGCGTGTTAAGCGTGTTTTCAGGGCCTTAATGCAAAAATGAGTTAATTCTGGGTTTTAGCAAATATGTTAAAGTCGGAGCAACACTTGGAAGATATTTGCACTCAAATCAGTAAGGTACAAGTCAATAAAGAAAAGTATAAGTGGGTGAATCAAGGAAATTTGCGGATTAAGTAAATATTAAAAATCATGAGCCACCGACCGATCGGTGGAGACTTCGATCGTTCGAAAATAGTCGCCTTGGAATCTGTGTGAAACTTCAATGCAGAATTTTGACTTTGTATACAAGTATATCACGGGGCAGAATCATCTATTCAACGTTATTTGTTAGTCCCTAAGATCTCTTGGAGTGCGAGCAAGGAACATGCCATGTCTGCACCAACTTTTGTCTATAAATATAGGTGGAATTCATGAAAATAAGATATCTGGGAAATATCTCTAAATTATCTCAGGAACGTATTTTCATATCATTGTTCATAAAAAACCTCTCTTTGAGAGAGTCTCCCTTCCTCAAAAACTCAAGAACCAACCATCCAATCATGAAGATGGCGACTACATCAATAATGGAGTATCCTCCTTCCATGAGTCGGCTACTCGGTATCTAGGGTTTCCAATGAAACCCTACTCGACTAATGTAGTTTTATTTATTTATTTTTATTGTAAATCGGGGAATTTGATGAAGGACACTTATATGATGATTATGTAGTAAGAGATCGAACAAGACCACCTAAATAAGATTTATTTATTAATTATTTACTTAAGCTGAGACTGAATTAATGATTTATCTTGAACAACCATATTTTTACTAAGGACAAGAAATCCAAGGTTTAAATAATGATTTCTACATAATGGTACTTATTTGGTATGATAAAGTCTTAGGTTTACACAGTCCATGCTTAGAGAAGATGATTGTTAGCGTGCTTTTTAATTTCATGTTTTAGGAGTAGTTGTAGTATAGATGCATACAACGGTCATACTAATCGCAGATGGATTGTAGCGAATACGGACTGATTGCATCCTTTTTAGGACTAGGCAACTGTTTGTAACGTTACAAGTCTGATTCATATAATATTTAAAGGAATACATTATAAGGCTAGTGGTGGAGTTGGAGTTCAACCCTAGACTTGTTTATCTTGAGTGAAACCAAAAACAATTATCTTTATTTTATTTTATGTTTAGTAGTTTAATTAAACAAATTTTATAAATATAATTCAATTTGCTACTTTATAATTATTTGAAATACGACTTTGATCTATGTGGTTCGATATCCTCTCTACCCAACGATACTATATACTATTCGCGTACTTGGGACTCAGAGGTTAAAAGTAGATCGTGTTAATTCCTTATTTTTAACACTATTATTTTCACATGTCTGGAACTAATCAAACATTGCAGCAGGAATTAAAACTTCCTGCCACAGCTACACCTTAGGTATAGGTCCTGAGTGTAGCCTTTAAGCGTAGAAACTCATTTTCTAGCCTCTGTTTGCTTCTGTAGGCGTAGACTTGAGCGTAGGTTTTTTCATGAAAATAAATTTTTTCCGCAACTGTGCCAAAATGACCGTCTTGATTCCACGAAACTTTTCGCTTTAAGTGATGGCTTCGGAAAATGCCGTTTTTGCCCTCCTAGAGGCATTTTTGTGTTGAAAACACCTCTTTGACTCTCATATTGGATAGAAATGAACATGTACTTGGTTAATTCACCAAAGTTAGTTATATTTCTTCATTAAGCTCCTGAAACATGCTTAAACACACAAACAACAAAAAAACACCAAAAAATGGATTGAAATGACGTAACTATAGTGAGTTAAGGGGTCAAAATGTCTAACATGTGACACCTATCACACCCCCAAACTTACATATTGCTAGTCCCTTAGCAATGAACTCAGAAAAGCTTCCTTGTGATGATTTTTAATCTAACAAAATCTCTTGCTTTCGTGAGGGTTGACAATTACACTTACCACGTGTAACAAGCCTTTGAAGCCCCTAGGTTACCCCTAGTGGACGAGTGAAGTCTCATGAGGGTTAGCTATACTACCCATAACTTCTCGATTCTTTATTTTCACACATTCATGCATTCACACACTCATCAATCAAGCCATAGTATAATGCATAAGATAATATGGATGTAAATACTCCCACTCACTACCGAACAATAACTATCTCGAGCTTCGTGTGTTGAATGGTTCCTACTAAAGTGAATGACTTCGTTACTCTCTACTTTCAATTCAGACAGCCCTCCATGTTTTTGCGAATATTTTACCATAGTATTTCAATTCCTCTTTTCCTGCTTCATTGATTAAACTTTGTCCTTTTCTTTAAAAATCATCTTTCAAACTTTCCATTTTTATCCATTTTTTTTTTCTAAGCTCCGGACTTTCCAGCGAGGATTTTTAGTCCCGACCAACTAGGCCCGATCTTCTTCATGGGACTTATGCTCATTAATTTTCTCCTATTTTTACGCGAACAATGATATTGGTGATACCAAGGCCCGGTTACTCAGATCGAAGAACTATTTTTTGCATTTTATTTTCTCAAAATAAATTTTTAACTTTCTCCATTTCAACCATAACATCTCTTCTTCTCCCCTTTTATTGTGGCAAAATGATTTTTTCAACTACATAATCAAAGATTAACTGTTTTTTCCATAACGAATATGTGTTTGTGCTCATAGGTCAAGGTTGTCTTTCTCAGTTTCAATTTAACTAATTCACTCACCCATGTAAAACCACATCACTTTCACTCAGCTTGATTTAATCATCACTCTCATGAATGGGAATATCACAACACATATTAATCATACATCATAAATACAAACTTAATAAACTTGTAATGCAAAGCAATCATGCGTGAAAACAAAGAATTATATTTCCAATTTTTTTCAATTTTTTCAAAAAAAAAATCCAAAACTTTCATTCCTAAACTATACCATTACCCCCAAACTTAAAACAAATCATGTCTCGATGGTTCATCATACAAAGGAGAGAACACAGTTATCCTTGAAGCGTGATTCTGGACTTTCACAATACAGTACTTGAGCTCCTTCCCCAAACTTGATTTGGATTACCTGTAGATATACTCAACAAAGCACAGATACCCAATATCATAGCAAAGGAAAAGAAATTGCATACAAAATATCCGGAAATCACATTGCTCAAGGAATGAGAAATTTTATTAAGAATAAAATAAAAAATATTTAGCTTAAGGGCATACAATCTCTATGAATTTAAACTTCAAAGACGTGGCCTTAAAAGTCTACCATCTCTAAAAACAAAACAAACGTTTAATCCTAAACCCTAGTCCTACTTCGGATCCATCCTCCTTCTCTCTCTCATCACTCTGCGACTTTCTTCAAATCTATCCGGAGTTTTGTTGTCTCTTTCAACCGAACAAAGTCCTCCTCCGGATATTGCTACGTGAATGTCCAACGCACCTCCTCCATCTCTTTTAACCTCTCACCCAATTGCTGCTCAATGATCTTCGATATCAAGATTGGGTATGAAAGATAATGCTTAAACGCATCTCCACCCGACCACTTTCTACGCACAATTGCTTGTACAGTCGGCATATAAACCATTATCGTCGTCGGAATACACACCTAATAACCATGAGTCATGGCATACAACATCTTGATAAATGAATGTCCCCTCCAGTTGGTCCTATGATTCCATTAAACCTGAGCCGCAAGCACACAATCCAAGTATAAGAGTTCCAATTTTAGCCAAATTGTTTCATAACTCTCTGCTTTCGGAACCGATATAGCACACAACTCCTTAATCATCTCTTCCTCTGTACGTGGCCATTTAGCTTGGAACTGCTTAAATTTTCCCTTCCAATGACTCAGACATGTTAGTGGTATATTCCATGCTTGTGCAATATTTTCTCGACTCACCACTATAGGAGCACTTCACTCATTCACTCGAGCCTTCATAACCTCAAATCCGTCTGGCCCTTCAATCTTCATATTTGCATAAAACCTTCGAACCAATTTTGGATATACCTTTCCTCCAGCCGGGCTTTCTAAACTTTCCAATCCTAATCGCTTAAGGATTTTCCTCCCGGGTGCAGTCAATAGCCTATTCATCATATCCGGACAAAACTCCAATTCAAATTGTATCATGCACAATATAAACAAGGTTGGTGTGGGTCTCTTCCGCTTCCAGCTTGTAGCTCCTCCATTCGTACTTCCCTCATCCACATCTTGTTGTGGCTCTTCATTCTCAATAAACTCTTCGGGGTTAGATTCTATCTCATAATCGGTTTTTATACGCTCACCCTCAGGATGGTAAGAAGAAGAAAAAGGAATAACATTCAAGCTCTTGTGAATCATGAATTGTGTGTCTTAATGGGTGTATTAATAGATGGATGTATCAAATTTATGGAGGAAAAGTATTTGGAACTTATGGTAGGATTTGGAGAAGGAACCAAATAACAATCCAACTTGAAATTGTAATTGCACTCTAATTCCTCTTCGGACTAAGACTTTACTAAAAATTCCTATCTAAATCTTACAAATCCTAAAATACATCTAAATAAATCCTAGTACAGGTATAGATACAAACCTGGCTAAAACGCCCCTCAAATGGGCCAAATTTTCAATTTTTCAACATCTCCCTCACCAGGTCCCTATGCCTAAGGCATAGGTCCTTAACCAAAATATTTTTGACTAAATTACCCCTTTTATTAGGATGATGATGGTTTTACAACTAGATCTTACGAACTAAACTACAAAAACGGAACTAAATTACCTTCTACAAGTACAAACTAGGGTCAAAAGCTATTCTTAATCACCTAGTACCAATGTTTAACGTCGTTGGCACGACGTTGTTATTCTTCAGTATTCTGGATCAAGCTCGTCCAACTTGGGTGTCGGATTATTCAAATCCATTATCTCCACAACACACTCAACTAACTGGATATCAATGTAATGCTTTAATCTCTGACCATTTACAACAAATCTTTTTCCAGTATCTGGATCATCAAGCTCTACTGCCCCATGGGGGAAAACCTTCGTAACTATGTATGGTTCATCCCATCCTGACTGAAGCTTACTAGGAAACAATTTTAACCTCGAATTAAACAACCACACTTTCTAGCCAGGCTCAAAGACTTTCTTCTGAATGTGTTTATCATGAAATGCTTTCGTCCGAACCTTTTAAATTCGAGCATTCTCATAAGCATTGTTTTTTAACTCCTCAAGCTCTTGAAGTTGGAGTTTTCGCTGAGCACCGACTTTCTTTATATCAAAGTTCAACCTCCTAACTGCCCAATATGCTCGGTGCTCTAGCTCAACAGGGACATGACACGCCTTACCATATACAAGACGATACGATGTCATACCAATCGGTGTCTTATACGCAGTTCTATATATCCACAGTGCATCATTCAAACTTTGCGGCCAATCCTTCAAATCCGGACGCACTATTTTCTCCACAATATTCTTGATTTCCCTGTTCGAAACCTCCACTTGTCCCCTGGTTTGGGGGTGATATGGTGTTCCAATCTTATGATTGACAACGTACTTTTGACACAAAACACCGAGAAACCGGTTGTCAAAGTAGCTTCCACCGTCACTAATGATCACTTGTGGCACACCAAATCATGAGCAAATATTCAACTTTACAAACTCCTACACCATCTCATGGTCAGCATGTATGGTGGCTATAACTTCTACCCATATCGAAACATAATCAACCCCCACAAATATATAGTCTTTCTTATCTGCTTTTTGAAATGGCCCCATAAAGTCAATACCCCATATATCAAACAATTTCACGATCAGAATTAGGTTTAGAGGCATCATTTCCCGCCGAGATATCGATCCCAACTTTTGACATCGCAAACACGCTTTACAATACTATAAAGCATCTTTAAATATGGTCAGCCAGTAAAACCCACTTTGCGGCACCTTATGGCCTGTCTTTTGAGCTCCAAAATGACCTCCACATTCGAGCGTGTGACAAAACTTAAAAATACTTTGTACCTCACTTTCAGGGATGCATTTTCTGATGATTTGATCAAAGCAATACTTGTACAAACGCGGGTTATCCCAGATATAAAATTTAACTTGGCTGAAGAATCGGTCTATTTCATTCTTAGACCAACTTTTTGGAATTCAACCGGTGGCTTTATAATTGACAATATCAACATACCACGGTATTTATTCTATAACGGCCATATTGAACAGATGTTCATCCGGGAATGAATCCTTAAAAGCCGTAGTTTCCTTTATAGACTCAACAACAATCCTTGATAAATAATCAATAACTATATTCTCTGAACCCTTCTTGTCTTTAATCTCTAAAATTGAATTCTTGCAACAATAGAATCCATCAAATTAGTCTGGGTTTAGAGTCATTTTTGGTCAGCAAATGCCTCAAGTTCAGCGTCACATACTTTTTTATTTTCACGCCGTAAGGCTCTTAACAAGATTTATGTTATGAAAGAGCGAGAAAAAAAAAAAAAAAAAGAAGATTCTTTTTTCCTTATTTTATTTGATCAGATCAAAAAGAAACTTTGGGATTGCTGAATCACAGACAAATCCGCGTCATGATCCAAATACACAACGACCTTGGTTCCTAACAAATATGATTTGAATTTATCCAAGGTGAAAACAACTACCAGCAACTCCTTCTCAGTTGTTGTGTAGTTTATCTCAGAATCATTCAGAGTCCTACTGGCATAGTATACCACATATGGCAGATTGTCCTTTTTTTGACCCAATACAGCTCCTATGGCATAATCCGAAGCGTCACACATCGCTCAAATGGTAAAGACCAGTCTGGTGGACGGATGATTGAGGCTATTGAGAGTTGAGTACGTAACTCTTCAAAAGCATGGAGACACTCTTTGTTAAAGACAAAGTTTGTATCTTTATCTAATAAGTTTCACAATGGCCGGGCAATTTTACTAAAATCTTTGATAAATCGTCGGTAAAACCTAGCATGGCCCGAAAAAGATCTTATCTACTTAATAGATATGGGATGAGGCAATTTCGAATTAATTCAATTTTTACTTTGTCAACCTCTATCCCTCGCTTAAATATAATATTGCCCAATATTATCCCCTCTTGAACCATGAAATGGCTATTTTCCCAACCCATAATTAAATTCGTCTCTTTGCATATTTTGAGCACCAGTGCTAGATGTTTCAAACAGTCTTCAAAGATTGTCCCAAAGACTTAGAAATCATCCATGAATACTTCTAGAAATTTTTTCACCATGTCAAAGAAAATAGACATCATACACCTCTGGAATGTAGCTGGTGCATTACACAAACCAAAAGGCATCCATCTATAAGCAAACGTGTCATATGGGTAAGTGAAAGTGGTTTTCTCCTGATCAACAGGATCAATCGCCACTTGATTGCAGCCGGAATATCCATTCAAAAAGTAGTAGTAGCTCTGCCCGGCCAACCTTTCCAGGATTTGATCAATAAATGGCAAAAGGAAATGATCCTTCATGGTGTGTGAGTTAATCTTCTGGTAATCAATGCATACACGCCACCCCATGGTCGTGTGTTATGGAATTAGCTCACCCTTTTTGAGTTTGGTACAACTGTGATACCTGATTTCTTTGGCACCACTTATATTGGGCTCACCTATGTGCTATCAGAGATGGGGTATATGATACCCGCATCTAGCAACCTTACCACCTCTTTCATTACCACCTCCTTCATATTTAGATTCAATCTTCGTTGCATTTCCCTTGATGGTTTTACATCCTCCTCAAGATGTATGCGATACATGCAAATCGAGGGATCTATGCCTTTCAGATCCACAACGCTCCACCCCATCGCCTTTTTGTTCTCACTCAAGACCTCAATCAGACTCGATTCTTGTTTTATTATCAGTTTTGATGATATAATCACATGAAGAGTCTCATCTGGTCCTAAGAAGACATATTTCAACTTTTCGGCCAATTCCTTGAGTTCTAAGGTAGGAGGAGTTGTTAGAGATGGAATCGGTGGAGTACTCGAGATTATAGGAAGCGGCTCAATCGGCTCCCGCCATGGTAGAGTGTATAAGGCAATTTCTATTTCATCAACTTCTTCATTATATAGCTTCAACTGTGCATCCCAATCATCAACTTCTTCATCCGGACACTCTCTAGTCATAAATGACTCTAGCTCATCTTTCTCCAGAATTTGAGTCACAAAATCTTCTATGATATCATCAAGTTTATCACACTCATTAATCTGGAAGCAATCCCCTGATTCAGTCAATTGGTGACTCCCTTCGAAGATATTCATCAGTATTTTCATATTTCCAAAGGTCAGATCCATGGCTTCGGTTCTGCAGTTGAT
The DNA here is from genome assembly GCA_963922005.1 of Cornus suecica. Taxonomy (NCBI): domain Eukaryota; kingdom Viridiplantae; phylum Streptophyta; class Magnoliopsida; order Cornales; family Cornaceae; genus Cornus; species Cornus suecica. The sequence goes on from OY998239.1 coordinate 67,645,722, forward strand.
ACATCCATTTGTTGTGGCCAAGAATGGTATTCCTAATATCACCAGGATGTGTTTCTTTGAATCAAGAAGAAATTCTGTATCTATAACTACAAAATCTACTGGAAAGTAGAACTTGCCCACCTGAACAATGACGTATTCTAAAATTCTTCTTGCTTGTTTGATTGAACGATCAATAAATTGAAGTATGACTGCAGTGGGACTAAGTTCACCCAACTCTAGCTGTTGGTAGACTGAATAAGGAAGCAAGTTAATACTCGTACCTAGATTAAGAAGAGCTTTACAAATTTCTAGGTCACCGATGGCACATGGAATAGTGAGAGAACCGAGATCTTTCCTCTTAGGTGGTGTATCGTTTAAAAATAATGAACTTACTTGTTTAGTCAATAGTATTTTCTTTGGACACTTTGCTCTTCTCCTTCACTTTTATGTGCAGAGATCCTTGAAAAACTTAGCATAAGGCTGTATCTGGGCAATAACATCTAAGAGAAACAAATTGATCTTAATTTATCAAAATGTTTCCAACATATCAGATACTTGGTCGGCTCTCTAAGATGCTGAGGGAATGGCGTTGCCTCTTCGTAACTTGCCCTTTCTGGCTCTTTGAGTAATGTTTGATCGACATTGTCACCTACCAGTGATAGCTCATTCTGAACTCTTTCAGCCTCATTTCTTTCAGCTTTCTTTCTTTGCACTTTTTTAGCTTCCTTTCTTTATGCTTGTTTGGTCTCCTTTCTTTTCTCTAGTCTTTCTTCATGTTCCTCCTCAACTATACTCTTCACTTCCCTTCCACTTCTCAGAGTCGTGATTGATTGAACTAACTCATGAGGATCATTAGTGAATGATCCAAGCTCTAGTGTTTATTGTTGCTTTGGGTTGGCTATCGGCTTACTAGGCAATTTTCCTGGTTCTCTTATATTCATCTGATTAGCTATTTAGCCCATCTGGATATGCAGTTGTGCCAATGCTTGAAAATGAACACCTAGCATGTTCTGAATGCCCATTGAGGTCTGGTCTAGCCTATCATTATGGAAACCGGGTGGAGGAGTTTGGCTTCTTTGAGGCTGGGTCTGTTTGTTATATGGTTGGACAATTTGATCATTATTGAATGGTTGGAGAGCTTGAGAAATATTGAATGGCTGGAGAGCCTGAGAATTATTAAATGGTTGTCTGGGTTGGTAATTTAACTAAGGATTTTGAGCCATGATTATTGGTTGGGAGTCAAATGATTGTTGACTTTGTTGGAACCTTGGCTGTGGATTATATGACTATTGTCTCTTAGCGAACCTTGGTTATGGATTGGGTGATTGTCCTTGTTGGAACCTTGGTGGTGGGTTCTCCACATTTGTAGATTTATAGGACAGAAGTGGGCGATTTCTGACATTTGAGGTGTATGAATTAATGAAAGGAACATTATTTGAATAGTTCCACGATGCATTGGCATCGGCAACCATTATGTATTGACACTCATTTTGAGAATACTCAGCTTCTACTTCTAACATTTCTCTAGGAGGGGAATGACTTCGCTAAAGAAACTTGTCAATTATTTCTAGTTTCTTTCCTATCAATGCCATTTAATCTCTCACATCATCATGATTCATGACGTAAGCTTTCTTAGATCTTCTATCTTGTCCACCTCTAGACCTCAACTCAGATGCATGTTTAATCGAATTCTCACTAATATTGTCAAACATTTCTAAGAGTTCTTTTGCCGACTTTAGGGTAAATTGACCTACTGTTGCCGCATCTATCAAAGTCTTATGTGCATCTCTAAGTCCCATGTAAAAATTCTTAGCTAGATCCTGTTCAGCGAACCTATGGTGGGGACACTTATACAAGATTTCATTATATCTCTCCCAAGCACCATGAAACTGCTCACCAGGCAATTATCTAAAAATTTTGATCTCATTTTGTGCTTCTGAGGTCTTTCCTATGGGATAATGCATTTCTATGAATTCTTTTTTAAGGGTTTTCCAATCAATTTTAGTTGCTTTAGCCAATTTGATATACCATCTTTTGGCTCTTTCCCTCAACGACTAAGGAAATAATCGCACTCGCAAGTCATTCTTGGATAAATTATCATACCTAACAGTAGAGGCTACCTCTAAAAAATCATTTATGTGTTGGTATGAGTCCTCAATTCTAAGTCTAGAAAATTTTGGAAGCATATTAATAATGCTTGTCTTGATTTCAAAGTGCTTCGCACCTTCTTTTTCTGGAAAATCAGCATATGAATCATACGCATCCGGTGCATAGTATCCTTTCAGTGACATCTCCGATACCCTTGGTAGGTTGGCTCTTTGGTCACCCATTGTGCCTTCTTCTAACTGACGATGACACTCTTCAATAGCTCAACATAAACGATGAAGATTCTTTTCGATCTCAAGATCGTACTTGACTATCTCAGTGTTAGGATTAGAATGGGTAGATCTATCGGTCATACGCTATACTAATGACTATTTTTTTTTCTTTTTGAAAATTTATGAAATAAATACTAACTAGATTAACTACTTCTAAATTATTTTTAACTATGAACAGAAAATTAAGGTAGAATTAAATGCAAAAATTAAGGCAAAACTAAAACTCACAAATGGTTCTAGACGCAACTTTAGAAGCTCCACTTTCTATTTTTATGTTTTTCAGAGTACCTATCAATCACACAAAAATCTAACTTTAGATACAACTATAATAACGCAATATAAATAAACTACTAAAGCTATTGAACAATGCTTAGTTCTCGGCAACAGCGCTAAAAACTTGATGTGGTCCAGGTGTGTACAAAATATATGGTTAAAAGTGACACCTTAAGGAAGCTAGGTTTTACCCAACGCAAGCGCACATATCAATTGTAGAATAACAACAGCTTGAGTAAGGGATATCGATCCCACAAAGACTTAGATTGTTCACTTTAACAGTTCAAAAATAATGAGTTATATTTTTGAAAAGTTGTTTGTTTTAGTGGTCAAAGACCAAATTATCTAAATTAACTAAATTATTCTAAAAAGCAAAATAAATTGGTTTGTGATTCAAGAAAGAGAAAAACTAGGGTTTTCATCATTCCACCACTAACCGCATAACATAGTTCTATCAATGTAACAATTGCAAGAGGGCGATCCATAAACTGTAAATCAAGTCGTACCGCAAATAACTAAATACGATCCCAAAAAAAAATACTGTCAACCGGATTGCGACAATCCATCTCATGACTGAACTGACTAGTATATGCCAGTTAAATTACTCTAATCTACTCTTAATACATGAAAATAAATTAAAACATGTCTATATCAACTCGCCAAGGCATGGCCTGTGTCAACCTAGGGTTTCGAGTTTTATTACCATAATTATGTAGAAAATCATGAATTAAGCATCCGAGTTCAAGCCCATAGTGAATAATTATGATTGTGTAAGATAAATACATTCATTTAGTATAAGACAAGAATCAAAATAAATATATAAACTTGTATCAAGAACAAAAATAGTCTCTTATCTACTACAATCATCATAGTATGGTCATAGTTTCCCCTCGTTACAATTAAAAACAAATAAGAATTACATTACTTGGATAGGGTTTTGCTAGAAAACCCTAGATACCGAGTTAGTCGATCATGGCTGAAGCGAATTGCATCTTTGGTGTAGAATTGCCTTGCATAATCCCCATCCTTGGATCTATAGGTCTTGAATGATTTCTCCTTCTGAATGGAATCTCCACCCCTTGACGACAACAACAATTCTGAATGTAAACGTGGAAGAACTCTATGAATGAACCCCTAACTTTGATGTAAAGCCTTGTATTTATAGAAAAAGGTGGATACAAACCCTTAGTTCGCCCTTTTTGGTAATTTCACCATCAATCCAACCAAACCCTACTCTCTGATGAATAAAAGATGTTTTGCACGTACTTTGAGGTGTGGAAGTCGTAGATGCATCATAGAATCAAAACATGTACATATCAGACATTGAAGCAGGAATTAAAACTTCCTGTTGCAGCTAAGCCTTAAGTGTAGGTCCTGAGCGTAGAAACTCACTTTATGACCACTTTTTGCTTCTATAGGCGTAGGATTGAGCCTAGGCTTCTTTATGAAAATCATTTTTCTCTACAATTGTGCCAAAATGACCGTCTTGATTCCACGAAACTTTTTACTTTAAGTGACGGCTTCGGAAAATGCCGTTTTTGCGTTCCATAATGCATTTTTGTCTTGAAAACACCTCTTTGACTCTCCTTTTAGATAGAAACGAACGTGTACTTGGTTAATTCACCAAAGTTAGCTATTTTTCTTCATTAAGCTCCTGAAACATGCTTAAACATACAAACGACATAAAAACACCAAATAATGGAATGAAAGAACGTAACTATAGTTAGTTAAGGGGGTCAAAATGTCTAAGATTTGACACCTATCAGGAGCTTGTTTATGAGACCTTAGAATTTCATTCATTATGGTTTTGGTCCTATTTTGGTGGTTAGGACCACTTTTGATAATTAAAGTTTGTTTCATAACACTCTTTTAATCTTGCTTTCATTAAATAGTGTATTGCTAGTTTGTGAAGAAATTGTGAATTCAACCATTGTGTCTCTTGGAAGCTCTCAATTGAACTCTTGAAATCGTGTTTGCTTGCACCCTTTTGCTCACTTGGATTGCCCTCTTTGCTTAGGGTTGAGGTAGGGGAAAATGAGTTGTTCTAATTTTTGTACGATGGTGTGTGCGTCTATGTATATATGCAATATTTATGTTTGTTGAGTCTTGACAACATAGATGAGAAATTAGCCAATTGAAAAGCATGGTTTTGTGATGATAATGCTTGTTGTGAAAGATTGCTTATATGTGTATGATTATGAGCATATTGACATTTTGGACATAATATATTGCAAAATGATGTAGAGCTTTAGATTATTTTAACCTTATATCTGGTTTATTGCCTAATCATTTTAAGAGTGTGGTTTTTCATGCTGGGATTCATGTTTCTGTGCTTACTTAGATTCAAAACAAGTTGGGATTTCAGTTAGTCTATCTTTTTGTTAAATATTTGGGTGTTCCTCTCCTATCTTCAAAGCTCAATAAAGTTGATTGTGATGTGTTGCTGAATCAGTGCTAGAATCTCAAGTTGGGTTACAAAATATTTATCTTTTGCAAGAAGGCTTCAGCTGGTTAAAACAGTTCTATTTGCTTCCCAAGTGTATTGGTCCTTTACTTTCATCTTGCCTAAAGTAGTTATTGAGGATCTCACTACCCTCATCAAAAACGTTTTGTGGACTGGTTCTAAGATGTGTAAAGGTGGTTGTAAGGTTACTTGAAGCCAAGTTTGCCTCCCTTTCAAAAAAGGTGGGTTGGGGGTGAAAGATTTAGAAGAATGGAATATTGGAGCTATGGATAAGCATATTTGGGCTATTATTCAACCAGAGTCTTGTTCTCTATGGATTGCTTGGGTCAAACACTACCTAATTAAAGGGAGAACTTTTTGAAATTTAGCTATTCCAAAGAAATGTTCTTGGACTTAGAAGCAAATTCTTAAACTTAGACTTATTTTTAAACATGTTATTAAAGTGTAGGTTAGAGATGGTAGAGACACATCCCTATGGTTTGATAATTGGCATCCTAATGGGCCTTTGGATACTATGTTTAGTCTTGCAGTGATTAAGTCATTTGGTACCAATGATTCTGTTAGTATGCTTCTAAGTTTATTTGGTTGGCATTTTCTAGCTATTAATTCTCAAGAGTGGCTGGACTTCAAGTCTCATTTCCCATCTTCTTTTAGGCCTGATGTTACTACTAGGGATAAAGTGGTCTGGATCCCCTCCAATGGGAAGTTCTCTATTATCTCAGCTTGGGATACAATTAGGTACAAAGGTCCTCATGTTGATTGGGCAGATTCTGTGTGGTTTAAGCACTGTATCCCCAAGAATTCTTTTGTCTTATAGTTTGTCCATCTCAATAGGATCAATACTAAGTATTTTTTTCTCTTCATTGGGTTAGTTACTGATGCAACTTGTGTGTTTTTCCATATCCACTTAGAAGACAGAGATCATCCTTATTTTCAGTGTAATTTTTCTAAGAGGCTTTGGACTAGAGTTATTCAAAAGGGTTTGCTTACTTGGCCTGATGGAAGTTGGGATAGTATCATGTATTGGGTTGTGGTGGCTTTGAAAGGTAACCCTTTAATTAATACTTTAAATAAACTTGCCTTCTCAGCAACCATTTATGAATTATGGATGGAAATGACTAAGAGAATTTTTAGTGAAAAATTTAGCACCTTAGAAGAGCTCTTTGGGAGCATTATTCAATCTATCAGGCTCAGCCTTTTCTTCTATACAAACTTTAGGAATAATGTTGCTAACCAAGATGTGGTTCATTTATAGGGATTGCCTGCTTCTCTTTTGGTCAACTAGTAATATTTTCATGCTTATCATAGCTGGTATCAAGGTTATAGCTCTGATGTGGTGTCCTATTTTTTTTTTTTTTTCATGCTTATGTGTTTAACTCTTGTTGCTGGCTCCGATGTCAATGGTTTGTTAGGACTGATTGTGGTACTAAGTTTAGCTCATTGAGGATTTTGTTGGGGGTTTTGTTGCAGTTTGCCTTCCATTGTTATTTCTTGTTATCTTTGTGGTTTAGTAGTTGATTTTAGTGTTGTTGGTCATCTTTTCCTTTCTGATCATTGTCTCGGTTTTATTATTGCTTGTTTTGCTGGTTTCTATGTCGTTTTGCTTCAATGTTTGGTTGCTACTGTTAAGGTACTATATGGAGTTTTGTATCAGTGGCTTCATAGCCATAGACTTTTCTTTGTTGCAGGATTTCATCACAATTGGTTACAAATGGATTTAAATGCTTGGTACTGGAATTTTCATGATCTTTGGTCTCTATGAGAGCTTCTTTGTGTGGGATCTTTAGGCATCATGTTTCTCTTGTGTTTTGGTTCAGTTGCCATAGGTTCCTAGCTCTTTTGAATTTCTTTTGGTGGATCTTTGGATTCCACATATTTTTCCTTGTGTATCTAGGGGTATGCCCGTAGTATTTTGTAGGCTTTTTGCCATCTCATTATTTTATAATACTTTTTACCATTCAAAAAAAAATGATGTAGAGTATGTATTATGACGAGACATGGTTTAATTGATGCATTTTTGCATATTGAGTATACCTTGTTATGTTGAGTACATTGGTGTTGGTCTATGTCGGTCATGTAACCATGTGTAAGTTGACTTGTGTTAGATCGTCGCAATAACTGGCCAGGTGGTGCTTCTCGCTTCCAGCGAAACTATTCTTCCGAGAAATATAGACGATGGGGGAGGACTTGTTCCAAACTCTATTTTCATGGACCGTGTTCCGTGTTTTTGATCTTCCTTGTTGAGTGTGTACCTCCTCTCAAGTGAATGATCTTGGCAGCATTCTCTACCTTCCTTAATGAGTCGGTATCCTAAAAAGTGAATGGTTAAAGAAACTATATCCGTTGACCCTTAGAGTTAGGGTGTGTGGTCGTGTGTGTACCATGGGTGGTGTTGGGTCACATTGCACTTAAATTGCTATATATATGTGATTGTGATATTTATGTTAAAGCATGTTATATTCGTATATGATTATGATATGAGCATGTTGGAGAAATTGATTGTTGGGTTCGATAGGGTCTCGGATTGGCATGAGAGCCATGTGGGATAAGAGGTCTACCTAGGATTAGTAGCATGTACCTTGGGTGGGTTGTACCACTCGGACTACCGAGATTGAGGTGATGACGCTTCCTCTACTGGGCTAGTGAGCTCACCACACGACCTTGTATTATTTTCAGGTGACGATCCCACCACGGGAAGGCCGTAGTATTTTGGTGGAGATACGGAGTTGTTTTCGCTCCTTTTACGATTATGGAGGCGGACTACTTTATTTTTGTAGATCATAGATGAAAATGTATACATGTGCTTCTTTTACTTAAGTAACTCAAATGATTTAAAGTTATTCTTTTGTCGGCTAGCATGTTAGCCGGGTAGTTTATATTGATATACATCCCTTGGAGCGCTATACGCGAGGATTTTATTCTTTTGGTGCACTTCGGTGCCGACAATGTAAAACTACTTTACTTTGATCAAACTATGACATGTTCTGCCCTAGGGTGCTTTGAATGATGAATCTATGAACCCTTTCATTTAGTGGTTATGAAATTGCCTATTGAGATGGATGTTGTTATTAGGTGTTTGCACGGAAACAACATTTTTCTTGGACTTTTGGCGATTAAGGTTCAAATTTTGATTTGTTTTACTTTTGCATCACTCCCTTGACTCTTAAGCACATGTTTCGGAGTCCTAGGAAATTCGGGGCGTGACACGTTATATGTTGATCCCATGTGTTGTTGGTTTATGTTCTTGAATGTGTAATTTCTTGTAAAGGTATATATATATATATATGTGTGTGTATCTATGTGTGTTTATATGTGGTGTGAATGTGTAAGTTGGAAAATTTAGTGAATTATAGCTTGACTTGGGGGTAAATTTCCTTGACATGTATTCATGAGAATATATGTGTGTGTGTGTGTGTGTGTTGATGGTACATCTATATGTTTAGTAATGAGGTTGTGATGTTATGAATTCGCTACCATAGGTAGAGAAGACGTTAATGAAGTCGTTGGTTGTTAAGTACCTTATGGACACAAGTATGGATGGAAATTTGCCCCGCCCCGCCTGGTAGCCTCCCCGCCACACCCCGTTTATACTGTATGGGTGGGGATGGGGTTAGGAAAAAAACCCCGCACATAAACGGGGCAGGGACAGTTTTAGGTGTCCCCGCCCTGCCCCATTTAGACATGTTATAATATATATTTATATAGTAAATAAAAAATAAATGTAACCCACCAATCCTAAACTCTATTTTTGTTGTTGTATAAATTGAAGTGAACCTAATATTAGAAAATCTTCTTTTTTGTTATTATTTTCAGTAGAATGTATTGTAATTTGGATTGTTGGATAATTTGGTGGTTTATTTAGTTTTTATAATGTTGAATTTCATGTTTTAAGTATATGATTTTGTGGAGTTGTTTAATTTTAAAATGACATATGTGAAAATTTTAACTGTTAATGGGTATTCGCGGGCACCCAACGGTTTTAAAAAACTCGACGGGGACGGGGATAGGGTGACCTCCCACCCCATTTATCTGGTTTTGGGTGAGGATGGGGTGGGAGTTTCTTAACGGTTGTGGGGACATGGAAGGGTACACCTGCCCAGAATCGCACCCGTTGCTATCTCTAGACACAAGATTGTTGATATATATATATATATATATATATATATATATATATATATATGTGTGTGTGTGTGTGTGTGTGTGTGTGTGTGTATACATACACATATACCCTTATTAAATTGGAAGACATGATAATGGAAATCTTGAAATGAAGCTATAAATTTGTGTGCAACCGTTGACTTGTGAATATGTAGAATCTTTTCCCATGTAAAACATGTGGACTAAGTTAAAGGATGAGATTTTATTGAATATGTGAAAATCTTGATATTGTGGTATTGTTTCGTATAATGAGATATCTGTGAAGCAATTATGTGCTTGGTCATGATTTGCATTATAAATTCATAGAAAGTGATTTTTTAAAAGCTTTTAGATAGTAGCAACAATTGGCCAGGCGGTGTTCTCGTTATCGGGGAAACCAGAGAGTTCATGGGGAGCTACAGCTCAAACATGGTTGATTTGCGAGTGTGTACCACACTCGGTTGCTTTGATTATGATGACACATATATCTAGTTTCGGACTTGCATGAGCATTGGAATGCATAGTTAGAGTTTTATTTCACTATCCATCCTTACATGATGAAATGAAATTTATTTATGGATTAAATAATTATTTTAGCTTGTTATTTGAGTTGTATCTTGACGCCGAACAGAATAGAGATTATTCTGCAGGCTACTGCAATAGGTACTTTGCGAAGGAAAAACAGGAGAATTTCGACTCAAAATTCAGAGAACACTCTGGAATTTAATAAAATTGTTTATAATCAAGAATGAATGAAAAACAACCCACAAGTCGGGTTTAAATAGCTGAAAATCGACTCCTAATGGGATTTTTGTCAAAAATAGCAAAACCCTAAAAGTCTTACCAAAACGAAATAGGGAAAGAAATCAAAATATTACCAAAAATCTGGCCCAAATCGGGTTCAGAATCAATTCCTAATTGACAAATAGAAAATTACCCTAAATAGAAAAAATTAACTAAAAATAAAGATTTGAAAAGGAAAACATCAGATCACAATTTACTGCCATCCTTGCGCTGATCCTCCTGCATCAGTCACCCCGGGTTGGAAAGAACTCGTCCTCGAGTTCACAGCAGCATCAGCAGAATCCGCAAAACAAGGACTCGGGTGTTTCACATTAAAGACATCAAATGTTTTCAAGTGACTACGGAGACACAACTTGTATGCGTTGTCATTAATCTTATGCAATATCTCACAAGGTCCAATCTTCCGCTCCTTAAGCTTATTATACTCGCCAACAGGGAAACGATCACGAGTTAATACAACCCAAACAAAATCACCAACATCAAAAAGTACCTGACGATGATGACTGTCCATTCGAGTTTTGTACTTGGCATTGCTCTCGTGACTGGCCAGTTTCACCTGCTCATGGATGCCTCGAAGATGTTGGGCCAACTCACCTGCCTTAGGATGTAAATGGCCCGTGGGTAATTTTGGCGGTAGTCCAGGAGGAAGGTCTTCTAGCATCAAAACAAAGAATTCCGAAAACAGCTGCTGGACCTCCATGGGTAATTCTGAAACCTCACATGCTGCACTATTTCCACAAGGCATAAAAACAGCTTCCTTCTTTGGACCTGCTACTAGGATCACACTCTGCTGAGATTCAGGAGGATTGCTAAATGGGATCTCAAGATTTTCCATGCCAGTTATATCGTCCTCCAGTAAGGAGTTCAAGAAAATGTCTTCCATCTGATCAACTTCAACGAGGTTATTGACTTCATAATCCGGCCACTGGTACGGAAGCGTCCACTGAACTTCAGTCGTCGTGTTTGCATTGAACACACCCTCATCTCCTTATTCGTCATACACTGGCTCTCCAACGAAAATATTGATTTTCAACCAATCATCTTCGGAATCAGAATCTTCCGAAAATATTGGCCCTAACTGTGGATACGGATTTTCGAAGGTGGAATTGTCGGTATCAGAATCTTCCACATCATGATTACCGATTTCCTGCGCCGCCAGGCGCTGGGTTAACTCTGCCACTTGCCTCTGCAAATCCTCAATCATAACATCCTGAACGTTATGATCACGGTGCGGGACTTCCTCAATCGGAACCTGCCACGACACCACCACGACCACGATTATTAGCCATCGAAAACTGATGGAAATACCGCCTCAGGAAGATGCTGAGCTCTGATACCAGTTCACGTCGGACAGAATAAAGATTATTCTGCAGGCTAGCGCAACGGGTAATTTGCAAGAAAGAAAAGGGAGAAATTATTGACCCAAAATTCAGAGAACACTCTAGAATTTAATAAAATTGTTTATAATCAAGAATGAATGAAAAACAACCCACAAGCCGGGTTTAAATAGCTGAAAATCGACTCCTAATGGGATTTTTGTCAAAAATAGCAAAACCCTAAAAGTCTTACCAAAACGAAATAGGGAAAGAAATCAAAAGATTACCAATAATCTGGCCCAAATCGGGTTCAGAATCAATTCCTAATTGATAAATAGAAAATTACCCTAAATAGCAAAAATTAACTAAAAATAAAGATTTGAAAAGGAAAACAGCAGATCACAATTTCCTGCCATCCTTGCGCTGATCCTCCTGCATCATATCTTATGTGTAGCCTTATCTTGAGCGCCACGGCATGATACTTGTGGACTTGGATATAAATTGATAATAATGGTTAAGTTGACGCTAAAGCATAAAAGCTTGAGAACCTTGGGTTTTCAATTGAAAACTTGTAAGTATGACACGAAACATAGAAACTTGTAATCATAAACTCATATTACTAGTGCGAAGGCGTGAAGGTCGGAGGGTTCGGATTCATAAATCAATAACTTGTAAAGTGGGAGTAGAAACATGAGATTGGTGAATGAAAGCTTTAGTATGTATTTATATATGTATCTATGTATATAAATACGTACATGTGAGGAGGGGGTGGTCATAAAGATGACTTTTGGAACTTATCTTGGAACCGATGAGCTTGGAGTGGAATAAATGACGTCTAGTTATCGTTTTTGGGTTCGGTGCGAAAGCGACTTCCCATTTTCCTTGTCTATTTTGTTTTTTTCATTTTTCATCTTCTTTGATGTTAATTGGTGTTAGGCAAGTGTTCGGGTCAACCTGGGATGGTCGGTGTGGTCACGGAACTTTGAGACAATTTCTGCTATAATAGAAATGCTCAGTACGCTAAAGCGTACAGGGGTATGCTTAAGCCTACATCCCTGCTCCAGCCACTGCGTTTAAGCACAAAATTGCACTTTCGAGAGCTCTTTTGTGCAAAATATTGTTCATTATGTCCAAAATTAAAACTTTTGCAACGTGACTCCGATTTTCGTTCCGTTTCTTTCCTGGCCTTCCTATGTACCATTAACGAGTAAACTTAGAAATTGTCATTTAGACCAACTGTTTGGGAGTTGTGCCGAAATCTTTTCATTTTATCTCTTTTCTATTTGATAACTGGTTATTCGTGACGACTTAAGTTCGTTTCCCTTGGAGCTTGCCCTTCTAGCCCTCTATGGTTTATGGAGACCATATAGAGACCTTGGTGAGGATGAGGTTGAATTTTGTGTGGGCGGGCATACCTAATACCCATTCCATCCTTTGCCTTATTAGGCTTGGTTGAGGTCATGGGATGTAGTTACCTTGAGGCACATGTAGTGCCACTTCCTTCCTATTTTTTTCCTTCTTGGGCTTAATCCCAAGTTGTTGTGCTAGGGGTATCATTATTGCTTGGAAGTAGCGATTAGTGGTAAGTGGATTCTTCTTAAGACCCTCCCGAAAGCGTATTTGTGGAGTAGCTTGTTAGATTGTGATTGGCGATGTTGGGAGGTGGTGTTGGTTAACCACCGATCTAGGAATTAAGCATGAGGTATGGTTGAGGCGATTGACTAGAGTGTAGCTTGTGAGCTTGCGGTGAGGCAAATGAGCTAACTTTTCATGTGTGTATATGATTTCATGTACCGGTAAGGCGTAAGTCACAGTTGTCCTTTGAGTCAGGACTTGTAGTTGTATGTGGTTGTTAACTCCCATATAGGGCTATAACTAGGGTGACTGTGATAGTTGAGTGATGTGGCAAATTCCTATGAGGTTCAACCCTAGTGTAGTCGTCTAGACGTTTTGGAGTGGGTTTGCCCTAGATGGTGTTAAGGTCTAGGTAGAGTTAGTAGACCCTCTTGAGGTGTGCTAGTGAGTAGTTGTAGTATATGTTCAGTTGGCGTACTTATACATGAGGGCGATGTATTCCTAGGATATGTATTGGTATAGGTATGTCAATGGGTATATGTTTTGCCCTACGTGATTAGGGGTCGACTTATGGGTCTTTTTTTATTTCAGATATATGTACTTGGGCTTTGATGTGTTCATTCCATTGACCTTGAGTGATTTTGTGTCGGGGGCACAATTGTTTGTGTGCTAGTGATAAGGTTAGTGTGTGGGATGCTGATTTTATTTGGGCCCTTTGTATATGTATTGTTGTGTGAGTATATATATATATATATTTATATTATTATATATTTGTACCTAGTGGATACTGATAAGTGCCGAATGTTATCCATTATGGGCCCCTAACTCACTATTGTTACGTCTAATCATTTCATTATTTTGTATTTTTATGCGGTTTGTATGTTAAAGCGTGTTTCAAGAGCTTAACGAAGAAACGAGCTAACTTTGGTGAATTAACCAAAGACATGCTTGTGTCTATTCACAAAGAGAGTTTCTAATTACATAATTTCCAAAACACTATCTCTAGAGATTTACATCTTTCAAAGAAGGGAGTCATTCAAGACCTAGAGATCCGAAGAAGAAGATTAGGGAAGACGTTTCTACATTAACGATACAGTCTCCTTTCACCATGAGCAGCTAAACCGGTATCTAGGGTTTTCTAGCAAAACCCTAGCCAAGTAATGTAGTTTATTTATTTGTTTCAATTGTAATGAGGGGAAACTGAAGACCACATCTGTGATGATTTTGTAGATCTGTGACCGCAATTATTCGTGACATGGGAAACTGAAGACCACATCTGTGATGATTTTGTAGATCTGTGACCGCAGTTATTCGTGACATGGGGTTTTATATTTATTCTAATTATTGTCTTAGATTATATGAATACATTATCTCAACCAATCATGTTATCTTAAACATATCGTTATTTTCTACACAATGGTGTATAACACTTGAAACCTTAGATTTACACAGGCCATGCCTCGACGAGGTGATATACACATACTTTAGTTTAATTTCATGTTGTAGGAGTATATTAGAGTAAAGTAGATGGTATGTACTAATCACACTCTGTCCGGAGATGAGTTGTAGCGAATCCGGTGAATGATATTCTTTTTGGGACGTACTCAAATATTTGCGGTATGATTTGATTCAGGGTGATGGATCATCCTCTTCCAATTGAGCAAGTAGATAGCTATATTATGTGTGTTACTCTCCGAATTTCCTAGGACTCCGAAACCCTAGCCTAAGAGTTAAGGGAGTGAATGCAGAAATGAAAAGAAATAAAATAAAATCTCATATAGTCATCAAATACCCTTTCAAGGGTAAAATAGTCATTTCACAGTCCAAAGATGTCAAAAAGATCACTCGGGATCGAAAAGGAAATGAAATGACTCAAACGACATTCTAAATGTATCATTTCAACACCCCATATTTACCCAATGGTAATATGATCAATTTAGTAGTAAAATGGTAATTTCAAGTTTCAACTACAAATTTTGGACCTAGAATAAGCCATAGGAACAAATGGGACTCAATTCGGAGTTTTGAAACTCAAAATATAGAATTTGGAAAACGGGGTCGGATAATGACAACTAAAACCAAAAGTTGAAATGCCCCACTTTGACCAAGGGTAAAATAGTCATTTCAGGGATAAATGGTCATTTCAAAGTACATATACAAAGTTTGGACCTAGCACAAGCCATATGAATAAACGGGGGTCAATTCCAACATACGAGGAGGAAAATACAGATTTTTGGAAATCGACCGTTGCATGCCACAATGGCATGCCATGCTGAGCCACTTGAGCGTCCCCCATGGGTGGCAGCCAAAAATGCCCAAAAATGGTGAAAATGAGCCTTTTTTCGTACGGACTCCGTTCTTTACGCCGTAAGTCCCAAAAAATCACAAATATTTGAAAAATGAGTTTTTCATTGGCGGAACTCAACAATAGTCACCGAAACCTCAGGAAACGCATAAAACGTGAACTTTGTATAAAAGTGATTCTTTAAAGTTTCGTATAATCTTCTGTTTTGCCCCCGGTCTCCATTTTACATACGACCGGTTTCTAAAAGTCTAAATCTTTATAAAAATGAGTTTAAAACCATTTCTAAAACAAGATAATTTTACGGGGCTCTGGGGGTTGGTGAAAATGGGTTTTTCCATTCAGAACGAAAATGATTTGTTTGAAAACCTAGAAAAATGTCATTTTCGGTCGGACACCTAATAACCACATTCAATAACGAGAACCCACTACACAACACTAAACGGAAGCATTCGTAGATTAATATTCAAAAACCATAAGGCGATACATGTCATAGCTTTCCAGAAAATGAAGTAGTTTACATTTCTGGCACCGAAGTGCACCAAAAGAATAAAGTCCCCGCGCCTAGCGCTCCAAGGGACATAAATCATGGTAAACTACTCGACTAACATGCTAGCTGGGAAAAGAATAAGTTTTATTGGTTGTAAAACTTATCAAAATAAGCATATGTGTAAAATCCTCAAGTATGCTCTACAAAATAATTAATCCACCTCTTTAGGCACAAAAGGGCAGAATCAACACCGTATCTCTACCGAGAGACTACGGACCTACTGAAAAGGGATCACCACCTGAAAAATATATAAGTTATGGGGTGAGATCACTAACTAAGTAGAGGAAGCATTATCGCCTCAATCTCGATAGTTCGAGTGGTATAACCCACCGAAGGTTCATGCTAATAATCCTAAGTCAATCTCTTGTCCCACATGTCTCTCACGCCAATCTGAAACCCCATTGAACCCAACAAGCAATTTCCCCAACATGATCACATTATAGTCATTCAAACATAACATGATTCAACATCGAAATCATAATCACATATATGATATTTTAAATGCAATATGACTCAACACACCTCATGATACACACTTTGCCAAACACATGTTAATGGATCCATACCCTGGCCATTTACTTTTGAGGATACAAGCTCATCAAGTAATGTAGAGTACCGCACCGATTCTTTCCAAGTGATTTTGACACTTCACACTTTCAATAAGGAATAGTGGTTACACGAGAGCCCAGCTTGCAACTCCGTGCCCCTAGACCCCAAAGGTCAAGAATATGAGCCCTTTTTACGACTCCCAAACCATTATCACGTTTTCGGACTTACTAGTTCCGTAGGGGTGAAACATCTCCTGGCTAATTGTTGCGACGATCCAACATAAGACTACACACACATGATTACACGACCCGCATATACCAACATCATATTTTTAACACTACACGATGTACTCAATATGCATCAAGGATTTCATACCAACCATACTCCATCACAATACATGTTTTTCTCATTTGCAATATATTGTACTCAATATAACCATGGTCCATCTTAAATGTTTTATCTCTTTATGCAATATATTATGCCCAACTCATCAATATGCTCATAATATCACATTTATAAGCAATAAACCACAACAAGCATTTATGTCACACAATCATGTTTTCAAGGGCCTAGTTCATCGTCTAAGTTATCAAGACTCAACTCGCATATATATACGGCATATATACACATAGACGCACACACCCTCGTACAAAAACTAAAACAACTTATTTTTCCCCTACCTTAATCCAAGCAAGCCTACACAAGGATGCTAAAGAGGTCCAAGCAAGGTCACTAATGTCAAGTGTGCCTCTAAGAATAAGTTGGTTGCATAACCTTCACAATTTTATTCAATACACCATATAATGGAAACAAGATTACTATAGTGTTAAAGACAAGCCTACAATTATCAAAAGTGGCTCCAACCACATGAAACAAACCAAACCCTAAAGATAGCTAAACTAGTGTTCCATGAATGGAATACTCAAAAGGAAAGAGATATATATGACACTTACCACAATCTCCAACCCAAAAGTGATCTCAAAACACAAGATGAACTCCAAGCTTCCAATAACCAAAAATCGGTGAAAAGGTTTAACTTATAGTCCTTAACAAGATTCAAGAGAAAAGGAAACCAAAAATCAATAGTTGAACATAAAACTTCAAGAATGGAAAATCTAGTGTTTGAAGTTCAAAACCTCAAGAGAGCTAGAAACTTACCCCCAATACTTAGAGTAAATTGAAGAGGAGAGCAATCCAAGCAATTCCCATGTTAAACACTTCTTCAAACTCCAAGTGGAAGGAGATGAAATCAATGAAGAAGTGATGAAGGAGAAGAGGGAAAATAGAAGTTTGTAGAGAAATGGAAAAGTCTTGCAATGAAAGACTTATGAAGTTGTAGATATTTCCTACTATCTCTCACACTCATCCAATGACCTACAATAAATGTGAAAGAAAATGGAGGAGATCTAAAGGCCAAAAAGTGGTCTTGCAAGATGGCTAAAACTCCAAAACCCATAAAGCTAACTCAATGCCAAACAAGGCCTTAGCATCTAAGGGTTGAGAATAAAGCAAGGAAAATGAATAAAGGATCCAAATGTTGAAATGAAGTCTTGCAAAATGAATGACCAAGAATAATGCATTCTTGCATTTGTGTGCCATCCAAACAAGGCCCTATGATCCAAGGGTTGAGATTAAAGATGGGAGAAGAAGATCAAAGGTTGGAATTGAGACAACACATAAAAGTGGGAAATGACCAAATTCTTCCCAACTTAGGGTTAATTACAAGAGTGTCATCAAGACTCTCAATTACCCATTTACCCCTTGTCATCCTCTATATTTACCACCATGCCACTCATACACCAACACTTAGCCAAATTTATACAATTTCCACTAAGTCCTCTTAATATAAAAATATCAATTTATCCTTCAGTCATTTATTTCCCGAAATCGTTCTCAACATTTTTCATTATTCTCAAAATGAAAATACAACATGCAACTTACAAATTTAATCTCACATAAAACATGTAAGTCATGTTAAGCACATAAACACATTAAACAAAAAATCACATTAAACATATAATCACGTATGCATTTAATTATTAATAAAAAAATTTAATTAACACGTAAAAATACCGAACGTTACAATGCGATTATTTGTGGAGCATGAAAACCCTAGTTTTTCTCTACCTTGATCACAATCACAATTTAAATACTATTTTTAATTAGTCATTAGTTCTAGATCTCAAAACAATTCAAACATTTTTAAAACTATAGTTCAATACTTTTAGATTGCTATAGTGAATAATCCAAGTCTCTGTGGGATCAATATTCCCTTTCTCAAGCCGATTTGTGCTATAATACGATTCGTGCGCTTGCGATAGGTAAAACCTTATTGTCGTAAGGGGTCGTTCTTAACCATTATTTTTAACCTTGTCCGACGTGCATCAGATACGTAGTGCGGTTTGACGTGATTCAGTTTTTGTATATGTATGTTCGAGGTGTTGGGGCTTATCTTGGGGTCTCGGGTTAACATGAATGTCATGTGAGACAACAGACCGACCTAGGTTAAGTGCATACACCATGGGGTGGGCTAACATGATTTGTACGATCGGGGGATGAGGCGTTTAGGGCTTTCCTACTGGGCATTCTTGCTCACCTCTCTTCTCCACCAATTTTAGGTTCTAGGTGAATGTTGGACTAGGGCTGTTCAGGACCGGTTCCGGTTCCGTCTAGAACCGGAACCGAACCGATTTTTTCGGTTCCTGAAAAACCGGAACCGAAAGGGGAAGGAACCGAACTGAAAAATCGGTTCGGTTCCGGTTCCTTCTATATTTAATTTTTTAAAAAAAAATCTCAATTTTATAAAATAATATAATTATAAACTAGAGTATTTGAATTAAAGCAAACCCAAAACCAAATATATAATTAGTGGAATAAAAAAGTAGCTTGGATTTGTATTGTTATTGAAATTAGTGGAGGTTTATTGCTAGTCTTTTTGGTTAATAATAAAAAATATATATAAAAAAAAAAAACTTGTTCCGGTTCCGGTTCGGTTCCGTAGGGCCGGAACCGGAACCGGAACCGAACCAAACCGCCGGTTCCGGTTCCGGTTCGGTTCTTGAACACCCCTAAGCTGGACAGCGCGTGGCACTACGTTAGTTCAGGAGGACTTAGGTGCTTCTTTCCAGCTATTATCTTCTTTCCAGCTGTTATCTCTTCATTCTTATATATTCATTCATTGCGGTCATGGGGTTATTATTGTACTTATTGATCCAGACTGTTGACCTTTTCATTCAGTATATCATTGTATTTTCTCAGCACTAACCTGTGCCTTTATGTACTCATGTTATATTAACTCTATTATTGCATCTATTGGAACTATTGTTCCGACTATTATTTTCTCATTGTTTCACTTTTTTTGTTGATTCTAGTAGTTGCTCACACTGACGTCATACCTCGGGATTTGCTGATTTTCAGGTTGGAGTCTCAGGAATTTTGGGTCATGACACATTCCCTCTCACGAAACATAACATACCTAGTGTCCTATGTAGCCTTTCATATATTACCATCAATTATGTTTTATAGGCATCAAATAATTTTAGTAAGAAAAGAAAAGAAGTAAGGAATTATTATTTTTTTATATATAAAATTACTCTTAAATTTGAAATTGAACATAAGATGATTTTTGGTCCTTTAAAAAAAATGACAATTTTTGGTCCACAACTAAATCATTAGTTAGTGGAGATACGAACAAAATTATATACTAGTAATTTACTTGAGACAAATATGGTGTGAATTAGAAAGGTATGAGTTTGACATAAATGAATTCAAGCTGTAAAAAAATGACCCGAACATGACACAAAAATATTCGTATCGTGTTTGAGTTAAAGTTAAATAACCCGAACAATCCGTTTGACTCGATTATATATGCATTTATGTTTATATTTATTTTTTCCCTCTTCTTTATCTAGTCATGGGATAAAATATACCAAGTTATAATTGGATTGTGCCAAATTTAATATAAAACAATTTAATAAATAGGTAAAGTAGTTCGTATCATGTTGGATCGTTTCATATTCAATTTAATTTTTTAGATAAATAGGTCAAACAATTCTTGTCGTGTTGAACCCAACATGATACAATTATTAAACACGATTACATAGGACATGTTAGATATCTTTTTAAATAATTAATCGGGTTAGTGTTTAATATATTTAACATGTATATTAATCAAGTTATGTTTGGGTGAAGCCATTTAATAGAATACTCGTGCCTTAACCCGACACTAACACAAATTGTCACCCTTAGCCCCGATGTTGTTAAAAAGATCATTCCTAAGCAAGTGGAAGGCTGGAATGCCTTGCAACACTTAGTAAGAGCGAGTCAAAATCAAAGTGTGGGACTAAACCTTCCGTTTACGAATATTTCATGGCATCAAAATATTCTTGGAAGAAGAATTACGTAGATGGGAAAAAGAATTACATAGTCTTAGTATTGTTTGATAAGTACTTTATTTAACATTTAAATTCAAACAAAATATATTTATTTAAGTGCGTTGAATATGTAATTTAAACAACAGTGAAAACATAAGCGCCACTTAAAATGCGATCAAATTTTAAGTCATATGTAAGGAGTTCTCTCCCATATTGGATTTAGATGAAAAAATGATTTGATATAAATGTGTTAAATAACTTAAACTTTTGGATTGAAAATAAGAAATCTATTAAATAATTTATCTAAATTTAATAATATATTTTAAAATCAATGTGAAGTGCTCACATGTGTGTTGAAAAACTCTTCTAACAGAGCATTAAAACCTATGAAGCACGGATACTTCGTCTAGGATCGTCGTACCCGTGTCAGACACTTGGACACGCCAAAAATACGTGTTCAACACACCAAAAACGTGTCCTAGATTTTTTTTAAATTGGACACGCGCATGTCCGCGTGTCGGACACTCGGTGGATCGGTTGATTCAATAAAAGATAGATGTTTTATGGAGCCCGATAATTTAGTGGATTACTTGTGGAACTTCAACACCTCTAATCCAATATTTGGCTTTGAAAATACTTGAATATCTTTGTTCCTCCTCATCTTGTCAAAGGAATTATAACACTTATTCATTTATCCATTATTTGAAGAGGAATAAGATAACATCACACAGAGTTGAAAATTTGGTATTTGTCCCTTCCAATCTTTGTCTTCAATCAAGAAAATTTTCACAATATAACGAAAGAGAGACTAAGGTGACGGATGTTGGGGAGATGCATTTGATTCCTTGAATGATAGTGGAAAGAAAAATTTTGAACATGTCAGATATTTCATTTAACCTATTTGTTTATTTTTGTTTATATGGTTCTCATTATTTAAGTGATAAATGAAGTATTTGCATAATATAATATGTATATATAAAAAAAATTATATTTTTTTATAGTCGTGTCCGCGGCGTGTCGTGTCCAATTAATTTGAAATTTGTCCTATCATCATATTCGTGTCGTGTTATATCCGTATTTTGTGTCCGCGTCGGTGTTTCATAGATTAAAACTTTAAGATACTTTCAATCAAACTCTCCTAACAAAGTAAAGATAAAATTGTGATGTGGGAGTGGGAGTGGGAGTGGGAGTGGGAGTACTCAATCAAACTCTCCCAACAAAATAAAAATAAAATTGTGATTTGCGAGTGGGGTCATATCATATGCATGTAGAATGAGATGCTGTATCCATAAATAGCAGACATGTTTGGGTACAAAAACAATATGATCAGCTGCGGATAAACCATCACCAACCACCAACTCTTGTTAATAATATATAATTCACACACACTCCTATTAGCCTATATCCTCCAAAACTCTTATTACAACACAATTTTGAAGCATATCCATATATACAGATATATATATATATATATATATTTTATATATCTATCAACCGTACTAAACCCATGATTTCAGTGGGAAGATAATGCGGAATTCGTCTAGATGGAGGCTCGACGTCGTCTCTCCGTTATCTCATCTCACATTCGCCCAATAAACCCCCATTTGGGTACTTGTGGAAATTCAATTTCCAAACCATTCCCATGTGTTTCGCCTTCAAATTGTGCATCCATTTCTGATGCTCACGACCCAAATCCCCAAACTGATTGCGTTTTTTGCAAGATTATTCGAGGCGAATCCCCTGCTTTGAAGGTTTCAATTTTGACCCTTTCATATTTTATCTTTTTAACTTTTAATTTTATTTTGAATATGTTTTTTTCCTTGAGAATTATTGTATTCTGTGTTGATATCCCTAAATTAGGTGGTTTAAGAATCTGGGTTCTTATTTTTGGGCCTATCCTAATTTTAGTGGTTAACTTATTGTCTCGCTGATGATGATTATATGTATATACAAGTATGTTACGATTTGGTTTCAGATAATGCTACTAAAATTTATTTGTTATTCTTTTTTATGATGATAACTATACTATATATATGTGTGTGTCGGTGTTTTATGTATATATAAGTATATGGTTTCAGATAATGCTAGTTTTATTCTCTGCCTGATGAGTTTTATTTTATCAGCTATTCACATTTTTTTGGTGCATGTCTTAAATTCTTAATGCATTGTCTGAATAGACACAGCTATAGTAAGATGATTTCACTGTTACACATACATGTAAATGTTGGGATTCTTAGTAGTTTGGGGATGGGTTTCTGACCTTGGCTGGCATTAGGATGTGATGGCCAAATAGTAATTCAAGCAATTGAAACAATGTAGCCTTTGGCCGGAGCAGCTTTCGGAAGCTGGTATTGTCAGGCAAAATCTTCTCTTGACGTAACAGCTTACGGAGAAATCCTGAGACTTGCTAGACACTGCTTTTACTCCTTGGCGCGAGGTGTGATGTAGATAATAAGCGGGGTGTCCGCACTGTCCTGATCTTTGCTTCAACATTACGGAACTCATGCAAAGGGACCTCCTAGGCGAATTGGGGGAGGCTCGAACTATGTCTGCGGTCGTGACCCCAACAAATTATTTGGGTCTGCATGGTGAGAATCGAGCTGAGATCTCATACTTATTGAGGCACCAGGCCCAAAGTCATCCCAGCTGAGGTTGGATGATGTTTCTTGAGTTGTGATTATAAAGGAGTGGTTGTTTTGCAATAGGATCAGGATTTGCAGGAATTGTGTGTGTATGTTTCTGTTGTGGTAATAAAGGAGTGGTTGTTTTGCAACTGGATCGTGATTGACAGGAATTTTGAGTGTTTGGGTGGGTTTTACCAGGTTTTGGGGTAGGAATGTTATTTGATCTAGTAATCTTCAATTTGCTAGTGGATTTAGCCTCTTGCGTCAGCTCCTTGAGATGCAACTCCAGATGGGTGAACTGCCTGCATTCTGATATTGTGATTTTTGTTACTAAGTTCTTTTCATTTTGTAGGTTTTACGAGAATATGTTTTTGGTTCTTACACTCATATTTCTCTTCTTTTCCGCTTTTGGTTATAGGTTAGTCATTTTGTTATGTTCTGGATTATTCCTCTACATGGAGTTTTCTTTTTATTCACTCCTTAAATATTAAAGTTTCCCAGGTCATCTACCAAACATTTAAGGTTTGGTGCAAAGTTCTAGGAGCTGTATATGCTTTAATAAACTTCAAATTGATTCTTTCTATCTCTAGAAATCCCTTGTGAACTTTGCGCTGCGTGCGTGTTTGGCAACCGGTGTGGTTTTGGTTTTGGTTTGGGTTGGGTTCGGTTTGGTGTGGTTTTATTCTGAACTAAAACCATGGTTGGTGCATATGGTTTTGGTGTGAGAAAAAGTAAAATTGAAAAACCAAACCATGTTTAGTAGAGTTGGTATGGGCTGAAATTCTGAAACCAAACCATGTTTGGTAACTTGGAATGATTTGACATTTTATTTATTTATAATAACATTTTGTAAATATATATGTTTTAAAAAAGAAAATATATAAATAAAAATACATTAAAGTATTAATTTTTTTTAACAAAAAATATTAATATTGGATAATAATATTTCACCATATTGCAAGAATTATTCAATTGGTTCATATATACAGTTTAAAAATTTATAATCTTTTTCCATTTGAAATCTCAATATTTTTTTAACCATTTAAAAAAACATTGACATCACCTCACCATAAATATTTCGACCTACCAATTAGATTTTTTATATATATATTTTACTTTAAATGAAATTTTTTTTTTGATTTATACCGAAATAAAAAATTAATGTCGAAATATATATTTTTGAATTGCCACTTGGGGTAAAATATAAAAAAATATTTCGAACTACTAATTAGATTGTTTTTTACTATAAACGAAAAAAAATTGATTTATGCCGAAATACTTTATTTTTAAACCATCAATTAGGGTAAAATATAAAATAATTGAAGTAAAAAATATAAAAAATATTTCGAAATTAAGAATTTGATTTTTTTTTTTTTACGAAATTAAAGTAACGCCAACGCATTTTTTACGAAATGAAATTATAATCTTATGACACGTGTCAAAATGGTGGTGCCAAATGAGTGCTACATGTCAGCCTTTTTTGAACCACTATAAACAGCACAGAGTGGGCTTTTTGTGTTTTGGGTGGAACTACAGTACACGCACCAAGCCAAACCATGTCTTCATATGGGTTGAGAATTACCCCATTTGGTACACCATCTTACAATACTGTTGAACCAGAACCAAGATACCTAAACATGGGTTGGCCTACTCTTTTTAGCCCAAAACCAAAAAAAGGGCACCAAAACCATCTACCAAACACGCACTAAGAGGATGTTTCTTCTTTTCATTATACATGTCATGTTGTTGCCATTTATAAGTTGTTAGTTTTTTAGTTCATGAGTAACTTTGATTTACTTGATTTGATTACAGCTTTACGAAGATGACATATGCCTCTGCATTTTGGATACGAATCCACTGAGTCATGGGTAAGGTATTATCTGTTTAATATGCAATATGAAGTTAGTGTATCCCTTATGTACCGGTTTCTACTTTAGTGTGAGAATTATCATTGTCAGGTTTTACTTAGGGACTTAGGGTTATAGTGCTGTCAAAATGTTGATCCATGTACTATGTTGCTTGTATAAATCGTAAATTATTGTGCTGTCAAGTGAGTTTCGTATTTCCTCCTCATGTTGACAACTTTGTGGTGTGTAGTAAGTCATCATTTTAATGCACAATTTGCATTAAGTTTACTAGATTGAATTTAGAAATTGGAGAAGGACTGATTGTTGGTGTTGATATGATACTTGACTAAATTTTTGGAAAGCATTGTAACCACTACTTATAGATAATTACTTACTTCCTATTTGGTTATTTATGATTTCAACTTACTAGCTACATGTTTGGAATGATTTTGTAGTTATTGTTTGAAACTTCAATGCTTAAAAGTCAAAAGCACTAACTGTATGTGAACTCGTTAGAATTTTGTATAACAATTGGTGTTGATATGAATTGTGTAGTAAGTCATCATTCTAATGCACAATTTGCATTAAGTTTACTTGATTGAATTTAGAAATTGGAGAAGGACTGATTGTTGGTGTTGATATGATACTTGACTAAATTTTTGGAAAGCATTGTAACCAATACTTATAGATAATTACTTACTTCCTATTTGGTTATTTATGATTTCAACTTACTAGCTACATGTTTGGAATAATTTGTAGTTCTTGTTTGAAACTTCAATTGTACAAGTATTTTCTGGGACTACCGACTAGTTAACGCTTAAAAGTCAAAAGCACTAACTGTATGTGAACTCGTTAGAATTTTGTATAACAATTGGGGTTGAGAGAGAGGAATAGATTGGACCTTGTGTATTGAGAGATTGAGAGTGTATGTAATTGCTTAGGATAGGGTCCTGTGTGTGAGAGAGTGGCTACTGGTGGAACCAAATAGAGTTAGAAGCAAAGCTAGATTATGGCAACAGTTATAAAAAAAGTAAAATTAAAATGCAAATGATTTTATGTGGAAAGTTAGAATGAGAATAAATTTGAAATAGGAGAGTTAGAAAGATGATAGAATTAGAAAAGAGGTAATCTATAACAAGATTATACTGAAAAAATAAAACAAAGCATTAAAAAAAAGATTAGAAAAGGGAGAATTAGAAAGGGAGTAGATTAGAAAGATAAATGAATTAAAACTGATAAAGGGTAAAAGATTTTTTTGGATAGTTAGAAAGAGGAGAAAATTAGGAAAAGGAGAATTTGAAACAAATTAAGATTAGGAAATACATAAATTCATATTATTATAAATTTCAGAATTGCACTAAAAAATAAATAGAATCTGCTAGGAAGCTAAAAATGCAATGAAACTATTTTTACATTTAGTAATAGTAAGTTATGCTGGGGCATTCTGTATTGCTGAATAGAGCACCCACTCTGCATAGATTAGGCGTACATGCATTCCAGCCTATTTTAGTGGAATGAAACTATTTTTACATTTAGTAATAGTAAGTTATGTTGGGGTATTCTGTATTACTGAATAGAGCACCCACTCTGCATAGATTAGGCGTACATGCATTCCAGCCTATTTTAGTGGAAGGCCGCGCTATTTGTTAACATCCATTAGTTCGTAAGGGAGTCAATGCCGACTTTGATGGGGATACACAAATTATAGTAAAGACAATGGTTGTCTAACAAGATAGTGCATAAGAAAATATTGCCCATTTAAACTTCCTCTGTTATTTTAGAAAATCTAAGCAATTCATTTTATTAATAACTCAACTTAATGGAGGTATAGAATATCCATATAAGTGAATTCTAACTTCTCAATACACAAGGCCATCAATATATAACTTGTCTTAATCCTGGTTTCTAATGTTATGTGAGAAAATGAATATTTGACTCCAAGTTATTGTTCAAATGAACATCAAACTGCAATCGGTTGAAGTTATTGCACATTACCTAGCTATGTTTTTCTTATAGGAATCATGATAACAAAAATGCATTTGTCACTGTTCTATTTAGTATATGATTGTCAGCTCATGCTGAAACAGAAGTTTTAATATCTTATATATAGTTCCTTTACTTCCTTAGAAAATGATAGAAAAGTAGCTTATGTATAAAAGTCAGTTCTTTGATTTCGTCTATGTACAATCGGTAACTTTTTTACCGTTTCTCAAGCTTTTCACACTCAATTCAATTCAGTAAAAGTTTGCACCAACCATTTGTTGTTGGCTACATGAATCGTTTTCTCCGTTTGTGAATACCTAGTTAAATTAGCTAGAACATTTGCTTCTTGGTATCTCTTGAATCTTGATCTTTGTGTGTTCTGCTAAGGTTGGATTCTCTTAATTATGGGGCTTCTTTGTACCTGTACTTTAAGACTTATTCCTACTCTAGTTTTATCAATTAAAATTTATATTTGTAGATAGAACACTACATGGGACCTATTTGGATGTTTTTTCATCAGTTATTCATAATTAAGGCAACAAAGGATGGGTTTAATGCTAATCCGTGATATAAGGTAGTAGTAGTTTAAAAATAACTCTTATATAACCCATTAATTATCCATTTGCCCCTTATCTAGGTTAGGGTAAATGAATTCTATTTCGCCATTCTGGTTTGTCCAATAACCTATAATACAAAAGCTCTTGGTCTTCTAGGAATAGATGAAGTTTTATTGTTTGGACAATATTTTATGGGAAGTACGAGGTTTTTCATGATTACCATAATTCAAGATTCATTCTGGGAATGCGAGAATTTATATAATAGAAGATGTAAATTGACTGAAACAAAGGACAATAGCAGAAAGAGAAATATAGTGAAACTGAAAGCTTCAATTGTGGCTCAAAGGTATATATCTTGATTTGACTAGTGTCAAGAGCCATGGGTATAAGAAGATCTTCTCGAATAATGTATCAAAGCATTGATGTAAAATACTTATATACAATTGTAAGAATTTCTGGTTCGGTTAGTGGGAGAAGCACCATGGTTGAGTCTGATTGTTCTTCATTGGGGGGAGGTGATTTGGGTTGTGACTGGGCGCAAAGGGTTAGGCCTTTTTCAGATTGTTTTGAGCTAAGCGGTTGTGCTCCGGAGAGGGTTTCTATCACAATGGCTACTGGTATCACTGGTGATGGAGGGTTGAGTATTGCTTTGGTTGATGAGAATGATCTGGGCAGTAGGAATGGTTCGGGTGGTTTGGCCTCAATGGAGGTGATGGAAGATGTTCGTCCCAAAGCGGTTGATTATTCTGATCTCATGGCTCAATATTAGGTTAGGAATAATGTTGTGGATGTGGCTGAAAAGTTGGTGGTTTCATTTGGCAATCAAAAGGCAGAAGGGGAGGCGTAGTTATTGGCTTTGGTGGAGGAGAATTAAGCTAGTGTTTGTTGTGAGGAGAGGGCTGTTGTGGTTCATCGCCCGACGTCCTCGTGGGGTGAGAGGGAGTTATGTAACTTACTTTGCACCGTTAACTATGATGGGACGGGTGACGGCGGCGTGGGTGTAAAAGAAGGGGTAGGGGCGGAGGGAGAAGGAGGGATGAGGGGAATATGGTTGGTTCCAAATGACGTTATGCATCATTTCTTGGAATATTCGGGGCCTTAACTCCCCAGACAAGAGGAAGATTGTTAGGTTGGCTCTTGGTAAGTGGAATACGCACATTGTCTGTCTTTAGGAGACCAAGATGGAAAACATGAATGATAGGTTGGTTCGGAGTTTATGGGGTAATCGTTTTGTTCAGTGGGCTTGCTTAGCTTCCAGTGATGCATCAGGGGGTGTGATTGTGATGTGGGATAAGAGGCGGGTCTCTTTGTGTGATACGCGAAAGGGACGTTTTATTGTTTCTTGCTGGTGTTCGATGGTTTTAGTTCGGTTTTCTCCGGGGTGTATGGGCCTGTGGAGGATGGGGAAAGGGTGGTGTTGGGGGAGGTTAGAAAGGCGTGGCCTCTTCCATGGTGTGTGGGAGGTGATTTTAATGTTGTTCGGACACCTTCGGAGAGATCTTCTGGTGGTCGTTGGACGAGGCTATGGAGATATTTTTTTGACTTTATTGATCGGCAGTCGTTGATTGATCTCCCTCTTGTCAGTGCTTCTTTTACCTGGCCCAGTTGTAGAGATGCCTTGACCTTTTCCCGTATTGATAGGTTCTTGGTGTTAGGGGACTGGGAGGAGCGCTTCCAGGATATTATCCAAACCATTGCTACTCGGTTTACCTCGGATCATGTTCCTCTTTTCTTGGATTGTGGGGGTATTGTTGTGGGGAAGTCTCCTTTCAGGTTCGAAAACATGTGGCTTTGGGGTGAGGATTTCATAATCAGCTATCGGAGTGGTGGGCTTGTGCTGTACAGTCAGGTTCCTCCAGTTTCATTTTGGCTTCTAAGTTGCGTTTGTTGAAGTAATGCTTATTACTTGGAATAAGGAGGTTTTTGGCAATCTGACGTGGCGAAGGAATGTGTTATGAGCTGAGATTGATGACATCGATAAAGCTGATTTGAGTGTTATGGATTGATGAGGCTACGCGATTGCGGAAAGAGCGGTGTTTGGTTGACATTGAGGAGGTTGCCATTCAGGGGGAGATCTTTTGGAGGCAGAAGTCACGGGCTCTGTGGTTAAAAGAGGTTGCCATTCAGGGGGAGATCTTTTGGAGGCAGAAGTCACGGGCTCTGTGGTTAAAAGACGGGGACCGGAATACGAAGTTTTTTCATCGATTGACGAATGCTCGTAGGAGGTCTAATTTCATTGGGAGGTTATCTATTGAGGGTGCTGTGTTATCTTCTGAGGATGAGCTTCGACTAGGGATTCCTGCTTACTATCGGTGGTTGTTCATTGAGAGTATGATTTGGCGCCTAGGTTTTGACGGTCTTCTGTTTAACCCTATTGATGAGGGGGATCAGGATAGGTTGGAGATCCCTTTCACTGAGGAGGAGGTTTGGAGGGCTTTGAAGCTATGTAATGGGGACAAAGCTCCAGGTATTGATGGTTTTACTATGTGTTTCCTGTCAAAGTGTTGGCCTACTGTCCGAGAGGAGGTGATGGGTATTTTCCGTGTTTTTCATGAGGAGGGTTGTTTTGTGAAGTCTCTTAATGCCTATTTCATCTCTCTCCCAAAAAAGGGGGAGGTGGAAGACATCAAGGACTTCAGACCGATCAGCCTGGTGGGTTGTGTCAACAAGCTTATTGCGAAGGTCCTCTCTTCTTGGTTAAGTGACGCTTTGGATGGGGTTATCTCGGATTCCTAGAATGCTTTTGTTGGTGGTCGTCAGATTTTGGATTTGGCTCTTATTGCTAGTGAGGTTGTGGATGCCAGAATTCAAAGTGGTCTCCCGGGTGTTTTGGTGAAACTGGATGTGGAATAGGCATATAATCATGTTAACTGGGGTTTTCTCCTTTACTTGCTTGAGAGGATGGGTTTTGGGGAGAGGTAGCGAAAGTGGATTGGTTTTTGTATCTCTTCAGTTCGTTTCTTGGTGCTGGTGAACGGTTCCCTAACTGGTTTTTCGGGAGTTCTCGTGGTTTGAGGTAGGGTGACCCTCCCTCTCCTCTGCTCTTCCTTGTGGTGATGGAGGCTTTTAGTTGGATGATGACTCAGGCGACAGATTTGGGTCTCGTTTGAGGATTCCGTGTGGGTGATGTTTTGTCCCAGTCTGTGGTTATTTCGCACTTACTTTTTGCGAATGACACCCTTGTCTTTTGTGATACGGATAAGGCGCAATTGCGGTACATTCGGTGTATTTTAACATGCTTTCAGGTCGTCTCTGGGCTGAAGATTAATACCAGCAAGAGTTTTTTTATCTATGTGGGGGAGGTGGCTAATATTTCTGCTCTAGCTACAGCTCTTGGGTGCAGGGTTGGTCAGCTCCCGTATGTGTACTTGGGTATGTCGTTGGGGTCATCCGGGTAGCGACATGCTTGTTGGGATTTTGTGGTGGACTGTGTGGAGAGGCGGTGGACTGTGTGGAGAGGCGTTTGGCGGGTTGGAAGCGTTAGTATCTTTCCAAAGGTGGGAGACTTACCTTGGTTAAGAGCATGCTTTCCAATCTTCCGACGTATGTGTTATCCCTTTTTCGGATTCCTTGTACAGTGGTGTAGCGGATTCAGAAGATTTAGAGGCAGTTTTTATGGGGTGGGAGTAGGGGGCGATCTTTGTTGCATCTTATGCGCTGGGAAGTCGTTTGTCGCTCTATCCAGGAGAGGGGTTTGAGTATTCGTCGGTTGATTCCTTTCAACCAAGCTTTTTTTAGCAAGTGGCTTTGGCGCTTCGGGTCTAAGAGGAACTGGCTGTGGAGGAGGGTGATTGCTTGTCAGTATGGCGGGGATTGGGGCAGATGGTGTACTGGTGAGGTACAGATCCATCGAGGTTTGGGGGTGTGGAAGGACATTCGGCAGGGTTGGGAACCTTTTGCTACTTATTTCAGATTCAGAGTAGGTGACGGTCGTTGGGTCCGTTTTTGGACTGATTGGTGGTGTGGTGAGGGCCTTCTTGCTCGTTTTTTCCCTCAGTTGTTTAGGATCGCTCGGGATCGTCTTGGTACTGTAGCCGATTGTTATCACCTTGATACCGGTAAGCTAGTGTGGGATGTTATGTTTGTGCGTCATTTTCAGGATTCGGAGTTAGAGGAAGTCTCTGGACTTTTGGAGCTTCGGTACTCTCAGGTTATTGGCACCGGGTCGGACTCTTTGTGGTGGCTTCGTTCCTTCTCTCAGCGTTTTTCTGTCTCTTCGTTCTTTGGTTGTTGTTTGCGAAGAGCGGGGGAAGATTTTCCTTTGAAGGCGGTTGGCGTTCCAAGGCCCCTCTTAAAGTTGCTTTCTTCACTTCGTCGGCTGCTTGGGGCCGTATTCTCACATTGGATGTTTTGAGGCTGAGGAACGTTATTGTAGTCAACCGGTGTTTCATGTGTAGGAAGGATGGGGAATCCATTGACCACCTTTTACTGCATTGTCCAGTAGCTTTTGATTGTTGGTGTCTTCTCCTTGGTCTTTTCGGCATTTAGTGGATGATGCCGGCTTCGGTTCGTGATGTTTTGGTCTCTTAGAGGAGTGTGTGGATTGGGCCTCATGCACGTCCGTTTTAGAGGGTGGCTCCCCTTTGCCTGTGGTGGAGTCTTTGGCTTGAGCGGAATAGACATTTTTTTGAGAGCGTTGAGTCCCCTTTGGGTGTCATCAAAGATTCTTTTATTTCAAATTTGTTTTGTTGGGTGGAGAGGCGTAATTGTAAATCCATAGATGAGGAGAGAGAGTTTTTGGGTTCCCTTGGGCCCTAGGGCCCCCTCTTTGTTTGTGGGCCGCACTCCTCTTTTGAGTGTTTTTTATATCATACTTATCCAAAAAAAAAAGTTTTAGTTTCTTATTGGATTATAAACATTTACTATTTAAATATTTAAAACCGATGAGGTAACAGATCTTCATGACAGACCATAGGGAGAATCCAGGGGCCTCTTTTAATATATCATCTTTATCATTTTAAGTGACTATTAAATTTTTACAAATGTTTGTTTTTTTCCAATTCCACCTATTCATAATTTATTTATTTATTCTCTTGTTCTGCAGGCACTCTCTCATTATCCCAAAGTCTCATTTTTCTTCCCTGCGAGCAACTCCTCCCCATGTGAGTTGCTTTTGCTGCAAACAATCAATTTTCATTTTGTAGCTCAAGTTGCACATCTCTTGATTTTTTCCCTTCAACTAATTGGATAGTTCTTAGAGATTTAAATAGCTCTGTAATATGGATTGTTCATTTTCGCATTCCAATACATGGCTTTCAAAAAGACTCGAGTATATACTCAGTGTGACTCCATCAATGGCCTCTTCATTACTTAGGATCAGACAAGTACTGGGCCAAGCCTACTAAGTTCATGAATCCACAAAACATTTTAGTTATAAAACATTGATTGTTTTCAACCCTAAGAGGTCTCTAATAAATTTAAAGCTGATTAATTTAGTAGTAATTAACAGTATGTTGACCATGGTGGAAGTTTTTGAACCATTGGTTGTAAGAGTGTAAAATTTTTAGTTCACCTACAAATGGATACATTGTGACTACATAACCTCTTAGTTTGGTTAGATAGAAAACACTCAAAACAGTAATGAAGGAAAATGCAGGGACAATATTTTTACTTCTGTAGAGTTTGAATAGCAATAAACAAACTTTTTAGGGAAACTAACATTTCCTAACCACCTAATTTTTTCTAAGCCTACGTTTGGTTAGCATGAAACAACGTGAAAGGAAAATAAACATAGTTTGTTTCAAATTTGTAGGAGTTTTGGTTAGGATGAAAAGGAAAAGATTCAGGAAAGTAGGATCCTCTAACTGCTATTTTCCTCCAAAAGTTTTCCTCCACAAAGCACGCGAATTTTTTCGTGTAAAAGCAACCTTGTGTTATTTTATTCCAATTTTACCCATCAAATTCATTATTTTTCTACTTGGTAGAATTGCAGGAAAAAGAGAACTCTGCATGCCAACAACTTCATCGAATACTACTGGCTTTCAAAAACTACATACCTACATCTTTATTTTTTCCCTGAATGTTAGATAAATGTAAGCCAACAATACATTAATCTTTTTTTCTCTTATTGAATTTCTAGTCTACTATGTGATATTTTAAAAAATAAAATTATGTTATTATTTAACTTTGAAATATAATACGCAAATATTGGGAATAACAAATATTTTCTAGTAACTTCCATGCTATCCAACAATAAAATAGTATTTTTCCATTACTGTTCTTGAAGACAGTTTCATGCTAAATAACGCATGCTAGAAAATAATTTCTCTTTTCATTCGCTTCGCTTGTCTTTCATATTCCATTTCCTTTCTTTTCTCATTAATATTACCTAACAAAATGAAAGCACAAGAAAATTTTGTTTCCATGAGAAAGTTGAGTGCACTTACAAATTATGCCTTTTTTTCTCTCTTTAAAAAAACGTGTCATTGCATGACTTATAGTAAAAGTATAATCATCTCTGAATGTCCTACAAAATGCACTTTCTTGTACAACTTTATAAATTATAGTAGGACAATTTAGGTAAACAGTACCATTTCTTGTAACTTCCATTCCTATCCAAACCAGAGAAATGGTACTTTTCCACAACTTTCTTGAAAGTTTAACCAAATGCATCCTAAAAATTAGTCTCATGTACTTAACTTCCTTTCACTTTGAGTTACCGCTATTATTTTCCATGTAACCAAACACACCCAATATGTACTCATAAAGTTATCCAATTAAGGACCCAAGAATCCCAAATGAAACTTCTCAAAAAAAAAAAAAAAAACCCAAATGAATCTATTTTCTCCTCTATAGATGTACAAAATTACCCGAATCCCAACCAAAAAGAGAAGAAATAGACAAATCTTTGATAATGCCAATCGAGGATTCAACCCCCTCAAAAGCATCGACTATTGTGTTCCTTACATATGCACCACCAAAGACAAAGAGGTGCCGTACGGGCATGAGGAGCCATACATGACGCAACCTTCTCTCCAAATGGCCATCAAACCCATAGTTGAGCACAACATAAGCCACTGAACCCCAAAGAGCCCCCACAATATATACGAACAGTCGGAACAGGGATGCCAACTCAAACTTCCCATGAGATGACACCCAAATCATGGAGTTCATTTCACCCCCTTCGATTTCCGGGCTATACAAAGTCTCAAATAAGTCGAGCACATCGTTAATCTCCCAATCCTGAAACCGTGTAATGAATGACACATCCCAAACCAGCTTCCCATTATCAAGATAATAACAGTTGGCAACCAAGGAATTTTGATCGCCAGCAATGGAAAACAACCTCGGGAAAGCAGCTGTCAGAGGCCTCACACCAATGATCCTCCCAAAAGCGAACATGCCTACCATTCCACACTTTAAACCTGATGAGTTTGGAGAAGGCATCCCATCCCTGACGAATGCCTTTCCAGACACCCACTCCTCCCCTTCTCCCAACCATCCGAGAGCACCATCCCCCTCTATCCTCTCTGAACTGAGCCAAAATAAATTTCCTCCACTGCCTATGAGTCTAAGACGCTCAACACCAAAACTCCAAAGCCACTTCTCCAATAGAGCTCTATTAAAGGACTGGAGCCCCCTAATTCCCAGGCCCACGTTAGAAACCGGGCGACACACCTTCTCCCAAGCAACCCAATGAAACTTGAACCCCTCCCTCTGTCTACCCCAAAGGAAATTCCTCTCCAACCTTTCGATCCTCTTCACCACCAGGGAATCTGAAATAGAGAGAGGTAGTAGGTCGGCTTACTAGAAAATAATAGTGGTATTAATGTAATCAGAACAAGTGCTCCATTTGTTAATGTTCTATATTGTTCACTGTTATTAATGCTCAATGACTGAAGTTTGTATATCTTGTCTTGAAGTCCGATGAATCATAAATCAGTCTTCAAGTATGATAACAACATTATGGAGATGTCAGAAGATTTTTATCCATCCTTTTCCTCGTCTGAATCAATATTTCATGAAAGTATGTAATTTCTGGCCTATCTAATTTAAACAAATTATTGTGCAGGTTGTTGGGGCCATGTGCTCGAAAGTACCCTTTATTAGCAATGCAGTGATGAAAGCTACTGGTTGTGGTATGTGTTCTTGGTTCGCTAGCAATTTTTGGATTAGTATAGATTGTTTTGTAGTTTGCTCTTTTCTTCTTTTTATGTTAATAAATTATATGTAAGGGAGTAGGTAAAAAGAATTTGATAACTTTTTTGCTTTGACATGTCATGGTTTGTTTGCCATTGGTTTCTTACGGTGTTCCGTTAAATGGGGTTTGATTAGGATGTTTTTTTAGTATTGGGTCGGGTTGTAATTGGATTTGATACGGAGCATGATGACTGGAAACATTGACCATTTTGGAGTGTGTTTGGGACTTGAGAAATAATTATGTTCTGGGTATACACTAGTTTTAAGGTCACAACGTTTGGTATTTGTAGCCATCCACCCCCACCTCTTTTTCTCTCAGCTGCAATTCTACTTGTATCTCTTAGAAATTGTTGTCAAATCTTTAAATTTACTACACACGGGTCATTGTGATGATCCATGAACCTCATTTGTGTCTATATACATGTGGCTTTTAGAATCTTCACAAAAAATGTTAATAGGTAGGTGCTCGAAGTTTCTAAATTAATTTGCTACCTGCCTTATCTTATCTTTTTTATCAACCTCAGGTCCTTCCTGGTAATCCTGATCCTTCCACTGTTCAAAAGTTTGACCTTATCAAAGCTAACCCACTAAAAGAACCAGATTTTGGACAGAGTGTTGAAACAACCGCTTAACCAACTTGATTTGCTTCTATTTTTATGCTTAAAACTCTAGTATACCAAGCCTTGTAAACATTAACCCTTTCCTTTCTTTTGCCTTTATGTTTAATAGGCCTGTTTTAGCACGTTTCCAAAGTCACATGTCCAAAATTAGTAATCAGTTGAAGTCTATTAATTTCCATCAACCAAAATCTTGAAATTTCAGCAAAATTTTACTTGCTAATAGAAGCAAATTAATCTTGTTTTCATCTTTTAAACAATAAAAGCTTTCTATTACCTATATTGAACTCTGGTCCTTTGCAGGAATATTTTTAGTTTTCTAGTGTCATGTCATGAGAGTCGGTTTGAGTATTTATGGGATATGACGGAGAATGAAGATTACACACAATCCCATGCAACTTGAAAGTTCAGGTCCATTTCCTCAACCAGTTCAAAGTGATTAAGGGTTCTATAATTATATATAAGGCACAATTAGTTCTATTGGAACACCTCCACAATAATATATAGACATACTTGGTCCAATTTGTAATTCATAGTAGTCCAGAGGTACACAGGGTCCACTTGGTTCTAGGGTTGATCTACAATACTACCACATATCCACTATCCGTATGTAAATTTTAGGAAGGATTGGAAACTAATCAGCATACATGCGATGCTGGAGAAATAGTGCTTTGAAATGAGAGTGATATAGAACCAGGCTGAAAGAAGGGGATGAGAGGTCAAATTAAGAGATTAGGCTAGAATGAAGACCACCGACAAATGGGGTGACATGATAGATTGAAAAGATAGGCCAGAGAGACTGAGGATTGAGGAGAGCAAGAACAAAGACGAAGATGATACTGGGACAGTTTCCAATCTCACAATAATATTCCAATAATCAAGCTGAATCGCTCTAGTAAAATCTTTCTAAATGTAGAACATTGAAATCACTTTAAAGCAAGTCCTTAATTTCATCTATTTTTGTCCCTTCTCCAAGAGTAACGGTTAATCACATGCAACTCATGCATGTGAACATAACTCGTTTTTCATTACATTACCATTCAAGTATATACAGGGAAAAAAATCTGCTTTTAAATTTGATGAGCCTCCATTGAATTGCATGATGGGTTGATGAGAACGGTATAAAAATGGAAGAATCGGAATATAGTAAGAGGTGAATTTTTTTGACAATGATAGTAGTCTTGAGGGGTTATTATTGGTTGACTGGAAGGTTGGAAATGAAATGAGGGACCTATATTGGTCTGCCTAAGTCCACAAAAAAGTTCTTGCAACTCAGTAAGATTTTTGGCAGATTCTACGAACTTGCCTATAAATGATATGGCAACTTAATAATGGATTCTCCCTTTGCAATGGTGAATCAATTCTTAGTTGGTTTAAATCTGAATTGCTTGATGTGCTCAACTTGTTTTTTTTCCTTTCCAAGAAACTCACACCCCCATTTATTCAAATTTCCAAACCTAATTTTTGTACTTTGTACTTCAACTTGTATAAAAATATATCTATCATTTTCTTTCCTTTTCCTTTCATTGACAACCATGGTCAACAGAATACCACCAATACAATTAATTCCAATATTTTCAGGTAAATCATATCCTCTTCTTATATTACACATCAATCTTGATGTCCCAAGTCTGTTTAAAAAGTTGTGATGTGCACCAATAGTTATTTATACTATTTATATATTACTTATTTTTTAGCTATAATGATATGTTATTTGATGGCTAAGGTGTTGGAAAAGAATATTTTGTGATCTCCACATGGATGGAAAGTGGATTTCTTAAAGTAGTGATCTTGCTTATGTGATATGTTGGTGGTGCACAAAGAATATTTTGTGATCTCCACATGGATGGAAAGTGGATTTCTTATAGTAGTGGTCTCGCTTATGTGATATGTTGGTGGTGCACAGAATATTTTGTGATCTCCACATGGATGGAAAGTGGATTTCTTAAAGTAATGGTCTCGCTTAGGTGACATGTTTTTTTTTTGGGGGGGGGGGGGGGGGTGACGTCGACATTTGGTTTTGGGTGCTTCAACTCACATTCCCATTCTTGTCCACTTTTGTTTTAAATTACATAAACCATTTTTTGAATGTCTAACTAGCAATACCCTCACTTACACATACTGGAGGAACAATTTTTGCCAAAAACAAAAAAGATAAAAAAAAATCATAGCGGGAAAAAGAGAGAATAATGTTTCACGTGCATTTCTCAAGGAAATGAACAATTTACAGCATTCTTTTGTTTCCTACTCATGAAGGTCTTTTCTTCATCCGAGACCGAATGTTTTTTATTTGATATATGTAAAGTTTGAATGTGCAGATTCATTCAACTTGTTGGTTAACAACGGTGAAGCTGCAGGCCAAGTGATTTTTCATGTATGGTTCTGTAAGATCTTAATTTCGGTGAATTCCTTTGGGTTCAAATTTCAATATATGATACTTAGCTAATGCTGGTGAACCCCAATATTTGTATTCAATCCGACAAGATACCTGTTGCCAATTGTTTGGGAAGACATCTTCCCATTCTTAGCAAGGTCATTTTAATGTTTTGCTGATTTTCCTATTACTTGCTTGGTTCAGACACACATCCACATCATACCTCGCAAAGCACGGGATTGCTTATGGGCTTCTGAGGTATGCGCTTGTTGCTTTTACTTTTCTCTACTACGTGTAAACTAAACAAATTACTTGGAGGTTAATATAGAAGTTGAACTCCCACAGAGTTTGCGGAGGCGTCCCCTAAAGTTAGACCAGGAAACTTCCCAACTTGCAGATTGCATTCGAGAGAAATTATTATTTTCGGAAGAGTCTGTAGATAGCAAGAGTCAGGGATCTAGCCTCATAGCCGACTAGTTGAGTAATCGATTCCCATCTGTATAATATCACACAGAATTCAATGACATCATATTGTTCATTCTTTTAGGGCTATCTTGTTTGAACTTCATAGATAAGTTGTTCTATCTAGTGTGAAAATAGTTTCGTTTCATGTTCAGGATATATTTTTGGTTCTTTTAAACTAGAGTGCGGGAATGAGAGACAGTTTTTCGAAGTTACGTGAATTAGTACTTTGAAATTCAAACACATAAGCTTAAATTATGTGTTTGAACTTTGCACATTTCATTCCGAGAAATCATTTGTATAATATATATAGCAAAATATGTGAATTTTATAAATTTCCCTAATCTTGGAGTTGGGAGACGGATTAAGAAACCACATCCAGTGACATGCATGAATCAGTGGTCTTTGTTCACCCCTAGCTTAATTTGGAAGCTTGAATAAATGCTAAATTAGTTGTACCAATTACAAACATCTGTGTGCGCCAACTCCAATGGTTCTTTGGCTCTATTTCCTTTACCTGTGAAAGGCCTGTTGGTCATTTTTGTTGGTCATTTTTCCTAGTTTCGTGTTGGGATGGTTGATTTGGATTCTTTCGATTATATGTGGCAATTAATTGTTAGTACTTTAGTTTTCCTTTTCGTATGGTTAGTGAATGGTGTGTTTATTTGTATATAAACTTAGGGACTACAAGTGAACCTGGTAATTAGGGATGTCAACTAGTCAGGTTTGGCTAATACCTTTACCACCACATTTATAAATTACTAATACTAAATCCACCCTAAACATGCGACGGGTTGTAATCGGTAATACCATTACTGCATCGTCGAAGTAATCGGGTTCTATCGCGTTACCGTCGATTTTACTCAATTATTTCTACGAAATTATAAACTTTCTGGTAGTATAAGAAATAACGATGATGTTTGTGACTTGTGCGTTTAGTCCTCTGTCGATCAAAACCAAAACCTAATAGCATAATGTTATATATATATATATATATATATATATGTATGAACATAGAGTAAATCAAAATCTGAATCAACCATATTTCATATACAAAGAGAGAATAAGGGAAAGAATATAAAGAAACACGTATATACAAATACATATATACATATGCAAAGAGAGAATTAGGGAAATAGCATGAAAAACCATAGACATGAAATAAATGTTAAGACAGATACATATACACAGAGAAAATCACACTAGAAAAAAATTTTAGTGGACATTTATTCTTATAAGATGGTTTTAGAATAATTATTTTAAAATTTAAATAAATTTATCAATATATTTTATTTTATCTCACACTTTAAATTGTTTGATAAAAAGTGTGATTACATATTTTTGTGTCTTACTTGGGCGTATAGAATTTATCAAAATATTTTATCTTAGGCATATAGAATTTTGTAGTTACATGGGGTCTAACTTAATATCTGGAAGAAAAAAAAAATCATAAACTGGTCATGTCAGGTCGGGTCGGATTACCAACGATTTCTACATACCCGAACCCGTTTTGAGTTTTAATTTTTGATACCAAACCAGTTTATAAATTTACCAAACCCGTCTCATTCGGGTTGGACCGGGTCGGGCCATTTTGCCATTCCTATTGATAAACTCACTGGTAGTTTAAGACTGGTATAATTTAGGAGTTTTATATATATATATATGTGAGTTAGACATATATTTGTGTGTGAATGGCATTAATGTTAGTCTGGTGTCCATAGTGGACTTAACGGGAGAAAATTAGGGTAAATTACAGTTACATTTCTCGAGATATCATATATTATACTTTCACCCCTTCTTGTTTGGATAATAACAGATAGATCCCCTCAAATTTGTAAGTTGTAATAAATATCACCCATATTCCTCACTTTTTCAGAGGTAAAATGTCTAGAATACTCTCAACTAGATGCAAATACATTTAAGTCTGTGAAAAATAGTCATGGGTAGATAAGTCATTTCACAATTAGAGGGGGTGGAACTATAATTATTCAAACGACAGGGGGTACAGGTATAATATATCATATCTTGAGAGGGTGTAACTGTAATTTACCCAAAAATGCTATTAATAAAAGCAAAACAAATATTAGAAAAAATTGTTATTAACAAAAGCATAAAATTATTGAAGCCCCTGAGTACGTACTTGATACAGGTAACGAGGACTTGTTTGCGTTCATTGCCCAAATGAGCATGTCTGGTCGGTCACAAGCTTTGCCGAGGAGCTTTCCTTGCTCATGGAGTTTCTTGAGGAATTTTTTATGATTGCAAAGTTTTTCCAAATCTTGCAGGGCATGCTGATAGATATCACCAAGAGATGTATTATTGAGTGTCATGGACTTTGTTTACAGGAGTCTGAAAGTTTCATTACCAAGAGGTTCAGGAAGAGAGTTCAAAAAGGATTGTTTCAGGTTGACATTATCAATGTCACCTAGGATATAAAATCTTTGGGACATACGGAGGTAATGGCGTTCAAGATCTTTCCTTTTAAAAGAACAACATCTCATGCTGAGATATTCATTTAATGAGTTTTCCTAATATGCTTTAGTTTAAACAGAAACATCTTTCTAAGGCTCAACTTCTTCGATGGGCTAACTGGTTTTCTCAATGGTCTTTTGATGCTTTTCACATACAAGGAAAAACCAACATTCTTCCTGATTTTCTGTCTCGTTTGAAAAAGGAGATAAACCATTTTTTCTGAAAAACCAGGGTCTATTATTTATTTCCCCATGATTTCTTGTTTTGAGCCTTTTCGTCTTCCTTTTCACCTTCAATGTCTCCTTCTGGAAAAGACTCTCATTTCCTTAAGTGTTCATATGGTGAATTCTCTACAGTTCCTTTATGTTTACTGTTATGGTTTAGATGCATGACCAATAAAGAATTTATCATTTCACCCTGTTTATCCTTTTCTCACACAATTCGAAATCAACCCAAGATTTTATTTTCACTTTCCCAAAGAAGTCTTCTTGTTGCTCTAGTATCTGGTTGATTTATACACCATTGGAATTGTCTTTGACAAATCCCTCATGCTCATATATCTAGCCCAATGTTTACTTAATGAAATTGAAATCTCCCAGTTTAAATGGTGCTCTTAGCTCACTCTTTTCGGAGATATTTCATTTTGGCAAAGCAAATTCCGAAAAACCCCTTTCAAATTCCCCATATTCATCTTTTGGACTCGCTGGCGGCTCTACTTAACCCAGGATGATGGTATTTCTATTCAGAAAACCTATCATATTTCCTTTTTTACTGGACATGAGAATACCATAATGTATAAATTTTGAGGTGCATTGTAGTCAGTCGTGAACAACATGCACGAGTATGGGTCCGACGATTGCAGTTTGGTCGGGTTATTCATGAGTATGGGTTCATGTAAATTAATGCTACTTAGTTAATCAGTGTCGTTAAAGGTACGCCTACGTGTGTGCCTAGACTTCATGCTTATTGATGCGGCCTAACTAAGGTTTGAAATAATGATTAAGAATGGACCCTTGTAATGACTTAGTTTTACTGATCGCAAGCACATGAATCGTAATATAGTATAGTATGGCTTGAGAACGGGAATGTAAAACCCACACAGACTTGGATTTATTCACTTTAGTATTCTAACAGTACTGAATTATGAATTTTTTGAGAAGTGTTTGTTGGTTTGAAATCTATATTCTAATTAAACTAACTAAAAACAGGAATTAAAGTTGGTTTGTGAATCAAGGTAGAGAAAGTTTAGGGTTTTCCATAACTCCACCACCAACCTCATCATGTAGATATCTACTCAT
This sequence comes from Cornus suecica, assembly GCA_963922005.1. NCBI lineage: Eukaryota > Viridiplantae > Streptophyta > Magnoliopsida > Cornales > Cornaceae > Cornus > Cornus suecica. The sequence continues at coordinate 67,688,795 of OY998239.1, forward strand.
TCAATTGGAAACGGGCGATACATCACATGTGAATCACATTAAACTGCAAATAGTCAGTTTTAATCCCCAAAGAGATACAATCAACCAGGTTTGCTACAATCCATCTTCGGACTGAGTGTGATTAATGCATGCAAATTACTTTACTCTAATATACTCCTATAGCATGAAATTAAACAAAGTATGTCTATATCACCTCTTCTAAGCATGACCTGTATAAACTTAGGGTTTCATGTGTGAAGATCCATTGTGTAGAAAATCATGATTTAAGCATCCGAGTTCTAACCCATATTAAATAAACATGATTGATTGAGATAAAACATTCATTCAGTCTAAGACAATAGTAGAATAAACATAGAATCTCTTATGTTAAATAATTACGGTCTCTCATCTACACAATCATCACATATGTGTTCTTCATTTTCCCCTCTTTACAATTGAAACAAATAAATAAATCTACATTACTTGGTTAAGGTTTTGTTAGAAAATCCTAGATACTGGTTTAGTTGCTCATGATAGAGGAAGACTGTATCGTTGATGTAGAATCGCCATCTATGGTATTCTTCTCCGGATCTCTAGGTCTTGAATGACTTATCTTCTTTGAATGATGAAAATCTCCAGAGAAAGTGCTCTGAAAATTACGTATTTGGAGTCTCCCTAGATCTGCTCCAGACCTTGGTATTTATAGAATGTGTTGAGAAGAGTCCTTCTTGTGTTAGACGTGTCTTGTTTCAACTAAGAGTCTGTTTTTGTGTGTTTTTCTTCAATTCTGAGCCAATCCAACTCAATCTGATGTAAGTATACCTTATACACGTGTGTGGAGGTGTTGGAGTGTGAAACAAGTCAAATGAAGTTGATTCGGAGTAAAACACAATTTTTGAGAATTGTAGGTCGGCTAACTACGCAGACCACTGCACATATGCGTAGAGGTTCGTACGCATAAACGTTATGCGTAGGCTAGTGCATAGCCTAGTTCACTGGTTTGCGCAAAAAAATGCACTTTTTAGGTACTTTTAAACACTATATTTGTTGGCTTGCGTACCAGAAATCTTAAAATTGATTTTTTGCATTTTTCACTCCTTTTGGACCCCATTAACTTCTATAACACATATACCAAAGTATATGACTTGCATAATGTCTATTTTGCCCCCCGGGACGCGTCTTTGACTCAAAATCTCCAATATTCTTCTCTTTTTGATCCGTTACAAACACAACTTTGGTTAATTTACCAAAGTTAACTCGTTTTCTCTGTTAAGCTTCTAAAACATACTTATACATGCAAACCGGATAAAAATACCAAGTAATGTGATGATAAGACTTAACAATACCGAGTTAGAGGCCTATAATGTACAACATTCGGCTCCTATCACTTATTAAGCGTTTAAGACTTTTGTGAATTGGATGTTCAGATGCATACGCCTATTGAAATATGAATGCTTTAATAGAAATTTTATGTTACCGTATAAATTTTTCATTATGTACTCTACTTCACTCAAACATGTTGTGCCGCTGCACCTGAATTTTTAATAACATTTATTTAAATTATACTTCCTCCGTCTCAAAATAAGTACTTAGTTTCGAATCCCAATACAATTTAATCTTATATTTTCTCAACTTATCTCTTTTCATTAACTTCAAAAATTACTGGGTCCCACAAAAACTAAAATTTTACTATATTTTCAAAGGGCAACATTAGAAACACAAAATATTCCAAAAAATTTAAAAAGTCAAATATGAACATTTATTTTGGGACAGATGAAATATATTGCAATGGTGCGACTTGACCATAACAAATTTAAAAGTAAGATATATATATATATACTATGCTGTTTGTGCCGGTGCCCGATGTCCGTGCCCGTGCGACAAGAATAATATATCCACCAGATCTCTCCTAGTTTAATGATACCAGGTGACAATTGCATAATTAGTCACTTGTTTTTGTCGTCTTTATATGAATTAATCTTTTGATTATCTCCATCAGATTTGCTATTTAGGTGAACAATTATTTCATAAGAATCTCATTACAAGTGACAATTATCATACCAGTATCCATTTCTGTAGCGACTCTAATTCTCATACATAACTTTTGTGAACATGTAAAAGCCATTTTAGTCTTATTGCATGAGTGCAATTGATATCGTGTCTATTGTCCCCCATACTAGTGAGTTCTACCACAGATTTTATCACTTCTATTTTATGTTTTTATTATTTTTCTAAAAGCATAGTGCATTTTGGACTAGAGTTACCCTATGCGTCTACTTGTATCCTCTCTTCTCACCATAATTCATCTATGTTGATAGACACCAGACACAAAATATGTCCTTTATAGATATACACTGTTTTCTCTCCATTTTGTATTTTCATATTCAAAGTATACCCAACATAAAATTAGCTATTCATAATGAGTAGGATGTTTTATGATTCAACTGAATTTTTTTAACTATTATGTGGAGTTAACATTCACCTGATCTAAACCTGAACTCCTTCAGAAACACTTTCATTGCAATTGAACCGCCAACACTTTCATAGGAGCCCGCCCTACCCTATATGGGCCCATATTCCTCCTCAGTGGTAGCAATGCACAAGGTTTGGTTTGGCCCTATTCCTAATTAATTCGAAACTGTTAAGCTTGGAACCGACCGAACTGAATGATGAAAGACTGGTTCGGTTTGCTTCTGAACTATGATTTTTTAAGTTTTTATTTTTATTTTTTTTCATCTTTCAAAAGAAAATAAAAATGTAATCAATCAATCTCATTACCAACCATGTTGATTTCATTTCTCAAATATTAATAAAAATGTGTACAATACATAAGCAATAATAAACTTATCAACCAATAAATAAAGATATTAAATTTTTTAAAGCAAATTAACTATTGTCACGTTTTTATAACATAAATACAAAGTTCAAAATAAAAAGTATTTGACAATAGATTTTATTTCTTTCTTTCTTGAGTCTAAAAAATATAGTTGTATTCTAGTGTATAATTTTATCTTTATAATATATAATTGTTATTACTTATTAATACTGTAGTATATGAGTTCATCTATATGTAACCAAAACTAATGGTTCAAAATTTTGGAACCGGAATCAAGCAATAAAAAAATCATATTAAAACAAGCTAGGGTGGAAATCAGACCACCCACCCTACCCTATCTGGAGTCCCAGTATAATTGGATCATTGACTAAGTTTAATTTAATGTGATTATAGTGCGAGACTAACATTCAATTCATTTGTACCCAAGGTGGAGCCAAGAAAAATACCTAAGGGAGGACAATGAATTTTTTTTATAAAATTATTGATAAAAGATATATATTTTTGAGTTACCCGAAGAAAATGTTTTTTTTTTTTTTGGATGGGAGGCGGGCATTATTAACTTACCTACAATAAATATATTTTGGACTTTAAAAAAATTGATTTTTTTTGGGGGTGGCCATGGCCTCCACCAGCTATAGAATGGCTCCGCCCTTGTCTATACCCAAACAGTTTTTCATCGGAATCCAATGCGGAACAAAACTCTCCAACACAAACTATCTTATTCACATTTTGAGGATAAAATAAATATCTTATGAAGTTATGATAAAATATCTCAGAAAAATGATAAAATTGTAATCTTATTATTCTCTCTCTCTCTCTCTCTCTCTCGCTCTCTCTCTCTCTCTCTCGGCATGGTCTATCCAGCAACTCTGATTAGGCACAACGGGTCGGGTTTGGCTAATAATATTATCATCCCATTTTAAAATTATTAATATCAAACCCACCTCAAACCCGCGACGGGTTGTAATCGGTAATACCAATATCACTCTGTCGGTATAAACGAGTTTCATCGGTAACAAAATGTCATTCAAAGTGAAGACCAGCTATACACAATTTATATTCATTAACAATATTTAAAAATCATGTACGGTAACAGGTGAGTAAGTCCAGAGCACAAAGACTAATGGAGGCGAGTGAGTCCAGAGCACAAAGACTAATGATTTAATTAAATTCACCTCACCCAATAACAAACTTGAGTTACAAAAACAAATTCAATGTAAAGCATATTCCATGTTGATTTAGATAGAAAAAAAAATTCAAGGCAAGTACTTCCTGCCAAATATATATTCAACACACAGTCATGTTTAATGACAACATTCAAGGGAAAACATATTCCATATTACACACAATGGCAAGAAACCAAGTATCATTAAAGTAGAAGCAGCAAACCAACAAAAAACATGATCCATTTGATCAACATATTCCGAAATCCAGCAACAAGCAGTTCTCTCTTGTGATTCAGCAACAAGCAACAAAATCCAGAAATTTGGCAACAAAATCCAAAAAATCTAGCAACAAGCAGTTCTTTGTTCCTTCATTGTGATTAGACCGGTAAACGAAAGATAATGCAACACTTAGTTTGTTTTTGCGTTTCAGTAGATATTTATGATTTCTTTTGCCATAATAATGATTTTTACTGATCAGGTACTCTAACCTGTTTACAAAAAGATCACAGTAAAAACAAAACTTGGACCATTAAGGGTAGTACCTCTTCAGGCGAGAGGCGTTCTGGGAGTTTGGTTTTATTCCGCCATCGATATTCTTTTGGACTCGGTATGCTCCGCGACCGATGACTTCGGTAATGGTGAACGGGCCCTCCCAAGGCTCCCTGAGCTTGCCTACGAGCCCGATTTTTCGCCTAAGGACCATGTCTCCGACCTGGAACTCTCTTCTTTTGACTCTTTGATTGAAATGGTTCCGGACTTGCTGTTGGTAGACGGCCAGCCTGATCCCGGCAGCCTCCCTTATTTCATCCAGAAGATCAAGATTCTGAGCCAGTTGCTGGTTACCTGGTCCTTTAACCCAGGCCTCGCTTCAGAGGGTTGGAACCCTAATCTCTGTAGGAATCACAACTTCAGCGCCTTACGCCATGGCAAAGGGGGTCTCTCCAGTGGGTTGTCTGGGAGTCGTTCTGTATGACCAGAGAACTTCAGGCAGTTTCTCTAGCCAGGCCCCTTTGGCTTTTTCAAGTTTTTTGGCCAGGGTGTTGAATATAGTTCAATTTGTCCTTTCCGCCTGCCCGTTCCCTTGTGGGTAGCCGACGGAAGACGTGCTCTAGTTGATACCATGCTCGGCAAAGAATGCTCTAACACCCTTGTTGTCCAGCTTTGTCCCGTTATCCATCATGATCCTCCTCGGTAGCCCGAATCTGCATATTATGTGGGTCTATATGAATTTGATGACGTGGTTTCTTTTAACGGTGGGATAGGCTTCCACTTCCACCCATTTGGTGAAATAGTCGGTGGCCAGAAAGACGTAGGCATTTGACCGGATTGCTTTCGGGAGGGGTCCCACTATATCCATTCCCCATCGGGCGAATGGGTACGGTACTATAGTGGGATGTAAGAACTCAGGTGGCCGATAGATAGCGTCCCCGTGCATTTGGCATGGCTTGCATTTTCGGACGTACTCTTCGGCATCCCGTGACAAATTGGGCTAGAAGTACCCTTGAGAGAGTATCTTATGGGCAAGGGATCTGCCGCCGGAGTGGTTTCCACAAGCCCCACTATAAATTTCCTGCATCACTACTCTAGATTCTGACGGTGTAATACATCTCAGGTAAGGACCTGAAAAGGACTTTCGGTAGAGTTGCCCGTTTATGATTAAGTATCGGGCTGAATTCCTCCTGATCTTGTAAGCTTCAGCTTTGTTTTCGGGAAGAGTTCCATTTCGCAGGTAATTCATCAGGGGATCCATCCAGCTGGGCTCCCATGGGATAAGCATTACTCGTTCGGGCTCCTGAATACTGGGCCTCTGAATAGAATCCACCAGTGCAACCCGGGCCAGGTCTTCTCCGGCTGAAGATGCCTGATTGGCCAGGTGGTCAGCTTCAGAGTTTTCACTCCTGGGGATTTGGGTGAAGGTTATTCTTTGAAAACTTTATGTTTCTTTCAAAACGAGTGCCCGATACGACTCCATTTTCGGATCCTTTGTTTCATACTCCCCGTTGATCTGACGGACAACCAGCTGAGAATCACTGTGTACTGCTAAAGACTGAATCTGGAGGCTTCGGGCTATCCTCAATCCGGATACGATGGCCTTATACTCTGCCTCATTGTTCGTGGCTGGGAACTGTAGTTGCACTGACATATGAAGGCGTGTCGCATTAGGTGTCAAGACTACCAAACCAATTCCTGATCCGGAAAAGATGGCTGATCCATCCACAAAAATATTCCATGTGTCCGGTTCGCTTTTCTGGTCTGGCTCTTCAGTTTCATTTTCGAGCAAAAAGTCCGCTACTACCTGTCCTTTGATGGAAACCCGTGGTATGTATGTCAAATCGTATATGCCCAATTCGATGGCCCATTTAGAGATCCGCCCTGAGAGGTCAGGCGTTGACATAATAACCCGTAGGGGTGTAGCTGTTGGGATGACGATCGGGTGGGCTTCAAAGTAATGCCTTAGCCTTCTCTTGGCATTCACCAGTGACATAACCAATTTTTCTTGCCTGCTGTATCTGGTTTCTGCCTCAACCAGGGATTTGTTGGTGTAGAATATTGGCATTTGAAGGTTCCCGTCCTCTCTGATGAGAGCGGCGTTGGTTGACGCAGAGGATACTGCTAAATACATGTATAAGACTTCATCGGGAGTTGGTGTGGACAGGATTGAGGGCATGGTCAAGTACTCTTTTAACCTCGCCAGGGCCTCTGATTGTTCAGGACCCCAGATCTCTCATTTCTTCGCCTTTATTGCCTGAAAGAATGGTCGGCATCGATCAGTGAGTCGTGAAATGAATCTGCTAAGTGCAACCACTCTTCCTGTCAGGACTTGAACGTCTTTATGTGTCTGGGGCTCCTTCATTTCTATCAGGGCCTTGACTTGTGTCGGGCTGGCCTGGATCCCGGTCCGGTCCACGATGTGCCCCAGGAACTGCCCAGATGATACACCAAAAGAGCATTTCGCTGGATTAAGCTTCATGCCATGTGACCTGAGGGTGGCAAACACTTGGCGCAGGTGGGTGAGATGTAGGCCTCGATTACTGTACCCATCATACCTTTAAAGATCCTGTTGACCAACCTCTGGAAAGTGGCCCTTGCATTTTTCAGTCCGAAAGGCATAACTTTAAAGCAGTATGTACCTGTTTCAGTAATGAATGAGGTCTTTTCCTCATCCATCGGGTTCATTTTTATTTGGTTATAACCTGAATAAGCATCCAAAAAAGTTAGACGATCGTAACCAGCGGTAGCATCAACCATTTGGTCAATCTTTGGCAGTCGAAAGTTGTCCTTCGGGCATGCCTTGTTCAGGTCAATAAAGTCAACGAAAACCTTCCATTTTCCATTCTTCTTTTGCACGACCACTATGTTGGCTAACCATTCGGGATATCTGACATCCCTGATGAAGCCAACCTGGAGCAATCTGGATACCTCCTCTGCGATAATTTGGTTCCGATGTGCCCCCATGCGCCTTTGTTTTTGCCTGATAGGTTTGACATTCGGGTCAACATGCAATGAGTGCTGGGAAACATCGGGATCGATCCGCGGCATGTCCGTATGCTCCCATGCGAAGACATCAAAGTTGTCCTACAACAATTGTGTTAGTTCCTTAAATTCAAGATCGGTGAGGTTTGTACCTGCAAAAGTAACTTTTTCCAGACTGTCGGGCACAACATAGACCGACTGCAACGGTTCAACCACAATTGGGGTGCCCGGATCCCCCTCTTTGAATTGCTATTTGGATCCTGAGCTTTGTTCCTTGGAGTTGGGCGCCACTAGGGCTTTCACTTTCTGGATCTCCTTCAGGGTGACCGCATAGCATTCCTTGGCGGCCACCTGGTCACTTTTGACATCAATGGTACCTATACCGTCGGGGCTTAAACATCTCACGACCTGATGCAGAGTCGAAGGTACACATTGCATTCGGTGAATCCATCCCCTTCCCATGAGCAGATTATATGAAGGTTTGGCATCCACCACAACGAATGTCTCATTTAGGGTCATCTGAGTGGCAGATACTGGTAACTGAACTTCCCTGATCGGCTCGATTTTCCTTCCGTCAAAACCGGCGATGGGGCACCGGGATGCCACAACTTCAGATGGATTGATTTCGAGCTTTTCAAAAGCCCACTTGGTGAGGATGTTGGCACTGCTCCCAGGATCGATCATGACCCTTTTCACAAGACAGTTGGCCACCATTAGGGTCACAACCAGAGGGTCTTCATGCGGGGTTTGGACATCCCGAAGGTCCGAAACCGAGAAAGTTATCTGAGTTTCCTCTGCTTCATGATGGGCTCCGCTGATTTCGTTGACCCTCCTCATTTTGTGAGCTCTCCGGAGATGGGTCCAGCATGATCCTTCGGTCTCCTTGGATGGGGGGCCACCATAAATCATATTAATGACCTTGACCGACTGTGCGTCTGAGGAGTTCCGGGGGGCGTTAAGGGCCCGTTGGTCAGTCTTTGGTCTGTCCCGATGGACGTAATCTCGGAGTTCCCCGCAAAGCAGTAACGTCTCCACCTGTTGCCTTAGGTTACGGCATTCGTTTGTGATGTGCCCGAAATCACTGTGGAAAGCGCAGTGTTTTGACTTATACCTTTGATCAAGTGACTGTCTAATGGTTGGGCGATGGAGGGCGTTTTACCAGAGACTGATGGAACTTAGTTCCTGGAATGAGGGCCATCCTGAATGCCTCAACTGCAGAGTGTTGGTCACAGTTATCCACATAAGAGGATTTGATGTTGAATCGGGATAGAAAACTTTTCAATGACTCTTCTTTCTCCTGGATCATGGTGAAGAGACAAGATATGGTCTTCTTCTGTCTCTTATTTCCATAATACTGGGCGATGAAGAGCCTGGTCAACTGCTGCCAGCTGCCAATGGATCGGGGTGGCTGTTTCCTAAACCACAATAGAGCGGCATCAGCAAGGCTTGTGGAGAACACTCTGCAAAGCAAGGACTCGTTCTCAGCATACAGGGTCATCTTCTGATGGATCTGGTATACGTGTTCCTCGGGGTCCCTTGTGCCATCGTAAGGGGTGAACTGTGGCATAACGAACTTCTTCGGGAAAGGCTCTTGGGTTATTTCATGGGCGAAAGGTGACTGTATCAATTCAGTGGACGCCTGGACGGCCATGTCATCGGTAGATCGGGACCTCAAGTCCCCGAGAATTTTTCTTTGGAATTCATCCATCATTGGTTGAAGTTTCTGGGGGGTTATGGACTCGTCGGCTGCTGGAGCCTTTCCTGAGCGCTGAGAAGACTCGGCATGCTCCTCATGTCTGTCGCTGCCCTGCTGGTTCAGAGAATGGTCGACTGCCGCCACTGGAGGGTCATCTGCAACTACCGGTGGGACAACAGGTTGTGGAGCTAACCTCGCCATGAGCTCCGCATTCTGCCTTTCCAAGGCCATGCTATGTTCCTCAGCAGCTATCAAGCGTTGAAGAATTTTCTCCATGGATCCCTCTACACGATTATCTGCAGTGATTTGAACGTCTGCCTGTGAACGAGTGATTGACATCTCTGTTCGGGGGGGGGGGGGGGGGGGGGGGGTAGTGAATGAAGGTTTTTGAAAGTGGTAGTTGATTTTTTGTTTGATAAACAGACTCAGCTTTTTGAGATGGGAAGAAGGAGGTGATTTTACAGATCCCGAATGGCAGATTATAAAAATCAGGAACTCCCCCTAGTGCTTCCCACAGACGGCGCCAATGTGTAAATGCCAAAATTTTCACAACACAAGAGAGAATGCCTTTATTAATTTTTGATTTTCTTTATATACATTATCTTGATGGGCTTGAGGCCCATTAGGGCAATGAAGCCTGGATTACATCACTACTTCAATCTTCCAAAAGAATTCAAAGATGCAATGGGCTTACAAGATTCTTACTGGGCCATCAGCCCGATGGATCTGGTGCCTGATGGGCCCAATTGGACTTGGACATTTCCACTCTTACAGCGACACATAAATTATCATTATGATATTTTGTATGTTTAAGATTGTAATAGTCTCTGTTACCAAACAATTTTATGATTCTAATTTATTACACTTGCACTAAAAACATATATTTTTCATTCGACCAAAACAAAATTCGTTAAAACTAAGGCCCTGTTTGGTTGGCGGTCCAATCTCATAATGATTTTTTAGGAACCGGACTGTGTTTGACAGTGATGGTCCAAAAAAAAACGGTCTCACCAAACAGGGATCAACTAGGACAATTTGAACTAAAATCAAACCCCCAATTTTGATGGTCTCAAGTGGTCCTATTTCATATTTTTGCTTTAAATGAATTAAATAATACCTAATAATAATAATAAATGAATATAATAATAAATATATATAATAATAAAATATATTTATAAATAATTAAAAATGAATAATTAATAATATAAATAACAAATAAAATAAAACATAATAATAAATAAATGAATACAATAATAATAAATAAATATAATAATAAAAAATGGACTAAATAAATAATAATAATAATAATAAATTAATAAAATAAATAATAAATTACATAAAACATATTTAAAAATATAATAAAAATAATAAATAATAAACAAAATGAAATAAATAATAATAATAAATAAATATAATAAAAAATAATAAATAGATATAATAATAAATAAATATAATAATAAATAATAAGTAAATATAATAATAAATAAATACTTCATAATAATAATAAAAAAATGAGTATAATAATAATAAATTAATATTAAATTAATAAAATATATTTTTAAATAATTAAAAATGAATAAATAATTTATAAATAAAATGAATTAAATAATGAAATAATAATAAATAAATAACTAGAATATATTTATAAATTAATATATAAATTAATAAATAATAATATATATTATAAAGTGAAGAAATAATAAAGAAAGAAAGAAATAATACATAAATAAATATTATAATAAATAATAAATAAATAGTAAGACCAAACCACTTATCAAACAAATTTTTAAAAGACCACCCAAATAAAATCAGACCAGACCAAAGAGCCTGTCAAACGGGCCTAAAGGGCGGATCCAAGTCTCCTTGGCCGTTTTGTATAAGTTATGCAAATTTAGGGAGTGAAAAACTAAAATAAAGGACTCGATGGTTGCATTAATGTATCAAAGATTCGTGGGACTCACAAGATTTTGTATCTTGGACTAATCGGTCCACAAAATATTATCCTTTTAACTTTAAAAATAAAAATTAAAATTAAAAAATCATTATCCTTTTTTTATTGACTAGGAGTCAACTTTATACTGTTATAGGTCAAGAAAAAAAGTCATGTTGATATACAAAAATCCAAACTATAAAGAAAAAGATAGAACTTTCTAGACTAATGGGCTTTCCTTGTTGACCAATGAGGTTTCATTATTTTTATTTTTAAACTCTAATTTACAAATAAAGTAGAATGAGGTGGAATAAAGCAGCCGATAGTAATCACAATGAGCAAAGCACCTAATCAAGGTCATACACGTAATTGAAACATTTCTCTTTTTTTAGACTTCTTAGTTTTTAAAGGAATAATTATGGTTACTTCCCTTTGAGATTCGTCAAGTTACACCTCCACCCCATATTTTTTGAATAATTATAATTTACTCTTTTTTTAAGTGATCAACGATCATGTACGTCCTGTACCACCGTCGAAAATATAAAATTATCATTATAGCTATGTGTTTTTATTAAAAGTCTTCACAAATAATGTGAGTATTACAATTATTTTATCAATGAAAAACAATTGACTTAACCAAAAATTAGCCGAAAGGGGTATTTATTATAAAATGGGCTATTAACATAAAACCTTCTATGATTTTATTTTTTTAAGAAATACCCCCCTTATGCTATATTGCTCCCTCCACTTTAAAATCTTTCACATATTTTTTTTCAGTCTTAAAACGACATAGTTTTAGGGACAAAAAATTGAAATCATAAGGGATTTTATGGGCTTATCTATGTAACTGTAAGTGTGTGAATTTCAAAGCCCATAGAAGCCCATCAGGCATTAGGCCCATCGAACTAACAGCCCAACAAGGTTATCAGGCGTCAGGCCCATCGGGCTAACAACCCAGCAAAGTTATCAGGCATCAGGCCCATTTCAGCTTATCATTCTTTGTAAATAAAGATGATGATGTAATAATGATGTAATGACAATAAGATTGCCCTAATGGGCTCAAAGCCCATTAAGGGTATCTGTATAAAAGAGACAAAATCTAAATAAAAAGATTCATTCGTGTGTTGTGCAAATTTTGGCATCTACACATTGGCGCCGTCTGTGGGAAGCGTCTCCTTCTTCCCATCTCTTAAAATTGAGCTTTATTGTTCAACCTCCGATTATTCTTCACTGCCTCCTGAAATCTCCACTCACTACTTCTTGGGCAAAGATGTCAGTTACTCGTTGGCAAGCAGACGTTCCAACCACTGCGGATAGTCGTGCGGGAGTTCCCCAATCTATGGAGCAAATCCTTCGACGCTTGATGGCAGCTGAGGAACGCAACCTGGCTCTGGAGAAACAAAATGCAGAGCTCATGGATAGGTTGGCTCCACCACCAGCTGCTCCTTCGTTAGTAGCGCCCGACCCTCCAGCAGCGGTGCTTGACCATTCTCTGAACCAGCGAGGTAGCGACAGACCGGAAGAGCACGCCGAATCTTCCCGGCGTTCAGGAAAGGCCCCCGCAGCCGACGAATCCATTACCCCACAGAAGATTCAAGCAATGATGGACGAATTCCAGAGGAGAATCCTCGGGGATCTAAGAGCACAATCCATCGACGACCTGGCCACCCAGGCGTCTACTGAGCTGGTACAATCACCCTTCGTCCCTGAGATAACCCGGGAACCTTTCCCAAGGAAGTTCGTCATGCCTCAATTCACCCCCTACGATGGTACCAAGGACCCCGAGGAGCATATTTACCAGGTCCATCAGAAGATGATCATGTACGCTGAGAACGAGTCATTGCTATGCAAAGTGTTTTCCACGAGTCTCGCCGATGCAGCTCTATTATGGCTCAGGAAGCAGCCGCCTCGATCTATCGGTAGTTGGCAACAGTTGACCAGGCTCTTCATTGCCCAATACTATGGGAACAAGAGACAGAAGAAAACCATATCCTGCCTCTTCACCATGATCCAGGAGAAAGGAGAGTCGCTGAAGAGCTTTCTATCCCGTTTCAACATTGAGTCTTCTTCTGTCGGTAACTGTGACCAGCACTCTGCTGTTGAGGCCGTCCGGATGGCCCTTATTCCAGGGACGAAGTTCCATCAGTCCTTGGTGAAGCGCCCGCCATCGGGCATTGGGGAGTTAAACTCTAGAGCCCAAGGATACCTGAGGATCGAAGAAGAGGAAACCGTCAAGCGAAAGCGGACAGTCTTGGAGAGCATTGAATCCCAATCAAAGGACCAGGCGTCTGATCAAAAGCGTCTGACTCCATCAGGGTCGTCAGCCCCTTCGGGATCAACATCTCTCTCCTGAAGAGGTACTACCCGTAAAGGGCTAAGTTTTACTCATACTTTCATCTTTTTGTAAAAAATCTACAACACCGATCCTGAAGGGATCGCCGATCCTGAAGGGATCAATATTTTTGTAAAAAATAAATCAAGTGTTGTTTTGTCTTTCACATGGCCTGAAGTGCCCGAAAGACATAACACTGATCCTGAAGGGATCATCGATCCTGAAGGGATCAATATTTTTGTAAAAAATAAATCAAGTGTTGTTTTGTCTTTCACATGGCCTGAAATGCCCGAAAGACATAACACTGATCCTGAAGGGATCACCGATCCTGAAGGGATCAATATTTTTGTAAAAAATAAATCAAGTGTTGTTTTGTCTTTCAGATGGCCTGAAGTGCCCGAAAGACATAACACTGATCCTGAAGGGATCAATATTTTTGTAAAAAATAAATCAAGTGTTGTTCTGTCTTTCACATGGCCTGAAGTGCCCGAAAGACATAACACTTATCCTGAAGGGATCAATATTTTTGTAAAAAATTAATCAAGTGTTGCATTGTCTCTCGCATGGCCTGAAGCGCCCGAAAGACACAACACTGATCCTGAAGAGATCAAAGTTCCAAAAATAAATTAAGTGTTGCATTGTCTCTCGCATGGCCTGAAGCGCCCGAAAGACACAACACTGATCCTGAAGAGATCAAAGTTCCAAAAATAAATTAAGTGTTGCATTGTCTTTCGCATGGCCTGAAGTGCCCGAAGACACAACACAGATCCTGAAAAGATCAATGTTCCAAAAATAAATTAAGTGTTGCATTGTCTTTCGCGTGGCATGAAGTGCCCGAAGACGCAACACAGATCCTGAAGAGATCAATGTTCCAAAAATAAATTAAGTGTTGCATTGTCTTTCGCATGGCCTGAAGCGCCCAAAAGACACAACACAGATCCTGAAGAGATCAAAGATCCAAAAACAAACTAAGTGTTGCATTGTCTCTCACATGGCCTGAAGCGCCCGAAAGACACAACATAGATCCTGAAGAGATCAATGTTCCAAAAATAAATTAAGTGTTGCATTGTCTCTCGCATAGCCTGAAGCGCCCGAAAGACACAACACTGATCCTGAAGAGATCAAAGTTCCAAAAATAAACAAACTAAGTGTTGCATTGTCTCTCGCATGGCCTGAAGCGCCCAAAAGACACAACACTGATCCTGAAGATATCAAAGTTCCAAAAACAAACTAAGTGTTGCATTGTTTCTCGCATGGCCTGAAGCGCCCGAAAGACATAACAGTGATCCTGAAGGGATCACCGATCCTAAAGGGATCAATATTTTTGTAAAAAATAAATCAAATGTTGTTTTGTCTCTCGCATGGCCTGAAGTGCCCGAAAGACACAACACCGATCCTGAAGGGATCACAAGACATAACACTGATCCTGAAGGGATCCATATTTTTGTAAAAAATAAATCAAATGTTGTTTTGTCTCTCGCATGGCCTGAAGTGCCCGAAAGACACAACACCCATCCTGAAGGGATCACCTATCCTGAAGGGATCACCGATCCTGAAGGGAACACCAATCCTGAAGGGATCCATATTTTTGTAAAAAATAAATCAAGTGTTGTTTTGTCTCTCGCATGGCCTGAAGTGCCCGAAAGACACAACACCGATCCTGAAGGGATCCATATTTTTGTAAAAAATAAATCACGTGTTGCTTTGTCTCTCGCATGGCCTGAAGTGCCCGAAAGACACAACATTAATCATGAAAAGAGCAAAATTTCACAAGAAAATAAACCCAACTATGGTGATGCCTCTCCTATGGCCTGAAGTGCCCGAAAGACACAGTACTTTTGAATAAAATAATCTAAGTATTGAAAAAAGTCAACTGGACATGAACCATGATTTTTCACTAAAAAATGGGCCCCGATGGCCAAGGCTTACAAAATGCTTTACAAATAAAGAATCCTAAGTACCATTATCAGTGCCCCCTACATTTGAGCTCACAAGAACAATAGTCCCATCGGGAACAGAAGGATCAGAATCGGATTTGGGCCCCGAAAGAGGCTTGGTGTGGAATTCACTGAAGCGAATGTCATCGGGACCTATAACCGGATCATCATACGGAGAAGCAATGCCCAAAGACTCATCCAGTTCCCCCACTGAGGCGAAGTCCCTCTCCTCAATAGGTTTCAGGATGTCCTTGAAGCATGAGCTCCAGCCAAACCCGATCCTATACTGGGCGGTGTCGCAGAGGCGCTTATACATCTGATTGCCACCCCAATGGCACATCTCCACCATTGACCTCTCCACTGCCAGGAGATTCTCAGCTTCGGCTTTCTCCTCCAGAAGCTTCGCTTGAGGGCCCGTTGCTCGCTTGGCCTTCCTTTTAAGGACATGCGTCGGGATCCTCAGCATGATATTATGTCATTCTGTTGATAATGCCTGCAAATTAGAACCCGTCAAGTGATTACTACACATCCTCAGGGGTTGTCCCCAAACTTTAGATTTAAGGAGATCAAACCGGGATATAATGTAAGTTGGAGTTTTAAAGCGGTCGGGTGCTCCCAGAAACTCAAGCCCCCATCGCGCGAATCAAGGGCACAAGCCATGAATTCAAAATATTAATGATGGCATAACCGTCCTATTTAATGAACCTATCACGTCACCCCAACAGGGTGATGTATATATATATATTTCCTTCCTCCCACACTTTGTCTTCTCGGTAATGGGCTTGCCTGATTGAAAGCCCACAACCAATAAGAGGGCCTGTGTAAGTGTGTGAATTTCAAAGCCCATAGAAGCCCATCAGGCATCAGGCCCATCGAACTAACAGCCCAACAAGGTTATCAGGCGTCAGGCCCATCGGGCTAACAACCCAGCAAAGTTATCAGGCATCAGGCCCATTTCAGCTTATCATTCTTTGTAAATAAAGATGATGATGTAATAATGATGTAATGACAATAAGATTGCCCTAATGGGCTCAAAGCCCATTAAGGGTATCTGTATAAAAGAGACAAAATCTAAATAAAAAGATTCATTCGTGTGTTGTGCAAATTTTGGCATCTACAGTAACCTATAAAAAGTACACGGGGCAAACGGCACTTTGTTAAGATTTTGAAATTATAGGAATTTTATGTTAATAATTCTTATAAAATATAAACTAGATGGGAGGTAATAATAATTATCAAAATTAAAAAGGCTGTGAAAGTAATTAAGCAAAATTTGAGGGAAAGTAATTGTAATTATCCCTATTTTAAATTGCGCAAGAAAATCTAAGGAGAAATGTCTTCGTTGTTACAGTTTACATTCGTTTGCCCTAACCAAATGTCCTTCAAACCCCCAAAAACTACGGTTTCAAATATTGAATAATCACATTCCTTTCCTTGTCCCCTCTCTTCTTTTGTTCCCTCTTCCTTTTATATCTGTATACGCTGATATATACACGCATATATAAATATATACATACATCGTTATAAACATTTTTGTAATAGGGTGGGCTGAAATAGTCTGGGATTCTTGAGCGTAAAAGCAATTGTAGAGAGAGAAAATGGCTCCGACTGTTGCAGAGACTGGGGCCACCAAACAGGCGGAACAACTTAGGCAAGACGGCAACACTTACTTTAAGAAAGATCGTATTGGTGCTGCCATTGATGCTTATACTGAGGTATACATACAGACCTATATATATATATGTGTGTGTATCCAATCTATGATATAGTTTTAACCCTTCTCTGTATATGCAAATGGGTATTTGTTTGTTGATAAACCTATTGACTTGCCCTGTATATTTTGTGTGACATAGACTTGATTTGTATATGATTTTCTCAGGCGATTACCTTGTGCCCTAATGTTCCTGTATATTGGACCAATCGTGCTTTATGCCATCGCAAGCGAAAGTATGTATATACGAGCACATACCCTTTTTACACTTTTGATTTTTTTCTTTTTCATTTCAATTTTTGTTTATGTTTTGGGTGATTTCAAGTAATTGGGCGAAAGTGGAGGAGGATTGTAGGAGAGCTATTCAACTTGATAACCTTTCTTTCAAGGTTAGGGATTGTAACTTCTTACCCTAATACTCATTTCTTGATTGAAGTTGTCAGTTTGCCACACTGGTCATATCTTTATACTTGGTACTAGTTCTTCTTCAACATGGTTGGGTGCTTATGATTTTGGCTTATTTCTGCTATGATTTATTTTATTTATTTGGGTATAAAGATGATTTATTATGTTTGTCGATAGATTATTTATTTCTTGATTTTTTAGCGTGGTTGTATTAAAGTGCATGGTGTTTTTGATATACAGAGTTGCTTTATATTTTCTTGGTGTATGAGTAATTTGAGAAATTTGCCTACCATACAATGGTAATGATGTTTTGACTATAGTCTTGAGGGGGTCGGACTTGGTCAACAATGATCCAGAAACACCCACATACTGAGAATTCGTTCTCGGATATTATTCTTGGTGATTATGCCAATTGTGAAGCTTTGGTAGTGATATTATGTATTAATAATGGACATGCTGTGTCATGGGTGGAAGATGCCATGTGGGCCGTTATGGCGGCACTAAAAAGGTGGCAATGTTAGACATCTGGATTTAGTAGTCTGCCTGATAGAAGTGAATGATACTATTAGGCACAGAATAAAATGGATGAAATTATTTATTGAAGACGATTTGTATGGAAGTCATTAAATAATGATTTCTGTAAGCAAGCTGTAGATGATTAAAATGAAACTTTGATCTGATAATATTTGCTAGCATCTGTGTGTGATAAGAGAGAAATATCAAAATACTACTACTATATTATTGTAAAAGGTTCTGGTAATGATTTTCCACAAGTGTTGGAAAGTAATTGAGCTATAATCCTTGTAAAAGACACTACTAGAAAATGATAAGCTTACAGATTACAAAAACTACATTAGTAACCGTGAGTGCAGATGTGGTGTTGTTGTGTCCTGCGTATGTGTGTCTTATACATTTACTTATTAGAAGATTAACATGGTGTCTTGTTAGAATACCTGATTCTTCTACATATTTTGTATGATTAACATATGCCTTTAAGATTTATAGGGAAGAAGTATGAAATAACTATTATGTCATATTTTTTTATATGGGAGTAAATTTTTAGTGGGTAAGAAACAACATAATACATAGTGTGTGTGTGTGTGGGGGGGGGGGGGGGGGGGGGGGGGACTGTGAGATGGATGTACACGAGGCGAGATATGGTATAATTGAACATGATGAGACTGACCTGATAATTACAGATTGAGCGTTAAATCATACTCATGTCTTCTCCATATTACTATATCTCTAGAGTCAATAATTTTATATGAGGAACTATTGAACTCAATCACTTGCTGCCGTTACTCTTCAGTTTTCTGTTGAGGTCTATCCTGTAGAGGTACATTAGCCTTGTGAGTGAAGCTAGTTGCTCTTGGTCTAGGTCTACCTCAACAAGTCTTGTTCCATCTAATTTATCAGGAGAATACATCCTCAATGGAATTGACATTTAGTTTCAGTTCTTGGTGTTGAATGCCAAAACGTTAGGTCTGTATCTAGTTTGCTGCTGCTAGCATGCTGCATTGTAGTAACAAAATCAAGAGGAAGTACAGATGCGGACCTTTTCTCACGTAATGTAGTGGGATTATCATGTTGTTTAGGTCAAATGGAGGTGGGGACTAACTTGTGTGTGTGTGTGTGTGTGTGTGTGAGAGAGAGAGAGAGAGAGAGAGAGGTGATCATAAACTCCGAGATGTTAGGGTCTTACCAATGCTTATCAAGAGGTAGTCAGTCTTCTTGGTTTCACATACATCCTTGTTTTGCATAAAGGTCTATGTCTATTTCTCTCTCTGGTCTAGTGTGGGTCAATTATAGTTCATTGTTGAGTTTAAGACGGTGCTCGCTCCATGAAGGCTCTGATGTAGACATGCCCTTACCATGGCCCAACGGATGGGCCGCATGGATTGGGAAGGACTAGAAAATGTGGATGTGGTATGGGTGGGATTGAGGCATAGGAGTGGCTGCTGCTGATTAGAGGATTCAAGTTGCATCTTGGTTCATTATGATGCCCTCGCGTGCCAAGTTCTTACAATGTGGTTTCATCTGTTGGGTATTGTCCACTATAGGCGTTAGCACCTAATTGATTGCATATGCCGTAAAAGAAATGTTCTCACTTTTAGCTAAAATTGGGGTGTGCACAGAGACTGCTGAGCCTTGGAGTTCAGCCTTTACTCAAGCATTATAGATCACGCAGGAGGACATGTGCTC
Organism: Cornus suecica; assembly: GCA_963922005.1. Taxonomy (NCBI): domain Eukaryota; kingdom Viridiplantae; phylum Streptophyta; class Magnoliopsida; order Cornales; family Cornaceae; genus Cornus; species Cornus suecica. Next base: position 67,708,463 of record OY998239.1, read on the forward strand.
ATATCTTAAGGTGGGCTATGAGATAGCCATACACTATGCTTTAGCCCTTTGAATCCTACTTCCATTCAGGCATAAGTTGTTCGTTAAAGCTAACTACTCATAAGCCTTCAGAGAATGTGAGGGTAGGTGTCGTTGACATATTATACATGAATTTTAGTGGCATTGTTGCGTGACTGGATGAAGATGTCAGTTATCACTTTGGCAACAATAATGTAGTGGAAATAAATAGTTATGGGTATATCAACCTACCAGGTTTCTACCCTAGTATATGGTGCTTTATAAGTTTTGCCACTTGGGCCGCTCATTATGAACAACATTTTTTTTTTTTTGAAAAGATCAGTTGTCATATATATAAATCAAAGAGGCCACAAGGGCCATACATTTACTCTATGGCATCCCCCAGGAACTCACACTCGACTATGTGGAAGCCATAACATTATGAACAATGTTGTGTTTTCCTTTTGTTCCCCTTTTCTCTGGGCATATTGACCTTCAAGTTCGAAAGACTTTGCACCTCAGTCTATAAAGCCAAAAAGAAAAATAATCGAAACAAGAATATGACTTGTGTGTTTTTGACATATTGGATACAGATCTACAATTTGTTGAAATGTAGGTTTGGTCTAGGTGCTACATCTTAAATATCCTCAGGCTGCTTGATCATCCAGACATATCTGGTACATTTTAAACCAAATGCAAGCCTTCTTGGGTCAAAGCAGAATTGTGGAGACAATGTTGTGCATTTGACCTCTTGTAGGACATGATGCTGAGGTCAACTTCCTGCTGTTTACGGTGCTTGTGTGACTTGCAGCAAAATTATCATGTGTTGCTTGCCACTCACTTGACCTTCCTAGTGAAGTTTTGTTTTTAACTGATAGCATTTCCTGTTTATGTCTTCCTTCTGGGAGATATTAAGGTTATATTGTTTACACATTTATTTAGATTTTGTTACCAGAAACAATCTATATAAGTCTAATATCCATTTGGCGGTAATGTATATGTACTGTTACTTGCTTTATTGGTATCTAATTGAGTACACATGTTTTCCAAATAACAGGCTCATTATATGCTAGGGCTTGCTTTACTACAAAAGCAAGAATATGCTGAAGGAGTCAAGGAATTGGAAAAAGTATGAACTCATCTTTCCTCTAGATTATTCTTGAATTATATTATTCAGTTTATGCAAAAGGACATGAATCTTTTTTTTTTTTCTTTTTTTCCAGTGTTACACAACACAGGACATTCTTTTTTTTACCTATCTTTTAAGAGTAGTAGTATACATATATATCTGGACAAATGCAAATATAAAATTACTGGCATTTAAGTGTTGAGCTTTTCTTTTCTTATCATAATTATATGATCATTGTTATCATTCTTTTAGATTTTGGCATAATGGTATCTGATATATCTCACCTTTGAAGTAATTGGTTCTCTCTGGAATTTCTAAGTTTCGTTTTGCAGTCAAACAAATTAGGTGTCACCTATTCTGACTGACTGATTTGCGATTCTTTTTGGTGATCTCTATTTCTGGTGCATATTTTGTGCTTTCACTTTTATAATCTGGTCCCACTTCTTACTCTACTAGGTCTTGTATTTATGTCTTTTGTTGCTTACATTATGCTAGTAATGGTAGCAATGCTATCACGAGACGAGAAGGAGAGACTCACCATGAGGCTCCCCATCAAGTGGTTGAAAGAGACATGAGATCGCTCACATGGTAGGTTTGCCCCCTTAGGAAAAAGAGAGCATCTTATTTTAATTCTGCAACTGTGTCAGGTCTTCCGATTGTGATAATTGTGGCTGTGACTGTGACACTTGGAGTTTGACTGTGTATCTTTCTCCATTAATATTAGCAGGGAGAGGTTATTTTTTATGTACTTAGGTTGTTGGGAAAAAAAGGTGTGACAAATATGCTTGATGGAAAATTATAAATTATGCATCAGAATGGAATGTACCTAGGTTTTCCCTTTGTTGTACTCTAGCAGTCTATTTGGTAGGACTAAGAGCGGGAAGGACGACAGCTAAACGAATCAGATTCTCCAGACAGGGTTTCTTTTAGTGTGTCTTTATCAATTTATAAGCCTTTGAGCCGAGTTCCTGCTCCTGTTGTGCGTAGTGTTGCTTGTTTGAGTTTGGTTTCGTAGCATTTGGGGAATCTTGCAGGCCATTGGTCTCAATGAGGTCACACGTTGATATTTCAATATTCAGTTTCAGAAAATTGCTGCAACATCCTTTCCCAGTGGAAAAATATTTTTTCTGGAAAACCAATAATGGTGCAACGTCTTCTTGTGCCTAGTTGCAACTTGGTATCTTTTTGCTGCAGCTAACTTCCTTGTAGTTTTTTAGTATTGAAGAGAAGGTGCTAAACGTAAATGGAGGATCTATCTGTGATTTTGGATGGATTAGGATGAAAACAAAGAAATAAGGAGCATGATTGACAAGTTAAAAAGAAGTTAATAATAGATATACGATGTTGCGAACTGTACACCACCTATACTAAACTGACGCCTAGTTTTGAGCATTATCTTTTATTACCGTCAGGTTGTTTTGGAAGGGAGAGTTTGTTTCTTGGAACTAAATGCCCACATGTATTTAATGACCAGAACCTATTGAAATCTTAATCCGCTTTCTTCTGTAGGCTTTGGATCTTGGGAGGGGGGCAAACCCCAACAGTTATATGGTAGAGGAGATATGGCTGGAGCTTGCAAATGCAAAATACATGGAGTGGGAGCATGATTCAACCAAACGTTCATGGGAACTGCAAACCTTGAAGTACGTGTGCGCATCCCCATGAGTTAGACCTGTAGAAATTTGGAAGGGCTTCAGTTATGAGTTCTTCTTTACCTTGATTTTGTAGACACTCAAATGTGTGTTCCGCTTATTTCTCATTACCATTACTTGCATATGTGCTTCAGAGAAGCCTGTGAGACAGCTCTCAAGGAAAAACATTTTCTTGATCCCTCTCAAGAGGAAGGGTTTTCGGATGAAGCTGATGCTTCCAATTTAGCAGAGTTGGAGGCTCTGGAACGCGTGTTCCAGAAAGCTTCAGAAGATGACTTGCCAACGGAGGTGAGCATCTGAGTTCTTTTCTTTCTATATTTCTACTTTACGGTCGCATGCTGTACACTTTTCTTGTTGGTAATGATTGAGGATTTTTTTAGGTGCCGGATTACCTATGTTGTAAAATTACTCTTGATATATACCGAGACCCTGTCATTACTCCAAGTGGGGTCACGTACGAAAGGGCAGTAATCCTCGATCATCTCCATAAGGTAACGTTTGATTTTACTCGACAAAGTTGAATTTTATGCTTCATTTCTACTTGTGCACATGTAATTATCTTCAAGTTATCCACAATTTAGGTGGGCACGTTTGATCCAATCACGCGTGAACCTCTTTTCCAATCCCAGCTGATACAAAATTTGGCCATAAAAGAAGCAGTCCGTGCATTTCTCAACAAGCATGGTTGGGCATACAAGACGGATTGATTGTTAATTCATACAGTGAATCGGAAGATTTGATCTGGGTGCTAAATTTCTTTTTGATTCACCCTAGCTATTATTATGATGCGCTAGCAATCAGGTCTCACGTCTATCTGTATGTTCTTCGTTGTGTAATCTCCACCTTTCGCTAATTGTACAGTTCCAAGCCCTTCATATGAGATGTGAGGTCCCATTATATTCCTGAATTGTATAGAACATGAAACAGTCTGGTTAGTGTGCTCTGTACAGTTTACTGAAACTTAAGTAGAAGCAATGGTGAAAGGAGTTTACTACCACCTATTTCTAACGGAGAACTAAGGCGAGTGGGTTTCTTTTTTGTTTAGGACTGGATTTGGATTGCCTTGATTGTGATCATTTTGTCTGTTTTCGCCTGACTGGTTTATCTCCGGTACTCTGTGTTCCATTTTCATTTGATATCTTTTGCTTCCTTTGAGGGTGTTACACGAACCAGACTCCAACACCGCGGGCTACTTTAGCTAGTAGTGTTACATTTTATTTATCTTGTTTGCTTATTTGTTTTCTGTCTTCTGATATTTACATACATGCATATTCTTATGTGGCTCATTTCTAGGTAGCTGACCTACTTACCATGTTATGCTTCTGGAATTATGATACATCTGTATAAATTATGGTAATTTGCAATATTAGTGAAAGAATCAACTTTTGCTATTTCAAGTATTGTCAAGTGATCCTCTAAGTAAGCCAAGGGCAAGATTTAATTATTGAACAATACTTGTACAAGGGGATGCAAGATCATATACTTATATTTTTTCAAATTCATCTTTACCTGAAAGAAAATAATAATAAACTAATAAGATAAAAATAAAACACAGGATAAAGATGTGTGTTGTAAGTTGTAATTTTACAATATTTCTCTCTTTAATTTCTCTACAAAATTTATTATTCCCTTCTTTTATTAAATAAAAAATGAAAAAAATAACTTAAAAAGAAAAAAAAAAAAAAGAGTACGATAAGTTCTAATATAATTATATTTTATTTAATATTAAAAAATTTGTCACTCAAAACATCTCCTGCATATATAGACATATATTCTCTTTTTTCTTTGCTTATTTTATAAATTTTTATCTTATTAATTTCAACAAAATAAAAAATTATATATAATAAATATGAGATTGAGGAGAATTTTAGACCTTTTTAGATTAAGTATAATTTGGAATATTTTTTAGAAAATTAGAGAAGATATAGAGTTTATATACACTTGTGTAGAGACTTATCTCCCATAAAAAAAAACAGCAGCTCTCTATATAAGGGGTCACATGTCACAAATATAACTACATGTAGTTAATATTTGAATAGCAATACGAAGAATTAAATAATATGGAAAATGTATATCATAAAAAATAAAGCTTAGATAAATTATTTTGTGACCATATAACTAATAAACCAGAGGTTGTACAAGTAAGTAAGTAGTAGTAATGGTAAGAAAAGGCAAATCATAAGAAATAGAAGATTTATCTCAAATTAGTTGTTCGAATCTGACTTTTCAATATATATATTTTTTTATAATTATTTTGTATTTTTAATTTTGCAATAATATAGTATAATTTTTTTAGTGAGACCATTATTTTTTGAAGTTAATGAAAAAATGTGATTTGGGAAACGAAACTAGACAAATATTTTGGGACAAGTAAAGTTAAAAATGAATAACTAATACGAAACCGAGGGAGTAAAACAAAAATAAAAACCGCGAACAAGAACAAGACGATGAATATGCTAAATCATCAAATTCCATTGGAGAGAGAGGAAGAGTCTACTTTGATCCAACATTTGTTAAAACAAAGATATATAACTACTAGAAAACAGTAAAGAAAATCTAAAAAGTGCAGTAACAAACGCAATATTTTCCCTTAACCACCAGTCCGTCCTTCCTATCGAACAAAGCACGAGTGATCCTAATGAAATGAACTTCATGTAATTTTATATCTCAAAAAAATAACATTTCTTTAAACAAAGACACCACAAAGTAGATGAAATAATTGCCATGGAATAAGAAAATATCGGAAACTACACAAATGATAACAACAAACGCTAAATCATTGATTCAACGGTCAGCATCTTAATCCAACACTAAAAAGTGCAGTAATTTAGTTCGCCATTTGCTCACCAGATTTAATGGAAGATTTCGATAACAATTTATGCATATTGTTATATTAAAAGGAATTATCATTAAATACCATCGATCTACTGTGAATTTTAATTAAAAAAAATCTCTTGCATTGTAAAATGACCCGTTCTGCTATTAATTTTTACCGGATTTGTCCTATGTCCGTCAATTGAGTGTTAGATTTGTTATTTAAAAGATTAAAATTAATAAATCGTCCTTTATTTAAATATTGCAAGACTAAAGTAACCCTTTAATTCATAATTTCCTATGTATATATATAATAAAGTATTGCTTTAAAATAATACTTATATGTATATATGAAATTCATATAGGCATACATATTCATATATACATATAATCATTTTTTAGTGTATATATATATATAAAGATATGAATTTAAGAAACATCATTCGATGATTTTAATAATTAACTAAATGTCAATTTAGTAACTTTATTATTTCAATTGACGGCTATGACGCTCAATTAATAGAGAGAGTGCAATTTGATTAAAATTGTTAGTGAGGGGCAGTATGACAATGAAGGTATTTTTATTTTTTTTTGGTAAAAGTTTAAATTTAGTTTTATAAAGTTGATAGTGGAGTGTGTTTTATGATAATTAGCAACACTTTCTCTGTGTTACCTTTTAAAAATTTTCAATTAGTTTATTATTAAAATGATTTTTGTTTCTGCTTTGTAAACAAATAAAAATCATCCATGAATTTAGTTCTAGGAAAAGACAGAATAAAAGAAAAAGAAAAAGAAAATTGGTGGTCAGGGGTCGATATGTTAGTTTTTTAACATAAAAAAATAAAAAATAAAAAAATTAGTGACTATTTCTATTTGGCTCTATTATTGAAAAAATTATTTTATTACTTAAGAATAACTCTGACGTATGTATACCAAATCATTAAGAAAATTGACGATATACACACTTAAGTAATAGAATATGATTTATCTCGGTACCCAATATCTTATCCTATTCCTATTGTTGGCACACCGAAAACGACAAATATGGAATTGGACAGGTGGGAGCTGCTTTGAGAGCTGGAGAAGGACACGTCATTGTTTGTGGACCCATACTATATGCACACACAAGGACAATAATCCAAGTTGATGTAAGAAGGAATCCACCTCCACCTCATTACTCCAAAGCTCAATAGACTACAGTGATAGCTCCACTCGGCCCACTCCACCCACGGTCCACAAGCTCACGGAAACTTCATTTAAGGTTGTCGTACCCGTGTACCCGTATATTCGGGATACACGGATATGCCAAAAATACAGTTGGGGTTATCCCATATCGGTTGTGAAAAGGGTTGGTGGTCAGCATATAAGTGTAAGAAAAAATCTCATCTTTTGAGTTAGCTTTTGGGATGAGAGAGACCCAAGACCACCCAATACTGGTATCAAAGCCTAGGTTACCAACAAGTTTCGGCCCAGGTTTCGGGAGAAATGAGTTGTTGTCGCTCCGACCCAAGACCTGATGTGTGAGGAGGAGATTGTTGGGGTTGTCCCACATCGGTTGTGGAATGAGCTGGTGGTTAGTATATAAGTGTGAGAGAAAACCTCACCATTTGAGCTAGCTTTTGGGGTGAGAGAGGCTCAAGACCACCCAACACTGGTATCAGAGCCCAGGTTACCAACAAATCTCGGCCAAAGTTCCGGGAAAAATGGGTTGTCACTGCCTCCGACCCAAGGCCCGAGGTGTGAAGGGGAGATTGTTGGGGTTGTCCCACATCGGTTGTGGAAGGGGCTGGTGGTTAGTATATAAGTGTGAGGGAAAACCTCATCCTTTGAGCTAGCTTTTGGGGTGAGAGAGACCCAAGACCACCCAACACTTGTTAGGGTTTTTACACCCGCCCAAGAATACTGTTAGAAGCCATTTGTACCTGCAAATCATAAAAAGTATACAAACACACACCAAACAATGGACATAAAGATTTATAGTGGTTCGGCCAAAATAAGCCTACGTCCACTAAGAGCACCGTTTTACTATCGATCAGAGAGAGGATTACAAGAGGTTGATCAACAAATCAAACACACGCACACACACAGTGTATACTCACGTCTGTATCACCGAAATAATATAAGTCTATATTATTCCTAACTCTCACAAAGAATAATACTACCATGTATCTCTTATATTCTCTCTCTACTTGTGTACATAATATAATAGGAGATGCCCTATATTTATAGGGAATGATATAGAGGTGGTTTTGTCTTTTAGTCGATGCGGGACAACTTTCAATACAAATGAGTCACCCTTATATATATAACAATCTCCCACTTGACGACTTTTCCACCATCAATCAACTTCATCAAAGATCAGTGTAATATGGTGCCCACATCTCTATCTTCAAGCTTGAAGACCCACTGAAGTTGCGTACAACTTCAGTTTTTCTATTGTCACCACTTTGGTCAACATGTCAGCAGGATTTTTGCTTCCTTGAATATTCTCAAGAGTCAAAACTTGATCCTCTAATAGAGATCTGATGAAGTGATAACGAAGATCTATATGCTTTGTCCTTGAATGAAATATTGAATTCTTCGCCAGATGTATGGCATTCTGACTGTCATTGTGCAAAACATTTTTCTCTTGCTCAAATCCCAACTCTCCCAACAATCCATGTAACCAAATCATTTCTTTGCTAGCCTCTGTCACGGTTACATACTCAGCATCTGTAGTAGATAACGCTACGATATTCTATAACTACGAAATCCAACTAACTATTGTAGTACCTACTGTAAAGACATAACCAGTAGTGTTTCTTCTGCGGTCTATATAACCTACAAAATCTGAATCTACATAGTCATGTAAATTCATTTCACCTTTTCCAAAACAAAGGCATCTGTATGTGGTACCTCGTAGATATTGCAATATCCACTTCACTACTTCCCAGTGAGTCTTCCCTGGATTGGACATGAACCTACGGACTACTCCCACTGCATATGTTATATCTGGTCTTATACAAACCATCACATACATCAAGCTACCAATGGATGAAACGTATGGAACATTGGCCATATTGTTCCTCTCTGCTCTGACTTGGGAGACTGATTTTTGGATAATCAGAAGTGACTAGCCAAAGGTGTGCTAACCGGCTTAACATCACTCATGTTGAACCTCTTCAGAACCCGTTCGACGTAGTTAGCCTGAGACAACTGCAAAGTACCCTTCTGCTTGTCTTTGTTGATTCTCATACCAAGAATCTGTTTCGTTGTGCCTAAGCCCTTCATCTCGAACTCATTTGCCAACTGCTTCTTTAACTTGCTGATTTCCGTAAAATCAAACCCAGCTACTAACATGTCGTCAACATAAAGTAGAAGGATGATGTAACTCATGTGAAACCTCTTAAAGTAGCAACAATGGTCCGCGTTGCACTTGTTGTAACCATGTCTCTGTATAAATCCATCAAACTTCTTGTACCATTGTCTTGGAGCTTGTTTCAAACCATACAAGCTCTTTTCCAACTTACACATAAGTTTCTCTTTACCTTTCACTGAGAAACCTTCTGGATGCTGCATATAGATCTCCTCCTTTAGGTCACTATGGAGGAAATCAATTTTAACATCTAACTACTCTAGGTGCAAACCCTCTACTGCAACAATGCTAAGAACTTAATGAATGGTATTCAGTTTCACAACCGGAGAAAATATGTCGGTGTAGTCGATTCCCGCTTTCTGCTGAAAGCCTTTTACTACAAGTCTTGCCTTGTACCTATTAGAACCATTATGTTCTTCTGTGACCCTGTAGACCCATTTATTATGGAGAGCTTTCTTTCCCACCGGCAGCTTGGTTAGCTTCCATGTCTTGTTGGAGATGAGAGACTTCATCTCATCTTCCATCGCAAGCTCCCACTGGCTCGCATCTACTGCACTGTATGTTCCATCGTAGTATTCTGGTTCACCTCCATCTGTGAGCAACAAATAATTCATATATCTCATATTCGGCATATGCGGCCGTGAAGTCCTCCTAGGTACAGGAATAGGAGTCGGAGACTGCGGTGTATCATCCTGTTGAGTAGTGCCATCTTCAATATGTTATTCTAACTGAGTACTCTCACTGTCTTGAACATCATCTAACTCAACACACACAGGATCACTCTGTGTTGTAGGCTCTGAGGTAGTTATGTGTCTATCATTGTACATCACTTTTTCATTGAACATTATATCTCTACTTCGGATCACCTTTCAGTTTTGATCATCCCACATGCGGTAGCCATACTCATCACCGCCGTAGCCAATGAAAGTACACTTTTGTGAATTGGGATCAAGCTTATCCCTCACATTATCACTAACATTTACATATAAAACACAACCAAAAACTTTTTAACGTAAAAGTGTTACCTCTGTACCGCTCCATACCTCTTCTGGTATTCTGTGCTCCAATGGTATTAATAGACCTCGATTGATTAGATACGTTGTTGTACTGACTGCTTAACCATGCCTGAATGTGCATGCTTCTGGCTCTCTCGGTCAATGTCTGGTTCATATGTTCTGCTACACCATTCTGTTGTGGTATACGTGGAACAATCTTCTCCTATTTAATACCGTTCTCATAGCAAAAGTTTTTGAACCTGGTGTCCTGATATTCTCCATAATTATCGGATTTTAACCTTTTTATCTTCAAACATGTCTCATTCTCTATCATAGCCTTCCATTTCTTGAACGTGTCGTACACCTCAGATTTATGTTTAAAGAAATAAACCTATTCCTTCCTGGAATGGTCGTCGATGAAGGTGACAAAATAGGACTTTCCGCCAATATATGAGACATTTGTTGGCCCCCAGACATCAGTGTGAACTAGCTCAAACTTCTCCTTTCTGAGATCTCTGCCACTTTTCTGAAAACTAACTATCTTCTGCTTACCGAATACGCAATCCTCACAGAAGTTGATATCAATCGAATTTAGGCCTGGTAGCTTTCCCTTTGCGAGCATAACTTTGAGCCCCTTTCACTCATGTGACCTAGCCTCTGGTGCTACAAATTCTGATCCTCCTTGCTTTCTGCAACTGCTATCAACGTGCTAGCTTTGGTGGTAGTGTACAGCGTACCGCTCTTCTTTCCTCGTGTTATAGTCATAGCCCCTCTGAAAATTTTCCATTTTCTTTCACTGAAAGTGGTCACATTACCTTCACTCACCAACTGGCCTACTGAGATCAGGTTCTTCCTCAAGTCTGGAATGTGTCTGACATCCTTCAACTTTCATATCGATCCATTGAGTCTGACATGTACTTCACCATTGCCAACTACACTCTAGAGTTGATCATCACCTAAATAAACTTTGCCAAGGTTTCCAGATGTATAGCTCTCGAAGAGCTCTCGACTTGAGGTGGCATGGAATGATGCTCCAGAGTCAAGACCCAAAACTCTACGTTGCTCTCCAAAAAGCATATCAACGCATCATCAGCTTCTTCTAAGACAATGTTTGCCTCAGTCTTGTTCTCCGCCACCTTCTACGGGGATCTGCATTAGTTCTTGAGGTGACCAGTTTTGCCGCAATTCCAACACTTAATCTCTTTGGAATTTCTAGGACCTCGAGATTGTGATCTTCCATATGGTCTTCCTTGTCTTGACTTGGAAAGGCCACGCCTTTGGTTTCCGCCTTTCTTCTTATTCGAACCTTTGTCTCCTACTTCGATCTCCACACTCAGATGGCTCCATTATTCAACGGATCAACACAACCACGTTGCTATAAATGGTGTGTGAATTTTTCAGCAACTATACCATTCAATCGTGTATAGAAATCGTCAATGTAGAAGCACAATTGAAGACGTGCAGTAACAAGAGAGAACTTGTGTATCTCTAATCACTCAATAATATTTTCTCACCATATGTATATCTCTGTAGAAGAAGAAGATGAAGATGTAGAAAAGTTGCAAAGAATTCTTAAAGACGTGCTTCCTCTTGTTGTAAACTTGGGTATTTATAGACAATGATGATTCAAATCCTAAGTTTTCCCTTTCTCATAATTTCATATCCAAACCCTATATTCTGATGAATATCATGTATATACCATGCACTTTAATGTATATAAATCGTGGACAAATTATAAAACCAACCCATGGGTAAATCAGACATCGTAGCAAAATTCAGATTAAACCTTGCCGCAGCTACGCTTGAAACGTACCGGGCCTATGATTCAAGCGTAGCTGGCCTACGCTTCAAGCGTAGGTCCAAGCGTACCTCCAAGCATAGATCCAATTGTAAAAAGTGTTTTTCAGCCACTTTTTGAAACTGAAAGCGTAGACATTTTTGTTAAAACCACTTTTGTTCGCAACTGTGCTAAAATGACCCTCTTGAACCCACGATACTTTTTGCTTGAAGTGACGGCTTCGAAAAATATCATTTTAGTCCTCCGGGAGACATTTTTATCAATACACTCATTTTTACACTTCACTTGTATTCTTTACTACTTCAATGCTTGATTTCGCCTTTGTCAAAACTTGTAGATGTCATTGAAACCAACATGACCTATCTAACAATCAACATGGTTATTGTCTAAAACATGCCATACATAGACAATTACAATAAATGTTCTTACAATCTCCCCTTTGGCATTTCTGAGACAAAATCATGTTTTATAATATAGCCTCACAAATAACAACATAACATATATACCAATGAATACACACCAACAAATATAGATATAAACTGTCACCTTACTTTCATGACGACCAATCCTGTAACCACAACACTAAACAAACCATTAAACACAAGTGTGGAAAACATATATAAACCAACATAATGATCATCATAAAATCATAACAACAATGCACACATAATGATCATCATTCTCCCCCTGAGAATAAACTCCCCCTTGCTAAATACTTCTCCCTCTTAATCAAACAATCTTAACCAAACAATCTTTCCCCCTTACTTAATATTTCTCCTCAGTTTTGTCACTGAAATGTCAAGCAAAAAGAGTATATGCCATAGCAACAATGTAAAGAGATGTAAGGAAATACTCAAGGAAAAACACCAAGATACAGAACTCTTATCAGATCATATCCAAATTCTCAGGGTAACAAAAATCTCTACTATGCATGACCCTACTACTAATGCATGAATGCAAAATGTCATGAATAAAAATAAAATATTTTTTTATATAGAAATCTTTGAGCAAGGAAGTAGAGACACAAATTCAATTATTAACACATTATATTCTCAGATTTAACTCGACCATTATACACACGGTATAGAAGAAAATCAGCACACATACCTTGTAAACTCAAGAATTCACAAGTCCAGTTTTGCAAATAAATATATATGTGAAGATTCTCATGTGCAAGCACTAAGGCAAGATGAAAACAATACATACTAAAGCTGATAATATCCCCACCAACCGTGATGATAATTCAATCCAAAATCCAAACTAGAAGGCAAAAATAAAATATAATTTCTCTTTGTCACACAATTTCCTTTTTTGTCACATAATCTCCCCACCAACCATGATGATAATCTCCCTTTTTGACTTTCTAAGCTCCGGACTTTTCAGCGAGAATTTTTAGTTCCGACCAACTGGGCCCGAGCTTCTTCCATGGGATTTATGCTCATTAGTCTTCTCCCCTTTTTACGTAAACACTCAATGCTTACTGAGGCAAGAGGCCCGGTTACTCAGATTGAAGAACTACTTTTTGCATTTTTATATTTTAAACATCTCATTCTTTATTTTTTTCAACATCACCACAACACTCATACACATGCAAAAAATATTTCATGCATAGACCAATCTAGCATAACTTATGAACCTTCAAACCACTTTGGGTTAAATAAAAAAATTAACAGATTCAGCAGGCATTATAATCATCATCGAAACAACTAGCAACTAAGATTAAAGTTTTGTAACATAAAATAATCATGCCAAGTGATCATCCAAAAATCCTAAGTCAAACTGATACCTCTACTTCACATATGCATAATGAGACAAATAAATGTGAAAATAGAATAAAATATTACAATTTTGTACTCTAGCCAAGCTCAACAGTCTCAAAATTTTTATTGTCATTTATTTCAAAATAAAATGCATGCATGAATAAAAATAATACAAATGCATGACTACCTATCAATTCTAGGAAAAAAAATGCAATGTGTTCCTAGAATGATAGATAAGAAGATATCTATTCTAAAGAAAGCATACCAATAGATTTCCTAAGACTAACATGCTTTTGAAAACTAATGGTTTTGTAAAGATATCTGTCAACTGAGAATCTGTGAATATGAACTATAGAGACACTATACCATCTTCAACAAGATCACGAATGAAATGATGTCAAATATCTATATGCTTTTGTCCTAGAGTGTTGAACGGGATTTTTAGAAATATTTATTGCACTCGTGTTATCACAAAACATAGTCATTGTACTTTGAGAAAAATCATAATCTTGCAATATCTGACGCGTCCATAAAACCTGAGTACAACAACTATCAACTACTATATACTCAGCCTCAGCAGTGGAAAGAGAAACACAATTTTGCATCTTGTTATGCCAAGCAACTAAGCAATTTCCAACATAAAAACACCCTCCACTGGTACTTTTTCTATCATCAATATTACCGGCCTAATCAGCATCAGAAAAGGATACGATATCAGTATTAGTACCTGATGGATACCACAGTCCATAACTCACTGTCCCTTTAACATACTTGATAATCCTTTTCACATCAGTAATTTGAGACTCGTTAGGACTTGTCTAATAACATGCACACAAACCAACACTAAAAGCAATATCAAGTCGACTGACAGTCAAGTACAACAAACTCCCAATCATACTCATACGAAGTGTAGGGTCAACATCTTTGCCTTTAGTATCTATGCTAAGCTTGACACTGGTACTCATAGGAGTGCGAACATCCTTAACATTTTTCCATGTCACAATCATCTAATCAATAGATCTTATAACATTATCCAAAGGATGGTACAACTTTACCCTTGCAGATTGTTCTTTAGAAGGAGTAGCCTGAGTATCACAAGTTTGATCATGTAATTATAAAGGACTTGTAAGAACATTTATAGTATTATTTGTGTTTGGCATGTTCTAGACAATAACTATGTTGAGTGAAATGTCATGTTTAGTGTTTTGTGTCTTTGTAATAAAGTTGTTAGTATGTTCGTTTCTATCTCGAGAAAGAAGTCAAGGAGTGTGTCAAAGCAAAAAAAGCTATCGGAGGGCAAAATCATCATTTCCATACATCATTAGTTCATCGGAGGGCAAAAATATAATTTCCATACATTATAACTTTAACCAAAAGCATCGGGAGTTCGAGATGACCAGTCTAGCTCAAATATGAAAAAATTGCAAAAGATGCAACATAACTACGTTGTCAGAGGCAAAAAGAGGCAGAATGGCTCTAACCTACGCTTTGGTTTTTGGAGCTGGGAATTGACCCTACGCCCTAGACCTATGCCCAAGCGTAGGTCATGTGATCACTTATGATGCAGGATTTGTTTCCGGGTGCTTTCGGATTTTTCTAGTTTGGTCCTTACTTCGAGTTTTTAAGTGATCAACGACTTTAGACCTCTACGTATAGGCGTATACATATATTTACATCATATTTTAAAGGATTTATCAAGGTATTGTGAAATTACGTAAGAGGGCAAGGTTAGGATTTTCTATGACTTGGTCTATAAATACCAAGGTTCTATAAGAGAAAGCTACCAGAGGGAAAAATCCTAATTTCCAGACATCGTCAATTCAGCGGAGGGAAAAAATTTCATTTATAGACATTATGACTTCAACCAAAAGCATTGGGAGTTCGAGATGACTAGTCTAGCTCAAATATGAAAAAATTGCAAAAGATGCAACATACCTACATTGTCAGAGGCAAAAAGAGGCAGAATGGCTTTAACCTACATTTTGGTTTTTGGAGCTGGGAATGGACCCTACGCCCTAGACCTACGCCCAAGCATAGGTCCCAATACTTGGTCACGTGATCACTTGTGATGCAGGATTTGTTTCGGGGTGCTTTTGGATTTTTCCAATTTTGTCTCTACTTCGAGTTTTTAAGTGATTGACGACTTTAGACCTCTACTTATAGGCGTATACACATATTTACATCATATTTTAGAGGATTTATCAAGGTATTGTGAAATTACCTAAGTGGGCAAGGTTAGAGTTTTCTATGACTTAGTCTATAAATACCAAGGTTCTACAAGAGAAGAGGCTAGGGTTTTTGACGACATTTTTTCAATAGGGTTTTTGGTGAGAGCTCTACAATATTCCATTGTTCATATTCTTCTATAGAGTGATACACATAGAGAGGTGATTATGGAGTGATCATACATATTGGTGTTATCTCTTGTGTTGAGTTTCTCTAAATCGTGCTTCTATATCGAAGTTCTATGTACACGATTGGATGGGTGATTGCTAAAAAATCATCACACCGTCCATTGCAACGAGGTTGTTTTGATATATTCGAGTACGGAGCGATTCGAGGATTTCAGACCGCGAGTAGAGAAAGGCAAATCAAGCGTGATTTGTGAATCTTTCATAGTGTCTGGCGGAGCAAGCGTGCTTCGTGAAGTACGAGTGATTCAAGGGTTTCAGACTGCGAATAGAGGAAGGCATATCATGAGTGATTGTAAGTCTAAAACTCTCATAGAGTTTGTAATTGTTGATTCATAGTGCATCGTTACCTTAGTGTACCCGTGGTTTTTTCCTTGGAACGTTTCCTTAGTTTTTCCATGTATAAATCTTTGTGTCGTCTCTTGCCTTATTTTCTGCACTATATTGATGTTTTCTTGATATTGCTCGATAGATCTATATTTGGAATTAAATTGAAAATTAGGGTTTGTGACTAATTAAAATTGAATTTCCGCTAAATAATTTTAATTGATTATAAAATTGACAAAAAGCCTATTCACCCCCCTTCTAGGCTGTTTTCACTATCGTCTAGGTAATTTCAATTGGTATCAGAGCGTGGTTGCCCTGATTTAGGTTAACTACCTAGGATTAGATCGTGAACTTAGACGATGGAGATGCCTCGTGAATGAGGTTCCATATCTAGATCCACTTTGTTTGATGGGTCAAATTATACATATTGGAAAGCGAGAATGAGAGCATTTTTAAAATCTTTAGATGAGAGAGCATGGAATGCTGTTGAAGTAGGATATTCACCTCCTCCGGTGAAAGAGGACGTGACCAATGAATCAACACCAAAACTGTTAAGCGAGTGGACTGCTGCTGAGACGAATAACACGAATTGGAACTCAAAGGCGTTAAATACGTTATACATTGCTATAACTCTAAGTGAATTCAAGAGGATTGTTACGTGCGTAATTGAAGCTTGGGATATTCTCCAAGTCAATCATGAAGGAACGTCGAAGGTGAAACAGTCGAAGCTTCAAATTTTGAATTCTCAATTTGAACAGCTGAAGATGGAGGAGGATGAGGTATTCGCCAACTTTGAGGCTAGGTTAACTGATATTGTAACAGGTATTCATAACCTAGGTGAGCCTATTCATGAGACTACCATAGTAAAGAAAATCCATAGGTCTTTTCCTGAACGTTTTTTATCTAAGGTCACTGTCATCTTTGAGGTCATGAGTCTTAAATAAATTAAAGTTAAGGAATTGGCTGAAAATTTAAAATCTTATGAGATGGAGATGTTAAAAAATCCTTCTAAAAAGGTAAGTGGCACAAAAGAGAAGGGCATAACTTTCAAAATCACTAAGGAGGATCATGTTGAACTTGATGAAGAAAGTGAGTTGAGTCTGAATGATATTGCCATGTTTGCTAAGAGGTTGAACAAATTTGTTAGGGCTAAACAGAATGGCTAGGGACAATAATTTGGGGATAAGTTGGGTGAGTTTAGAAGTAGAAATAAGACTCAAATTAGGAAGAACAAGTCTGATCCTAAAAAGAAGAAACCCAAATGTTTTGAATGTCAAGGATATGGTCATATAGCTGCAGAGTGTGTAAACATTTGGAAAAAATCCAAAGGATTAGCTGTCAGTTGGATGATGACTCTAACAATGGATCAGCTAGTGATGCGACAGAATCAGAAGTAGGTGATAATTCTGAGAATTTCACTGTGTTTGTTGTACAAAGCAAGGAGGTTAACGAAGTTGCTTCAAGTTTGGCGATGTCTGAAGAGGAAGGTTCTGAGAGTGATGAAGATTGTGATGAAACGCTTCAAGAGTATTATAATAAATTACTTGATAAGATCACACAACTTCACAAGAATCACATGAAACTGTTGACTAAAAGTCTTAACATGGACAAAGAACTTCATTCTTTAAAAGACGAATTAGCCAATAGTTCTCAAACTCTAAATCTTCTATAGACCCAAAATGACAAGTTAATTGAGGATTTGAATAAGTCTGAACTTGAAAAAACTGAGGCTTTGAAGTTAATAGATGGTCTCAATAAGCAATTGGTTGAGAAATCTACTAAGATTAAAAATTTGAAAAAGAGCTAAAAGATGCTAACTTAACTACTCATAAGTGGTCTAGTGGAACTCTTAAACTTTTTTTTTTTGAATGGTAAGAAACTCACACACCACACACCCACAATGCCTCTTATGAGGCTCAAACCCCTCACCTCCCCATTTGGGGGATGAGGTTATACCATTGTACCAAAGGTGCACTGGTGGAACTCTTAAACTTAATCATATGTTAAGTGTAGAAAAGTCCGCAGGAAATACAAAAGGACTAGGTTTAGTTGGAGTATTACAAAATTTGAATGTTGCTGCAAAAACCACCTTTGTAAAAGCTTCCCAAGTAGTATCGAGTTCTTCAAAAGGAAATTCAAATTGGAATCCTAGGGTTCAATCATATGTCAAAAGACCTGTTGAAAACAAATCTTTCCTTACCCCTAGATATCCTAGGAAGTCAACTAATGGAGTCCAAAGGTTTGTTCATATTTCTCATCACTGTTGTGTCAGTGGTCACATTCGACCAAGGTGATTGAAGTTGAGAAGGAAGACTCTAAAATCGGTGATGGAACAAAGAATTCAACATGGAGATTGTGTTCAAGATCAAATTCGAATGTTGAATGAAGAAATGAAGAATTTGTTAAGATTGGCAAAAGGAGCTTCGAAGATGAAGAAGGTTTGGGTGAGAAAAAGTGAGAAACACTGTCTTGTAGTTCATACTACACTTAGAGCAAGCAAGCCTACATCTTGATAGTTGGATAGTGGATTTTCGAGGCATATGACTGGAGATAAGTCATTGTTTGGATTTCTCGATGAATGTCATGGTGGGATGGTCATTTTTGATGATGGAGAGAAGTCAAAGGTTCTAGGAAAAGGTACCATTGCAATTTCTGGTCAACCTAAACTAGAAGATGTGCTTTATGTAGAGGGTCTTAAAGCAAATTTGTTGAGCATAAGTCAGATATGTGATAACAATCATAATATCACTTTTTCTCCTGATAAGTGTTCGATCATTGACTCTTTTGGAAATTGCATAATGGAAGGTATGCGTTCAACTGATAATTTCTATTGCATTGTTCTTAATTCTGAATTGTTATGCAATAGAGTTAAACTTAATGAAGTTGAAATCTGGCATCAACGGATAGGACATGTTAATTTTCATGAATTAACAAAAATTACTAAGAGTGAAATTGTTAAGGGAGTCCCTAAGTTTGGTTATGCAAAAAGAGTTATGTGTGGATCACGTCAGAAAGGTAAACAAGTCAGATGTCAGCACAAAAAGACAAATGTCATTGGTACTTCTAGACCTTTAGAGTTGTTGCATATTGATTTAATGGGTCCCACTAGGTTCATGAGTAAAGGAGGAAAGAAGTATATTTTTGTCATGGTGGATGATTATTCAAGATTTGCATGGGTTGGATTTCTAAGTGAAAAGTCTGAAGCTCCTGAAAGTTTTAAGAGAATTTGTTTAAAATTTAGACTGAGAAAAATTGTTCCATTTCTCGAGTAAGGAGTGATCATGGAAGGGAGTTTGAAAATTCATAAATTGAAGTGTTTTGTGAAGAGAGAGGAATAAAACATGAATTTTCAGCACCTAAAACTTCTCAACAAAATGGAGTAGTTGAGAGGAAGAATAGGGTTATTCAAGAAATGGCCAATGTTATGCTATAGAGTAGGAATGTTCCTAGGTATTTTTGGGCCGAGGTAGTGAACACAACATGTTACACCTTGAATAGAGTTTATCTTAGGTCTGGCACCTTAAAAACTCCTTATGAATTGTGGAATGTCAAGAAACCCAATGTAAAGTAATTTAAAGTTTTTGGAGCCAAATGTTGTATACTTAGAGATCGTGAATCTATTGGGAAGTTCGAGTCTAAGAGTGATGAAAGAATATTTTTGGGTTATACATTGACTAGTCGAGCATATAGGATTTTTAACCTTAGAACTTAAACGATGATGGAATCTGCCAATGTAGTGGTTGTTGACTCATGTATTGATAAGTCCCCAATGTCTGCTAAGGAGGAAGATGGTGAGCCATTCTTTATATTGGGTAATGATTCTTCTGAGGTTGAAAAATAGGACAATTTGGTTAGTGATGATACTTCAAGTCCTGTAGAATCACATGATTCAATTGGTGATGTTCAGCCAACACCATCTAAGGAACCATCTGCAAGGGTAAAGTTGTACTATCCTTTGGATAATGTTATAGGTTCTGTTGATCAGATAATGGTGACACGAAGAAAGGCTAGGAATGAGATTTCGTATGCATGTTATACATCTTCTTTGGAACCTAAAAATGTCAAAGAAACTCTTCAAGATAGTGAGTGGATAAATGTTATGCAAGAATAACTTCAGCAATTTGTTAAGAATGATGTATGGTATCTTGTGCCTAGATCGAAAGAGATAAATGTGATTGGTACCAAGGGGATATTCAAGAATAAAAAGGATGAACATGGTACAGTAGTTAGGAATAAGGCTAGGTTTGTTGCTCAAGGTTATACTCAGTTAGAGGGTATTGATTTTGATGAGACTTTCGCTCCGGTAGGCTTGAATCTATTCGAATTTTGTTTGCTATTACATGTCATCTTGGATTCAAGTTGTATCAAATGGATGTGAAGAGTGCATTTTTGAATGGTGTTCTTCATGAGGAAGTATATGTGGAGCAACCCAAAGGATTTGAAGATCCTTATTATCAAGATCATGTTTACAGGCTGAAAAAGGCTTTGTATGGGCTAAAGCAAGCTCCTAGAGCTTGACATGAAAGGTTGACTGATTACCTATTGGGGACAGGTTTTACTCAAGGGAGAGCGGATAAAACACTATTTATTCAGAAAATTGAGAGTGATACAGTTATTGCTCAAATCTATGTTGATGATATTGTGTTTGGATCCACATCTGATAAGTTTGTGCATTATTTTGGAAATCAAATGAAACATGAATTTGATATGAGCATGATTGGTGAATTGAACTTATTTTTAGGGCTTCAAGTTAGGCAATTAAATGATGGGATTTTTGTTTCTCAAACTCGTTATGCCTTAGAATTGGTGAAGAAGTTTGGTTTGGAAAATGCTAAGGATGCTCGCACTCCTATGAGTACAAGTGTTAAGCTTAGCTTGGATACTAAAGGCAAAGATATCGATTCTACACTTTATAGGAGTATGATTGGGAGTTTGTTGTATTTGACTACCAGTCGACCTGGCATAGCGTTTAGTGTTAGTTTGTGTGCACGTTACCAGGCAAGTCCTAAGGAGTCTCATATTACTGTTGTGAAAAGGATTATCAAGTATGTTAAAATGACAGTGAATTACAGACTGTGGTATCCATCGGGTAATAATATTGATATCGCATCCTTTTCTGATGTTGATTGGGCCGGTAATGTTGATG
The DNA here is from genome assembly GCA_963922005.1 of Cornus suecica. Classification (NCBI taxonomy): domain Eukaryota; kingdom Viridiplantae; phylum Streptophyta; class Magnoliopsida; order Cornales; family Cornaceae; genus Cornus; species Cornus suecica. The sequence continues at coordinate 67,729,847 of OY998239.1, forward strand.
ATAGAAAAAGTACCAGTTGAAGGTGTTTTTATGTTGGAAATTGCTTAGTTGCTTGGCATAGCAAGAAGCAAAATTGTGTTTCCCTTTTCATTACTGATGTTGAGTATATAGTAGTTGGTAGTTGTTGTACTCAGGTTTTGTGGATGCGTCAAATGTTGCAGGATTATGATTTTTCTCAAGGCACGATGACTGTGTTTTGTGATAACACGAGTACAATAAATATTTTTGAAAATCCTGTTCAACATTCTAGGACAAAGCATATAGATATTCGACATCATTTTATTAGTGATCTTGTTGAAGATGGGATAGTATCTCTAAAGTTCATATCCACATATTCTCAGTTGGCAGATATCTTTACAAAACCATTAGATTTTCAAAAGCATGTTAGTCTTAGGAAATCTATTGATATGCTTTCTTTAGAATAGATATCTTCTTATCTATCATTCTAGGAACACATTGCATTATTTTCCTAGAATTGATAGGTAATCATGCATTTGTATTATATTTGTTCATACATGCATTTTACTTTAGAAAATCATAAAATTATTATTATTTTTAGACTGTTGAGCTTGGTCAGAGTACAAAAGTTGTCACATTTTACTCTATTTTCACATTTATTTATTTCATTATGCATATGTGAAGTAAATGTATCATACTGACCTAAGATTTTTGGATGATCAATTGGCATGATTATTTTATATTACAAAACTTTAATCTTAGGTGCTAGTTGCTTCGGTGATGATTATAATGTATGTTGAATCTGTTAATTTTTTTTATTTAACCCGAAGTGGTATGAAGGTTCATGAGCTTTGCTAGATTGGTATATGCATGAAATATTTTTTTGCATGTGTATGAATATTGTGGTGATGTTAAAAAAAATGAGATGTTTAAAATATTAAAAATGCAAAAAGTAGTTCTTCAATCTGAGTAACCGGGCCTCTTGCCTCAGTAAGCATTGAGTGTTCGCGTAAAAATGGGAGAAGACTAATGAGCATAAATTTCATGGAAGAAGCTCAGGCCTAGTTGGTTGGGACTAAAAATCCTCGCTGGAAAGTCCGGAGCTTAGAAAGACAAAAAGGGATATGTTGAAAAAGTTGAAAAGATGAGAAAGAGGAAATTGTGTGACAAAGAGAACGTATCTTTTATTTTTTGTCTTTTAGTTTGGATCTTGGATTGAATTATTATCACGGTTGGTGGAGAGATTATTAGTTTTAGTATGTATTGTTTTCATGTTACCTTAGTGGTTGCACATGAGAATTTTCATATATATATTTATAAAACTTGACTTGTGCATTCTTAAGTTTACAGGGTATGTGTGTTGATTTTCTTCTATACCATGTATATAATGATCGAGTTAAATCTGAGAATATGATGTATAAATAATTTGCTTGTTGTTTCTACTGCCTTGCTCACAGATTTCTAAATACAAAAATATTTTATTTTATTTTTATTCATGACATTTTGCATTCATGCATTAGTAGTAGGGTCATGCATAGTAAAGATGTCCGTTACCCTGAGAATTTGGATATGATCTGATAAGCGTTCTATATCTTGGTGTTTTTCATTGGGTACTTCCTTGCATCTCTCTACATTGTTTATATGACATATACTCTTTTTGCTTGACATTTCAGTGATAATAAAGGGGAGAAGTATTAAGTGAGAGATTGAGATTGTTTTGGTTAAGATTGTTTGATTGATTCAGAGGGAGAAGTATTTAGCAAGGGCGAGTTTATTCTTAAGGAGGGAATGATGATCATTATGTGTGCATTGTTGTTATGATTTTTTAATGATCATTATGTTGGTTTATATCTATTTTCCACACTTGCGTTTAATGATTTGTTCAGTGTTGTGGTTACAGGATTGGTCGTCATGAAAGCAAGGTGACAGTTTATATCTGTGTTTGTTAGTGTGTGTTCATAGGTATAGATGTTATGTTGTTATTTGTGAGGTTATATTGTAAAAACATGGATTTGTCTCAGAAATGCCAAGGGGGAGATTGTAAGAACATTTATAGTATTATTTGTGTTTGTCATGTTCTAGACAATAACCATGTTGAGTGAATTGTCATGTTCATAGTTTTGTGTATTTGTAATAAAGTTATTAGTATATTCGTTTCTATCTCAAGAAAGAAGTCAATGAGTGTGTCAAAGCAAAAAAAATCTATCGGAGGGCAAAATTATCATTTCCAGACGTCATTAGTTCATCGGAGGGCAAAAATATAATTTCCATACAGTATAACTTCAACCAAAAGCATCGAGAGCTCGAGATGACCAGTCTAGCTCAAATATGAGAAAATTGCAAAAGATACAACATAACTACGTTGTCAGAGGCAAAAAGAGGCAGAATGGCTCTAACCTACGCTTTGGTTTTTGGAGCTGGGAATGGACCCTACGCCCTAGACCTATGCCCAAGCGTAGGTCATGTGATCACTTATGATGCAGGATTTGTTTCCGGGTGCTTTCGGATTTTTCTAGTTTGGTACCTACTTCGAGTTTTTAAGTGATCGACGACTTTAGACCTCTACGTATAGGCATATACACATATTTACATCATATTTTAAAGGATTTATCAAGGTATTGTGAAATTACGTAAGAAGGCAAGGTTAGGATTTTCTATGACTTGGTCTATAAATACCAAGGATCTATAAGAGAAGAGGCTAGGGTTTTTGACGACGTTTTTTCAATAGGGTTTTTGGTGAGAGCTCTGAAATATTCCATTGTTCATATTCTTCTACAGAGTGATACACACAAAGAGGTGATTATGGAGTGATCATACATATTGGTGTTATCCCTTGTGTTGAGCTTCTCCAAATCTTATTTTTACATCGAAGTTCTACATGCACGATTGTATGAATGATTGCTGAAAAATCATCACACCGTCTATTGAAACGAGGTTATTTTGATATGTTCGAGTACGGAGCAATTCGAGGATTTTAGACCGCAAGTAGAGAAAGGAAAATCAGGCATGATTTGTGAATCTCTCATAGTGTCTGGCGGAGCAAGCGTGCTTCGTGAAGTACGAGTGATTCAAGGGTTTCAGACTGCGAGTAAAGGAAGGCATATCATGAGTGATTATAAGTCTAAAACTCTTATAGATTCTGTAATTGTTGATTCATAGTGCATCAGTACCTGAATGTTCCCGTAGTTTTTTCCTTGGAATGTTTCCTTGGTTTTTCCACGTATAATTATATGTATCGTCTATTGCCTTATTTTCTGCACTATATTGATGTTTGCTTGATATTGCTCCATAGATCTGTATTTGGAATTAAATTGAAAATTAGGGTTTGTGACTAATTAAAATTGAAATTCCGCTAAATAATTTTAATTGATCATAAAATCGACAAAAAGCCTATTCAGCCCCCTCTAGGCTCTTTTCACTATCGTCTAGGTAATTTCAGGACTAGAACTACCATCATAAACCACATTATCCTCTTCACCAACATCAGAAGAATCATTTCCTAACTGAAAGAACGACTCATTATCTTCCTCCTCAACTGATATTGGATGTTCATCAACACATGAGTCATCAACCACTACATTGGTAGATTCCATCATCGTTTGAGTTCTAAGGTTAAAAACTCTATATGCCCAACTTGTTAATGAATACTCAAGAAATATTCCTTCATCACTCTTAGACTCAAATTTTCCAATGGATTCCCAATCTCTAAGAATATAGCATTTTGCTATTAAAACCTTGAAATATTTTACATTAGGTTTCTTGTCGTTCCACAATTCATAGGGAGTTTTTAAAGTGTCAGGCCTAAGATAAACTCTCTTTGAGGTGTAACATGTTATGTTTACTTCCTCGGCCCAAAAATACCTAGGAACATTCCTACCCCGTAGTATAACATTGGTCATTTCTTGAATAACCATATTCTTCCTCTCAACAACTCCATTTTGTTGTGGAGTTTTCGGTGCTGAAAATTCATGTTTTATTCCTCTCTCATCACAAAACACTTCAATTTCTGAATTTTCAAACTCCCTTCCATGATCACTCCTCACTTTAGAAATGGAACAATTCTTCTCAGTTTGAATTCTTAAACAAATCCTCTTAAAACTTCCAGAAGCTTCAAAATTTTCACTTAGAAACCCAACCCATGCAAACCTTGAGTAATCATCCACAATGACAAAAATATATTTCTTTCCTCCTTTGCTCATTGTTCTAGTGGGACCCATTAAATCAATATGCAACAGCTCTAAAGGTCTAGAAGTACCAATGACATTTATCTTTTTGTGCTGACATCTGACTTGTTTACCCTTCTGACATGATCCACACACAATCCCTTTTGCATAACCAAGCTTAGGGACTCCCTTAACAATTTCACTCTTAGTAATTTTTGTTAATTCACAAAAATTAACATGTCTTATCCGCTGATGTCAAATTTCAACTTCATCAAGTTTAACTCTATTGCATAACAATTCAGGACTAGGAACAATGCAATAATATTATCAGTTGAACGCATACCTTCCATCACGCAATTCCCAAAAGAGTCAATGATCGAACACTTATCAGGAGAAAAAGTGACCTTATGATTGTTATCACATATCTGACTTATGCTCAACAAATTTGCTTTAAGACCTTCTACATAAAACACATCTTCTAGTTTAGGTAGACCAGGAATCACAACCGTACCTTTTCCTATAACATTTGACTTATTTCCATCACCAAACGTTACTATCCCACCATGACATTCCTCAAGAAATCCAAAAAATGACTTATCTCCAGTCATATGCCTTGAGCATCCACTATCCAAATACCAAGAAGTAGACTTGCATGCTCTAAGAGTAGTATGAACTACAAAACAGTGTAGCTCGCCTTTACGAATCCATGCCTTCTTCATCTTCAGAGCTCCATTCGCCAATCTTGAAAAATGCTTCATTTTCACATTCAGCATTCGAATTTGATCTTGAACATGATCTCCATGTTGAACTCTTTGTTCCTTCACTAACTTCAACACTTTCCCTCGAATGTAACCTCTAACACTGCAGTGGTGACATACAGGAACAAACCTCTAAACTCTATCAGTTAACCTCCTATGATATCTAGCGGTAAGAAAATGCTTGCTTTCAATAGATCTTTTGACATAGGCTTGAACACCAAGATTCCAATTTGAATTTTCTTGTGAAGAACTAGACACTACATGGGAGGCCTTTACAAAGGTGATTTTTGCAACAACATTCGAATTCGGCATTACTCCAACAAAACCCAAACCCTTTGTATTTTCTACTGATTTTCCCTTACTCAACATCTCATCGAGCTTAAGAGTTCCTTCATACCATTTACAAAGAGTTAATCTAGCATCTTTCAGCTCTTTTCCCAAATTCTCAATCTTAGTAGATCTCTCAACCACGTCCTTATTGAGATCTTCTACTAACTACAAAGTCTGAGTTTTTTTTAGTTCAGACTTCTTCAAATCTTCAACGATCTGTAGGAGATTTTAAGTTTAAGAACTTTTGACTAATTCATCTTTTAAATAATATAATTCTTTGAATATGTTAAGACTCTTAGTTAACAGTTTCATGTGATTTTTATGAAGTTGTGAGGTCTTATCAAGTAATTTGTCATAAGACTCTTGAAGAGTGTCATCACAACCTTCATCATTCTCAGAACCTTCTTCTTCAGACATCGCCTAACTTGTAGCAACTTCTCTAACCTCCTTGCTTTGTGCAGCAAACACATTGAAATTCTCAGAATTATCACCTACATCCGAGTTTGTCGCATCACTAGCTGATCCATTGTCAGAGTCATCATCCCAACTGACAGCTAATTCTTTGGATTTCTTCAAAGTGTTTACACACTCTGTAGTTATGTGAGCATATCTTTGACATTCAAAACATTAGGGTTTCTTCTTTTTAGGATAACATTTGTCCTTCCTAATTTAAGTCTTATTTCTACTTCTAGACTCACCCAACTTATCCCCAAATTTTTATCCTTGGCCATTCTATTTATCCCTAACAAATTTGTTCTACCTCTTAGCAAACATAGCAATATCATTTAGACTTAACTCAGTTTCTTCATCATGTTCAACATGATCCTCCCTAGTGGTTTTGAAAGCTATGTTCTTCTCTTTTGTGTCACTAGCCTTCTTATGGGGATTTTTGAACATCTCAATCTTATAAGATTTTAAATTTCCAGCCAATTCTTCAACCTTAATTTCTTTAAGACTCATGACCTCTGAGATGACAGTGACCTCAGATCGAAAACGTTCAGGAAGAAACCTAAGAATTTTATTTACTATCGTAGTATCAGGAATAGACTCACCTATATTGTGACAGCCTATCACAATATCAGTTAATCTAGTCTCAAAGTTAGCGAAGACCTCATCCTCCTCCATCTTCAGTTATTCAAATTGAGAATTCAAAATTTGAATCATTGATTGTTTAACCTTCGACGTTCCTTCATGAGTGACTCGGAGAATGTCCCAAGCTTCTTTGGTAATTACGCACCTAGCAATCCTCTTAAACTCATTCGGAGTAACAGCATTGTATAACGCATTCAAAGATTTTGAGTTCCAATTCACGTTATTTGTCTCAGCATCAGTCCATTCGCTTGACGGTTTTGCTTTCACTTCATTAGTCACATCGTCTTTCACAGTGGGAGGTGAATATCCTACTTCTACAACATTCCATGCTCTCTCATCTAAAGATTTCAAAAACGCTCTCATCCTCGTTTTCCAATTTGTGTAATTCGACCCATCAAATAAAGGGGATCTAGATATGGAACCTCCTTCACGAGGTATCTCCATTGTCTAAGTCCATGATCTAACCCTAGATAGTTGACCTAAATTGGGGCAACCATGCTCTGATACCAATTGAAATTACCAAGATGATAGTTAAAACAGCCTAGAGCGTGAATAAGTTTTTCTATCAATTTTATGATCAATTAAAATTATTTAGTGGAAATTCAATTTTAACCAGTCACAAATCCTAATTCCCAACTCAAATCTCAAAATAGATCAATCAAGCAAAAATAAATGTAAGTGCAGAAATTTAAATCATGAGAAGACAGAGAGATTTTTACGTGAAAAACCTCGTAAAAACTCCAAATAAAAACCACGGATACACTCGGGTATTGATGTACTATGAATCAGAGAATTTGTACAGATTCTATGAAAACAGAACTTACAACCGCTGTAATTTGTTGTTCTTCACTCGACGTTTGAAAGTCTATATTCACTCACGCTCCACGAAGCTTTTGCTCCAATCTCCGTACTCTGAGGGCTCTGCTTTTTAACAGATCAAAATCACCATGAAGCCTCCTGCTTCGATCTCCACACTCAGACGGCTTCGTTCTCCAATGGATCAATGCAACCACATTGCTATAGACGGTGTGTGAATTTTTCAGCAACTATACCTTTTAATCGTGTATAGAAATCGTCGATGTAGAAACACGATTGAAGACGTCCAATAACAAGAGAGAACTTGTGTATCTCTAATCACTTAATAATTTTTTCTCACCATATGTATATCTCTATAGAATAAGAAGATGAAGCTATAGAAAACTTGCAGAAAATTCTTAAAGACGTGCCTCTTCTTGTTGTAGACTTGGGTATTTATAGACAATGATGATCAAAACCCTTAGTTTGCCCTTTCTCGTAATTTCACCTCCCAACCCTTTATTCTGATGAATATCATGTATATACCACGCAAATTGATGTATATAAGTCGTGGACAAATCATAAAACCAACCCATGGGTAAATCGGACATCGTAGCAAAATTCAGAAAAAAACCTTGATGCAGCTACGCTTGAAACGTACCTGGCCTACGCTTCAAACGTACCTCCAAGCGTAAAAAGTGTTTTCCAACCACTTTTTGAAACTGAAAGAGTAGGCTTAAGCATAAACATTTTTGTTAAAACCACTTTTTTCACAACTGCACCAAAATGACCCTCTTGAACCCACGATACTTTTTGCTTGAAGTGACGGCTTCGGAAAATGTCGTTTTTGCCCTCCGGGAGACATTTTTATCAATACACTCATTTTTACACTTCACTTGTATTATTCACTACTTCAATGCTTGATTCCACCTTTGTCGAAACTTATAGATATCATTAAAACCAACACAACCTATCTAACACTCAACATGCTTATTTTCTAGAACATGTCATACATAGACAATTACAATAAATGTTCTTACACGTCAAAGTCGATGATGATGTGGCACTGACGTCACCTGTTGACATGGCACTGACGTCACCTGCTGATGTCAGCGTCTTCTCCGGTGAGGCGCGTCACCAGATTGAATTTTCTGGTAACCAGAAAGTGAAAAATCCGGTAGAATCTTCCAACCGCGCGTTGGGGCGCAAACAACCTATGATGGGGCTGAGTTTTATGTTGAAACGTTCGTCTTCGGAAGAGATTTCCGTTGATATATTATACGCCTTGTATGGATCAACGATGCTCCGCAAAATAGCCCCAAAACAAAATTGCTGCGCTTTGGAGCCAAAAAATCTGCCGGAACTTGCGGCGGCGCGTGGAGGCTCCGGTGTCTGCACAGCCAACGTAATTCGCTTTGTCTCGTGGCGAAAAATCTCCTGGTATGGTTGGTTTCTGATTTCGGACACTTTGATCCTACAAATCTGGACCATGGTCGTTCGCTTTGTCTCGTCGCGACAAATCTCTTGGTATGGTTGGTTTCTGATTTCGGACACTTTGATCCTACAAATCTGGACCAGAACGTTCGGCTTCGGAACTTTCTCCAACCTAGAGATCTGATACCACTTGTTAGGATTTTTACACCCGCCCAAGAACACTGTTAGAAGGCGTTTGTACCTGTAAATCAGAAAACGTATACAAACATACACCAAACAATGGACACAAAGATTTATAGTGGTTCGACCAAAATAGGCCTACGTCCACTGAATGTACCGTTTCACTATCGATCAAAGAGAGGATTGCAAGGGGTTGATCAACATATCAAACACACATAGTGTATACTCACGCATGTATCACCGGAATAATATATCCTAATTCTCACCAAGAAGAATACTAGCATGTATCTCTTCTACTCTCTCTCTCTATTTGTGCACACAATATAATAGGAGAGGCCCTATATTTATAGGGAATGAAATAGAGGTGGTTTTGTCTTTTAGTCGATGTGGGACAACTTTCAATACAAAGGAGTCACCCTTATATATATATAACAAATACGTATTCTGAATTTTTTAAAAATTGAACACGCGGTGGATCGGTTGATTCTATGAAAGATAGAGGACTTATGGAGCCGATAATTTGATGGGGTCACTTATGAAACTTTCAACACCCCTAATCCAATCTATGACTTTGAAGATACTTGAACATCCTTGTTCATCCTCATCTTCTGAGAAGAATTTGAGCACCTATTCATTTATCCACTCTTTTGACGAGGAACAAGATAATACCATAAGAGCCGAAGATTTGGTATTTGTACATTCCATTATTCGTCTTCTATCAAGAAAATCTCCACAATATAATGAGAAAAAGATAAGACGTGAAAAGTTGGGGTAGATGCATTTGATTATTTGAATGATGGTGGAGTGAAGAATTTTGAACATATTAGAAATTTCCTTCAATCTATTTATTTATAAGTTTATTTGGATCTCATTGTTTAATTGATGAATGAAATATTTGTGCAATATAATATGTATGTATAAAAAAATTATGTTCTTTTATAGACTTGTCTCATGCATGTCGTATCCTATTTTTTTAAAATTTATCATATCGCCGTATCCGTGTTAAGTCCGTGTCTGTGATTCGTAGTGTATAAGTTAGCCTTGTGCCCGTTCACAATTACAATCCAACAATTTGAAAATTGAAATTAAGAAGGTTAAATAAAACACACATTTGATTATTGAGCCAAAGGTCGTGATCAGAGTACTTAATTTTAGAGGACGTTCTCTTGTTTATTGCAGTTCTTTTTGGTTACTATTATTCTAAGTTGATATTACAATTGGACAAATCTTATGATATCTTGATAAAAATTTATAAGTATTGAACAAAAAAAAAAAATTCTCCAACCTTACATGAATTGGTTCACGTGATAACCAATATTACGTCATAGTTGTTAGAATTCCGATCCCAATTTATAAAATTTTACGATTCTTTCACGATACTATATGATTTTGTACAATTTTACGATTTTATTACAATTCTACTATATTGAAATAATAGTTTGACAGTTAAGCCCTCCATATGAAAAGACCAAAATCTTAGTGATTTAGTCCAATATTCTAATATATGGCTCGAACTTATGAAAAAATAATTAAAGGCCCAATATATTAGAAAATTTTGAAAAATCTAACATGATTTAGACTTTTAAATTAAATATTTAATTATTAAAATTAATACATGTAGAAAGAATCTTACGATTTTACGATTCCGATTCTACAAACCCTCCAACTATCCTACTTATAATTCCGTTTCTAACAACCTTTGCATTACATGAATTGTTATTCAAATCGAAGGCTTGAAAGAGAACAACAACATTATATGGGTCATAAACTGGGACTAGTGTTAGTGTAGTACAAGTGTGATAGCCAACTTCTCCTGCCAATACAATGCAACTACTAAATGGGAGTTTATGCATCTAACAAGAAGCCCACATGTTTTCATAGTTGTTTTGTTTTGCCGTTTTGGGAATGTCTCACAATTTACATAACCATATATTATCGAGTCCAAGACACAATATATATATCTAGAATTTATAAAGTTGATAGTGGAGTGTGTTTTATGATAATCAGCAACAATTTCTCTGTGTTACCTTTTAATTTTTTTCAATTAGTTTATTATTAAAATGATTTTGGTTTTTGCTTTGTAAACAAATAAAAATCATCCATGAATTTAGTTCTAGGAAAAAGACAGAATAAAAGAAAAAACAATTGGTGGCTCTTTCTATTTGGCTCTATTATTGAGAAAATTATTGGCTATTTAAGGGATAATGTGGTATTCCAAATCAAGTAATGTAATATATATTTGTATAACACCTCTTTCATGTTTGATTTGGAGTAACACGGGAATTTATATAAGTACCCAGTATCTTCTCCTATTCCAGTGGTTGGCACACCGACAAATATGGAATTGGACAGGTGGGAGCTGCTTTGAGAGCTGAGAGAAGGGCACGTCATTATTGGTGGACCCATAGTATACGCACACGTAAGGACAATAATCCAAGTTGGCAATATATTTGCTTTGATGTAAGAAGGAATCCGCCTCCACCTCATTACTCCAAAGCTCAATAGACTACAGTGATAGCTCCACTCGGACCACTCCACCCACTGTTCACAAGTTATGAGACACGGATACTTCGTTTAGGATTATCGTATCGATGTATTCGGGATACACGAATACCTTAAAAATACGTGTTCTAATTTTTAAAAAAATTTAACACGCAGGGGACACGCGATAGATCGGTTGATTTTATGAAAAATAGAGGATTTATGGAACCGATAATTTGGTGGGTCACTTACTTTCAACACCCCTAATTCAATCTATGACTTTGAAGATATTTGAACATCCTTGTTCCTCCTCATCTTCTGAGAAGAATTTGAGCACCTATTCATTTATCCACTCTTTTGATGAGGAACAAGATAATACCACAAGAGCCGAATATTTGATATTTGTACATTTCATTCTTCGTCTTTTATTAAAAAAATCTTCATAATATAACGAGGAAAAGATAAGATGTAGGATGTTGGGTAGATGCATTTGATTCATTGAATGGTAGTGGAAAGAAGAATTTTGAACATATTATACATTTTCTTTAATCTATTTATTTATTTTTATTTGTAATTTTATTTGGATCTCATTGTTTAGTTGATGAATGAAATATTTGTGTAATATAATATGTATGTATAAAAAATAGGGTAAATTACACAAATCATCCCTCAACTTTGACCTAATTACAGACACTAACCCTAACATTTTATTAATATCAGTTATCCCCCTGAACTGAATCGGAACAGTTATTCCGTTGTTAATAGTAGGGAAATGACTGATATACCCTCATATATGTGGAAATATTTCAAGAGTTTTCTAGAGCCACGTGAATTTACACAATTACCCTTAAATTATAAAACAAAAATAATGTATAAAAATATATATTTATAATTTGGAAAAAAAACTTTTTATATACTTTTTATAAAAATATATAATTTCGGAAAAAAATATAAAAATATAAAAGTATTTTCATATATTCAGAAAAAAATATTCGGAATATTTCGGAATATTTTTTTTTCCAAATATATAAATTCCAGAAATTTCCGAATATTTTTTTCCGAATATATAAAAATATATAATTTCGGAAAAAAATATAAAAATATATATAAATTCATAAAAAAAATATAAAATTATAAAAAGTATTTAAAATTCGGAAAATATATAATTTTGGAAAAAATATATAAATTCGAAAAAAAATATAAAATTATAAAAAGTATATAAAATTCGGAAAAATATATAAATTCAAAAAATACTTTTATATTTTTATAATTTTATATTTTGTTCCGGATTTTATATATTTTTATATATTCGGAAAAAAATATTCGGAAATTTCCGGAATCTATATATTCGGAAAACAAATATTCGGAAATATTCCGAATATTTTTTCCCGAATATATAAAAATACTTTTATATTTTTATATTATTTTCCGAAATTATATATTTTTATAAAAATTATATAAAAAGTATTTTTTCCGAATTATAAATATATAATTTTATATATTATTTTTGTTTTATCAAATTAACAAATTAAGTAGGGGTATTCTAGTAATTATCATTACAAAAGTAATGGTTAAAATGTAAATGTATGGATAGTAAGGGTAAAATAGGATTTTCAGTTTCAAAAAAATCAACTTTGACCAATATTTGAATTTTTTGGCGTTGACTTCTACCAGAGGGGGGGAAATGTTACAACGGATCACAAAAGTTAAGGATGGTAACTGATATTAATAAAATGTTAGGGATAGTGCTTGTAATTAGGTCAAAGTTGAGGGGTGGTTTGTGTAATTTACCCTAAAAAATATATATGTTCGTTTATAAATGTGTCTCATGCGTGTCATATTGTTTTTAAAATTTATTGTATCACGATATCCGTGTTGGTAGTGTAAAAGTTAGCCTTGGCCCATTCACAATTACAATCCAACAATTTGAAAATTGAAATTAAGAAGGTTAAATAAAACACACATTTGATTATTGAGCCAAATGTTGTGATCAGAGTACTTAATTTTAGAGGAGGTTCTCTTGTTTATTGCAGTTCTTTTTGGTTACTATAATTCTAAGTTTATATTACAATTGTACAAATCTTATTATATCTTGATAAAATTTATAAACGTATTGAACAAAAATAAAATTCTCCAACATTACATGAATTGGGTTCACAAGTGTGATAACCAACATTACATCATAGTTGTCAGAATCACGATCCTAACTCGTAGAATCTTACCATAAGATTCTACAATTATGCCACGATTCTATACGATTTTGTACGATTTTACCACGACTTTACTACACTAAAATAATAGCTAGTTTGACAATTAAGCCCTTCATATGAAAGGAACAAAATCTTAGTGATTTAGTCCAATATTCTAATATATGACCCGAATTTATAAGAAAATAATTAAAGGCCCAATATATTAAAAAAATTTAAAAAATCTAATATGATTTATACTTTTAAATTAAATATATATATATATATTTTTAAAATACGTGTAAAAATAATCTTATCTACGGAATTCCGATTCTAACTTTGCATTACATGAATTGTTATTCAAATTGAAGGCTTCAAAGAGAACAACAACATTATATGGGCCATAAACTGGGACTAGTGTTAGTGTTGTACAAGTGTGATAGCCAACTTCTCCTGCCAGTACAATGCAACTACTAAATGGGAGTTTATGCATCTAACAAGAAGCCCACATGTTTTCATAGTTGTTTTGTTTTGCCGTTTTGGGAATGTCTCACAATTTAACATAACCATATATTATCGAGTCCAAGACACAATATATATATCTAGAATTTTGTGGATCACCTCGAGAGAAATCTACTTGACCAATGAGGAAATCGAAATATAAAGTAATTTTTCATTAACATTCTTTGAGAATGGAGGTTTGGATTGGCAGGGGCCAAGAAACGGCTGTAACTTGGGCCAGACCCACCCGAACCCGATCTCCGCTTGGGTCGGACTGAACCCAATGTTAAATCAGCCAGGATTCATGTATATTAGCAGCTCGAACCCAAATAAATTCCATATAAGGTGGGTTTGCCTTTTTATTATTATTTTATTTTCATTTTTATTATTTTGTTTTCTTTTACAAACTGGATTAGGCTAAAAAGCCAGAGCATTTTTTTGTGGGTAAATACCATCTAGGCCCCTGAATTTTGTCTATAGTCCACATAGACTCCCTCCCTTTTCAAATATTCCACATAGACCCCCTGGCCGGCACTTTTCTAATGGTATACACATACATTTTGACAAACACATGAAAGGCAAAAAGGACCAAATGACATATTCTTTTGGGTGATGTTAGCATATTTCATTTTAGTCTATTATTTAAGTCTGTGTGTACATATACATAATGAAATTAAACATATGTTTTAATTTTTGAAAATAATTTGTAATTACTTAATGGTTAAGTGCATTAAACCCTTATCTTCTTTCTTCTCTCTCTCAATTAACCCCCTGAAGTAAGCACTCCCTCCTAAACTATTTAAGTATTGCATTTAACCTCATTCTAACATAGTTAAAATTAGGATAATTTGCATTCAAATTTCCTGAGGTTTCGATCAATTGCACTCGCCCCTTAAGATTTTATTTTCCTTGCAATGACACCCCCTGAAGGGGTGAATACCCAATGAAATGACTCTTGTGCCCTTGTTTTAGTGTAAAAGATATGTTGGCTAAATTAATGGACCAAACAACCCTTATGTCTTAAGCTCAATTTGAAAATAATTTCAAGTACTTTGGATACAATGATTTTTGAAATATTATCACATTTCTTTAAATTAATTTTTTTAAATTGTCATTTTTGTAATATAGGCCCCAAAAGTTATCATTTTTTAATTTTTTCCTAAAACTAATACTGTGACATTTTACATTAAATAATAATAATACACTTTATTTATGATTATATTTTTTTTTGTATTTTAGAAGGTGATGCATTTATAAAATTAATTTAATATTTATTATTATTCTTTGTTTATAATTTATTATTCTCTGTATAAATTTAATTTAAGTCATTACACTGTAAAATAATACTGTAACAAACTTTACTTATTGTAATTTTTTATATTTTTATAAAAATATGACAAATGGTTTATTATTTATTAATTTTTTTCATAAATTTAATTTAAGCCCTTACACTTTAAATAATGACAAATTTTACTTATTATAATTTTTTATATTATAAAAGGTGATAATGAATCGAAATATTAGATAGTCATTGTGTTTTTATTAGTAGTGTATAGATAGATAAATAAATATATAGATAGATAAATGTAATAGTGAAAATGTCCAGCCCAATTGAGCCCATCTGTCATCAGGCCCATCAAGTTTATGGGCCAGCAAGATATTTATGAACCCAATAATAAAGCCCATTCAGAGGAGGTATGTAATAAAGGACCCTGATTAAATGTACAGGATGAAGTCCATTTAGGAGATGTATATAAAGAAATTCCAGAAATTAATGGAAGGATTCGAAGAAGTGTTGAACATTTTAAGGTGTTTACACATTGGCGCCGTCTGTGGGAACGAGAGAGGTTCCTGATTTTTCAAATGCCCTTCGGTACTTGTAAAATCGCCTCCTTCTTCCCATCTCGAAAAGCTAAGTCTGTTTGACAGGCAAAAGACCCTCCACTTCCAAAAAACCTCCACTCACCGCCTCCCCGGACGAGAATGCCAGTCACCCGTTCACAGGCAGGCATTCTGCCCACTGAGGACAATCGTGCAGAGGACTCCCAGACCATGGAGCAAATTCTTCAACGCTTGGCGGCTGCAGAGGAACGTAGCATGGCCTTGGAGAAACAGAATGCAGAGCTCAGGGAGAGGTTGGCTCCACCAGCAGCTGCCTCACCGGCAGTTACACCTAACCCTCCGGTGGCGGCGATCGACCATTCTCTGAACCAACCTGAAGAGCACGCCGAATCTTCTCAGCGCTCGCGAAAGGCTCCAGCAGTCGACGAGTCTATAACCCCCCAGAAACTTCAAGCAATGATGGACGAGTTCCAAAGGAAAGTTCTCGGAGATTTGAGGTCTCGATCTACGGACGACATGTCCATCCAGGCGTCCACTGAATTGATACAGTCGCCTTTCGTTCAGGAAATAACCCAAGAGCCTTTCCCAAAGAAGTTCGTTATGCCACAGTTCACCCCTTATGATGGCACGCGGGATCCCGAAGAGCACATATACCAAATTCATCAGAAAATGACCATGTACGCCGAGAACGAGTCCCTGCTATGTAAGGTGTTCTCCACAAGCCTTGCTGAGGCCGCCCTATTATGGTTTAGGAAGCAGCCACCCCGATCCATTGGCAGCTGGCAACAGTTGACCAGGCTCTTCATCGCCCAGTATTATGGAAACAAGAGACAGAAGAAGACCATATCCTGCCTCTTCACCATGATCCAGGAGAAAGGAGAGTCACTGAAAAGCTTTCTATCCCGATTCAACATCGAGTCCTCTTCTGTGGATAATTGTGACCAGCACTCTGCGGTCGAGGCATTCAGGATGGCCCTCATTCCTGGAACAAAATTCCATCAATCCTTGGTGAAGCGCCCTCCATCGGGAATTGGGGAACTAAACTCTAGGGCCCAGGGGTACTTGAGAATTGAAGAGGAAGAAACTATCAGGCAGAGAAGATCAGCCTTTGTCGGCCTTGAAATTCAGTCCAAGGATCGATTGACCGATCGGAAGCGATCAACTCCACCGGGATCGTCTGCCCCAGCGGGATTATCAATCCCAAAGCCATCCAAACGACCCAGGTTAGAAGAAAGGATAACACCCCTGAAGGTGAGCCTTGCAAAGCTTTACTAGGAGAACAAGGCCAAAGGGATTTTCCAGCAACCCCCTACAATGCGACAACCACTTGACCAGAGAGACAAGACAAAACACTGCGCTTTCCATGGTGATTTCGGGCACATCACTAACGAATGCCGCAATCTAAGGCAACAGGTGGAGACGTTACTACTTCGCGGAGTACTCCGGGATTACGTACAACGAGACAGGCCAAGAACCGATCAACGCGCCCCCGGCGTCCCTCGAAACGCCTCGGATGCACAACCGGTTAAAATCATCAATATGATTCATGGTGGCCCCCCACCCAAAGAAACCGAAGGATCGCGCCGAAGCTATCTACGGAAAGCCCACAAAATGAGAAAAGTCAACGAAATTAGTGAAGCCCGGTACAAGGCTGAAGAAACTCACATCACTTTCTCGGTGTCGGACCTTCGAGGCGTCCAAACCCCGCATGAAGACCCTCTGGTTGTGACCCTAATGGTGGCCAACTGCCTTGTGAAAAGAGTCGTGATCGATCCTGGGAGCAGTGCCAACATAATCACCAAATGGGCTTTCGAAAAGCTCGAAATCAACCCTTCTGAAATTATGACATCCCGGTGCCCCATCGCGGGTTTTGACGGCAGGCAGATCGAGCCGATCGGTGAAGTTCAGTTACCTGTGTCTGCCGCCCATAGGACCCTGAACGAGACGTTCGTTGTGGTGGACGCCAAACCCTCCTACAATCTGCTTATGGGAAGGGGATGGATTCACCGAATGCAAGGTGTGCCTTCAACTCTTCACCAGGTCATGAGATGCTTAAGCCCTGACGGTACAGGCACCATTGATGTCAAGGGTGACCAGGTGGCCGCCAAGGAATGTTATTCGGTCACTCTGAAGGAGATCCGGAAGGCTCAGGCCCCAGGGGTACCTCGATCGAAGGAGCAAAGTTCGTGCTCCAAATAGCAATTAAAGAATGGGGAGCCGGGCACCCCGACTGTGGTTGAACCACTACAACCGATCTGTGTTGTGCCCAACAGCCCGGAAAAAGTTACTTTTGCAGGTACAACCCTCACCGATTCTGAATTTGAAGAACTAACACAATTGCTGCAGGACAACTCCGACGTCTTCGCATGGGAGCATACAGACATGCCGGGGATAGATCCCGACGTTTCACAGCACTCATTGCATGTTGACCCAAACGTCAAACCAATCAGGCAAAAGCAAAGGCGAATGGGTGCATATCGGAACCAAATTATAGCAGATGAGGTATCCAGACTGCTCCAGGCCGGCTTCATCCGGGAAGTCAGGTATCCCGAATGGCTTGCCAACGTCGTGGTTGTCCAAAAGAAAAATGGCAAGTGGAGAGTTTGCGTTGATTTCACCGACTTGAACAAGGCATGCCCGAAGGATAGTTTTCCACTCCCAAAGATCGACCAAATGGTTGACGCTACCTCGGGCTATGACCGTCTAACTTTCCTGGATGCCTATTCAGGTTACAACCAAATAAAAATGAACCCTAAGGATGAGGAAAAGACTTCCTTCATTACTGAAACAGGTACATACTGCTTTAAAGTTATGCCTTTCGGACTGAAAAATGCAGGTGCTACTTTCCAGAGATTGGTCAACAAGATCTTTAAAGGCATGATGGGCACAGTAATCGAAGCCTACATTGATGATACTGTAGTCAAGAGCAGAAAGAAGGAGGACCACATCACTCACCTGCGCCAAGTGTTCGCTACCCTCAGGTCCCATGGCATGAAGCTTAATCCAGCAAAGTGTTCTTTTTGTGTATCATCTGGGCAGTTCCTGGGGCACATCGTGGACCGGACTGGTATCCAAGCCAGCCCGACACAAGTCAAAGCCCTGCTAGAGATGAAGGTGCCCCGAACACATAAAGACGTTCAAGTCTTGACGGGAAGAGTGGTAGCACTTAGCAGATTCATCTCACGACTCACTGATCGCTGCCGACCATTCTTTCAGGCAATAAAGGTAAAGAAGGGAGAGATCTGGGGTCACAAACAATCGGAGGCCCTGGCGAGGCTAAAAGAATATTTGACCATGCCCCCCGTCTTGTCTACACTAACCCCCGATGAAGTCTTATACCTTTATTTGGCAGTATCCTCCGCTTCAACCAGTGCCGCCCTCATCAGAGAGGACGGGAATCTTCAAATGCCAATATTCTACACCAGTAAATCCTTGGCTGAGGCAGAAACTAGATACAGCAGGCAAGAAAAACTGATTCTGTCACTGGTGAACGCCAAAAGAAGGCTAAGGCATTATTTTGAAGCCCACCCGATCGTTGTCCCAACAGCTACACCCCTACGGGTTATTATGTCGAAGCCTGACCTTTCAGGGCGAATCTCTAAGTGGGCCATCGAGTTGGGCATATACGATTTGACATACATACCCAGGGTCTCCATCAAAGGACAGGCTGTAGCGGACTTTTTGCTCGAAAGTGAGACTGAGGAGCCAGACCCGGGCAGTGAACTGGATACATGGAAGATTTTTGTGGATGGATCAGCCAGCTCTTCCGGATCAGGAATTGGCCTAGAATTTTTAACACCTGATGGGACACGCCTTCATATGTCGGTGCAGTTGCAGTTCCCAGCCACAAACAATGAGGCAGAGTACGAGGCCGTCGTATCCGGTTTGAGGGTAGCCAGAAGCCTCAAAATTCAGTCCTTAGCAGTACACAGTGATTCTCAACTAATTGTCCGTCAGATCAACGGGGAATACGAAACAAAGGACCCGACAATGAAGTTGTATCGAGCGCTAGTTTTGAAGGAGACAGAAAGTTTTCACAAAGTTACCTTTACCCAAATCCCCAGGAATGAAAACTCTGAGGCTGACCACCTGGCTAATCAAGCTTCCTCAGTGGGAGAGGATCTAACTCGGGTTGCACTGTTGGATTTTATTCAGAGGCCCAGCATTCAAGAGCCCGAACGAGTAATGCTCATCCCATGGGAGCCCAGTTGGATGGATCCCCTGGTAAATTACTTACGTAATGGAACTCTTCCTGAAAGTAAAGCTGAAGCTCACAAGGTCAGGAGGAATTCGGCTCGGTACTCAATAATAAACGGGCAACTCTACCGAAAATCCTTTTCTGGTCCCTACCTGAGATGTATCACGCCGTCAGAATCTAGAGCAGTGATGCACGAGATTCACAGTGGAGCCTGTGGAAACCACTCCGGCAGCAGGTCCCTCGCCCATAAGGTGCTGTCTCAAGGGTACTTTTGGCCCTACCTTTCTCGGGATACCGAAGAATACGTCCGAAGGTGCAAGCCCTGTCAAATGCACGGGGATGCAATCCATCGCCCAGCTGAGTTCCTGCATCCCACTATAGTACCGCACCCATTCGCCCGGTGGGGAATGGATATAGTGGGACCCTTACCGAAAGCAATCTGGTCGAATGTGTACGTCCTTCTGGCAACCGACTATTTCACCAAATGGGTTGAAGCAGAAGCCTATCCCACCGTCAAAGGGAGTCACGTCGTCAAGTTCGTATGGACCAACATTATATGCAGATTCGGGCTACCAAGAACGATCATGATGGACAACGGAACAAACCTGGACAACAAGGAGGTTAGAGCATTCTTTGCCGAACATGGTATCAACCAGAACACGTCTTCCGTCGGCTACCCGCAAGGGAACGGGCAGGCGGAAAGGACAAATCGCACTATATTCAACACTCTGGCCAAAAAACTTGAAGAAGCCAAAGGGGCCTGGTTAGAGAAACTGCCCGAAGTTCTCTGGTCATACAGAACGACCCCCAGACAACCCACGGGAGAGACCCCTTTTGCCATGGCGTACGGTGCCGAAGCTGTTATCCCGACTGAGGTCCGAGTTCTAACTCTCCGGAGTGAGGCCTGGGTCGAGGGACCAAGTAACCAGCATTTGGCTCAGAATCTTGATCTTTTGGATGAAAGAAGGGAGGCTGCCGGGATCAGGCTGGCTGCTTACCAACAGCAAGTCCGGAACCACTTCAATCAAAGAGTCAAAAGAAGAGAGTTCCAGATCGAGGACATGGTCCTTAGGCGCAAAATCGGGCTTGTAGGCAAGCTCAGGGAGCCCTGGGAGGGCCCGTACACCATCACTGAAGTCATCGGTCGCGGAGCATACCGAGTCCGAAGGAATATTGATGGCGGAATGGAACCAAACTCCCAGAACGCCTCTCGCCTCAAGAGGTACTACCCTTGATGGTCCAAGTCCTATTTTTACTTGGATCTTTTTGTAAAAAGGCTACAACAACTGGTCATTAAAAATCATTATTATGGCCAATTAAGTAAATCATAAAATCTGCTGGTGTGCCCGAAGATCCTGAAGTGATCCTTGTTCCAAAAATAAACCAAGTGTTGCATTGATTTTTGCATGGCCTGAAGAGCCCGAAGTCACAACACAGATCCTGAAGAGATCCTTGTTCCAAAAATAACCTAAGTGTTGCATTGACTTTCGCATGGCCTGAAGAGCCCGAAGTCACAACACAGATCCTGAAGTGATCATTGTTCCAAAAATAAACCAAGTGTTGCATTGACTTTCGCATGGCCTGAAGAGCCCGAAGTCATAACACAGATCCTGAAGTGATCATTGTTACAAAAATAAACCAAGTGTTGCATTGACTTTCGCATGGCCTGAAGAGCCCGAAGTCACAACACAGATCCTGAAGTGATCATTGTTCCAAAAATAAACCAAGTGTTGCATTGACTTTCGCATGGCCTGAAGAGCCCGAAGTCACAACACAGATCCTGAAGTGATCATTGTTCCAAAAATAAACCAAGTGTTGCATTGACTTTCGCATGGCCTGAAGAGCCCGAAGTCACAACACAGATCCTGAAGTGATCATTGTTCCAAAAATAAACCAAGTGTTGCATTGATTTTTGCATGGCCTGAAGAGCCCGAAGTCACAACACAGATCCTGAAGAGATCCTTGTTCCAAAAATAAACTAAGTGTTGCATTGACTTTCGCATGGCCTGAAGAGCCCGAAGTCACAACACAGATCCTGAAGTGATCCTTGTTCCAAAAATAAACCAAGTGTTGCATTGACTTTCGCATGGCCTCAGGAGCCCGAAGTCACAACACGGATCCCGGTTAAGTGATGCATTAACTGTAAAACTTTGCAAAAATAAACAAAATAACCAATATTCGTTATAACTGTAAAAGTCAAAAGTCGACTGGACAAAACCAATTATGTTTCATTAAAATTGGGCCCCTGTGGCCAAGGCTTACAATGCATTTCATAAACAGTAAATGCTAAGGGACGACGCCGGTGCCTGATACATCTGGGTTCACTGAAACGATGGCCCCATCGGGAGCCGGAGGATCAGGAGGGGCGGTTATGCTCATTCCTGGGAGAGGCTTAGTCAGGAACTCGCAAAAACGAACGTCGTCTGGACCACCAACCGGATCGTCGTACGGTGGGGAAATGCCCAAACTCTCATCCAGTTCTTCCACCGAGGCAAAAGTCCTTTCTTCGACGGGTTTCTGCATGTCACTAAAGCATGACCTCCATCCAAACCCGATCCGGTATTGGGAGGTTTCGCAGAAACGCTTATACATTTCGTTCCCATCCCGGTGGCACATCTCCACCACCGACCTCTCCGTAGCGAGGAGATTCTCAATCTCAGCCCTCTCCTCCAGGAGCTTCGAATTGGAAGCCGTCAAGTTCTCAATATTAGCTTTCAGGCTCCCATTCTCAGCCTTCAGGGCCTCCGTCTCAGCAAAGAGAGCCCGCCGAACTGCTTCCATTTCCTTAATTTTGTCTTCAGCCGCCCGAAGCTGTTGCTCTGCAGCGATTGCCCTTCGGGACTGGACATCCAACTTTTCGTTGGATATGGACAGTTTGGCGGCGACCTTCATTCGAGATTCCTCTTTCAGTCTCAGGAGCTCGTTGGACTTCTTGAGCAAGTTGGAGTCCTCCTCCAGCTTCGCATTATAAGCTTGCGTCAGGTAGAGCATCTGCCAAAAGATCAAGTGTTAGCCTGATAAGGAGATAAATAAAATATTAAAAGCAATGGAGGAGTCTGTAGATTCAAGCACTACCTTCATAGCAACCTCTGGACCTGTCAGTGCCAACTCCTCCCGATCGATGTTTCTCAATCTCTTTCGGTCTATGGGAGTCCAGATCTGAGATCCCATAGCCCGAAGGGCAGTGTCGTTGTCAATTGTTGCGTGCCCTGCAACCAGAAAGTCGCCGCCCGGGAGTCTAATCTTCGGCGCCCAGGGCACGGGCAGCTCCTTTTCAGTTGCGGCCCCACTGTCATCTAGAACGATAGGGGACTCCTGCGTAGACGTTCGGGCCCTGACGGACCGTTCGGGTGGATTCTCCTCCGATCGGGGATGTCGCGCCCCCGTCAGGCTCGTTTCCCCTTCAACCAATCGGAATTCAGGGATGGGAACATCCACTGAGGATTGAACAACCTCCTCTGATCCTTGAGCAGGAGCCTGGCCGGTTTGCACATTTCCCATCGGTGGAGATGGAACTACCGGGATATTCTCTACTGGGGGCGGGATAACGGGAACAGCCGGAGGGGTTGGAACACTTTGTGATCCCTGCCCGGTCTGGATCTCACCGGGGGCTGAATTTGAGGCTTGAGGCCCGACTGCCCGCTTATTCTTCTTCTTCAACACCGCCTGCGGGATCCTCAGCATCTCTGTGGATAGGGCCTGCAAATTAGAACCTGTCAAGAAACTGGTACACATCCTCAAAGGCTGTCCCCAAATTTTTGATTTAAGCAATTCAAAACGGGTTCTGATATAGTTTGAGGTTTTATATTCATCGGGTGCTCCCAAAAACTCAAGCACATGGAGGCCCAACTTATCATTGCACTGATCACAGTTGCATACCCCCCTATGGAATGGCTTGAAAGAGGGGAAAAGGTGTTGGTTAAACTCATTGGGTACTTTGAATCTAGATGAGCTCGGGAGTCTCCAACTCCCGCTCACAAGGACCATCCTCTCTTTCCACCCTTTATTGGATTTTTCCGTACCATCACAAATTTTCCTCCCACTAATGGGAAAAAGGTTGTACCGGCCCCTGCACTCCTTCTGGGCCTGTATCTTGTAACAGAACAGAAGTTCCGCCAGACCAAGGTCAAGTCCCAGATCCCGATTGATCATCAAGATCATGGCCAGGACCCGGAAGAAGTTAGGTCCCACCTGAAGTGGGGCCAAGCCTAAAGTGGCTAAGGCATAAAGGAAGAAGGGCTGGATCGGGAATCTAATAACCTGAAGGTGAAAAGCCGACAACAAAATCTGATGGTCCAAAATTCCCTCGCCCTTCCTAAAATCATGATTTTTAGGGTAATTTTTGATAATCACCCCATCGGGTACCCCGCATTTAACCCTTAACCTTTTTAATACTATCTCTACCCTGTTCATAGGGGGAATGGGATCAGCATAGAACTGATCCCCCGAAACCCCTGCAACCGGATTTCCGGCTGCTGCTACATTCTGGTTAACTTCAGGTGGGCTAGACACAATTGTCCTAACCACCTCCACTGAGGGTGAACTAAGGGATGCGTCCGGGTTTACAGAGGAGGGTAGACGGTCGCTACCCGACCGGGTATCATCACTATCAGACATTTCGAAAAGAAAGACGCTAAGATGAAAAGAAATAACTTACTCTAAGATGAACCCCGAAGGATTTCTGACGCTTTCCTGATAGTGGAGGTAGACTCTGGCAATGATAAGTCAAGGTCTCAAGTGCAGGGAGCTCTCTAAAAATTTTTAAAACTGTGAAACGGAATGAATCCATAGCACTGTAGGCATTATTTATAGAAGCCTCAGGGGCGCTTGAAAAGTCGTGCGCTCGGGAACCGAAACGTCACCTCGCTTCACGTGCGCCTCCCTTCTCGCCAACCAAGGCCACCCGTACCACGAATTTCAAATGTTACAATGATTGTACAACCGTCGTATTAATTGTGTCAGCCACGTCATCCCGATCAGGGGTGATGTATCTTGTCCCCACTCTGTATCCTTTATAATGGGCCGGGAAGATCGACAACCCATCACAAAGGATAGGGCCTGTGTAATAGTGAAAATGTCCAGCCCAATTGAGCCCATCTGTCATCAGGCCCATCAAGTTTATGGGCCAGCAAGATATTTATGAACCCAATAATAAAGCCCATTCAGAGGAGGTATGTAATAAAGGATCCTGATTAAATGTACAGGATGAAGTCCATTTAGGAGATGTATATAAAGAAATTCCAGAAATTAATGGAAGGATTCGAAGAAGTGTTGAACATTTTAAGGTGTTTACAATAAATATATACATATTTTTGTATTTTAAGTTATATTATTTTTTCTTACCGAAATATATTTGTCTTATATATTTACTCTATATCTTATGAAATATTCATTAGAGTTACATTTCAATTAATGTATATTAATTAAATAATATATTTTAAAAAAATATGAAAATATTTATAACCCCTTGTCGTATATCTTTACTCTATATCTTTTGAAATATTCATTAGAGTTACACTTCAAGTAATGCATATTAATTAATTATTATTATTTTTTAAAAGTATTGAAATATTTTTAGCCCATTTTCTTTTACTCTATATCGTTTTGACATACTCCATAGAGTTGCACTTCAACTAATACATATTAATTCATTAATTTTTATTTTGAAGAAAATGTTTGAAAATATTCTCAACCCATCACATTTTAGAATAGTTGTTATAGATATATATACATTATAGGGTTTTCATCTTGGGGCATGGAAGTAATTTCACCACCTAGATATTTGTCTCATGAAATAAGGGAGACAACACAAGGGCGTTCCGGTCATTTATCCCCTTCAGTGGGTGTCATTGCAAGAAAAATAAAATCTCAGGGGGCGAGTGCAATTGATCAAAATCTCAGGGGATCTGAGTGCAAATTATCATAATTGTAACTAACGGTGTTATGACGGGAGAGAGTGAATTGTAAAAATCGTAATAGTTTGAGAGGTTTACAGTCAAAAACATAATTCAGGGGGTTAATTAAGAGAGATAAGAAAAAAGAGGGGGATTTAATGCACTTAACCCTTAAATGATTTTAGTTTCTGCATTATAGGCATGAAAGAAACCAAAATCATGAAAAAATAAGAGTTGGTAATTAATAAACATGCACAAAGCAACAATAAACAACATATATATATATATATATATATATGTTGTGTATTGTTGCTTTGTATATATATATATATATATGTGTGTGTATAGGGCTATTATCATAAAACCCTTTATAATTTTTAAATTGTTCAAAATTTATTCCAATTATCACAAACCTACTTTCTTTCACTTATTTACTTCAAAACTCTGATTCCTTTCATTTATTACAAACTCACTTTCAATATAAATTCCAATTTTAACACAATTCAACTATAATTCTTTTCATTTATCACAAACTCACTTTCAATTTAAATCTCAATTTTAACCTAATTCAACTATAATTTCTTCCATTTATCACAAACCCACTTTCAATTTAAATTTAAATTTCAACCTAATTCAACTCTAATTCATTACATTTATCACAAACTCAATTTCAATTTAAATTCCAATATCAACCCAATTTAATTTAATTTATAATTATATATATATCACTATATATAAAATAATATATACATACTTATTTATACATA
Organism: Cornus suecica; assembly: GCA_963922005.1. Classification (NCBI taxonomy): domain Eukaryota; kingdom Viridiplantae; phylum Streptophyta; class Magnoliopsida; order Cornales; family Cornaceae; genus Cornus; species Cornus suecica. Next base: position 67,756,426 of record OY998239.1, read on the forward strand.
TATAATTATATATACGTACATATATATATATATACAAAATGATATATACGTATATATATATATATATATATGTACGTATAAATAATTATATATGTATAAATAAGTGTGTATATATGATTATATATAAATAGTGATATATATATATATATATATATATAATTATAAATTGAAATTGAGTTGAAATTTAAATTTAAATTGAAAGTGGGTTTGTGATAAATGGAAAGAATTAGAGTTTAGGAGTAAACGAGTAAGAGAAAGTGAGTTAGTGATAAATGAAATGAATTAAAGTTTAATTGGAATAAATGAAATAAATTAGAGTTTAATTGAAATTTAAATTAGAATTTGGAGAGTATTTTCGTAATCTTATAGAGTGCAGGGGCATTTGAGTTTTTGAAACCATAAATAATTTTTTGAACAATTTGAAAATTTTAGGGGTGTTTTATGATAATAGCTATATATAATAGCCCATGTCACTATCAAGTCATGTACACTTTAAAGTTATTTCTTGAACATTAATAACATGCAATTGCTACAAAGATTCCTTCTGTGGTTAGTAGATGTAGATATAAATTGCATTGATCATGGTTGTTCCACTGTCACCAAACACCATTGACAACCTCTTCCATCATACAGAAAAACACACGCAGAGTTGACCAACCACGACTACAGTTTCTCTAATGATGTTCACGAACTAGTCTTTTTCTACTAAAATTAAAATTAAAATTATTATTATTATTATTATTATTTATGGGATATTTTGGTTTAATTACCACCTCTTAAGAATAGCTAGACAACAGTAATTTCCCTTTCTATTTCAAAAATGCCATCTGATTTTCGTCAAAGTAACACTGACCTCTGCTGCCATGAAAATTAACATTTTTGTCTGCTCAATCTTTTCTGAAAATCCTAAGCTACACTCAGTGTTTTTTTTTTTTTTGAAAAGGTTACCCTCAAAGTGTTTAAAAAGACTATTTTTATTAAAGTAAATTAATAATCTCATAATATTAAATTAAATTCAACAAATTCAATTCAAGTGGTTAAAAAGTAAAATTAATTGATATTTTAAATTAAACAGGAATATAAAAAGACAAAACAAAATGTTGGTATAATAATATTAACTCACTTTCTTTTAATTAAAACTTATATTGGTACGGGAGATGAGTGTTATTTTCAAAATTCGAATTTTTTTTTTTATCTATTTTTAATTATTTTTGAGAGGAGATAAATGTAAATATCTCTTTATGAATTCATTTTTCACACCTCTAGTGTTGTTAATATCGTTTCTAATTAACCTAATGAGATCATCAAAGAAAAATCGAAATTAAGAACTTGGCATCAGCACAAACTGCTTCAATCATGCATATATATATATATATGTGAAATATTTGCATGCATGGAAAAATTTCATGCTTCTCCAAATTAATTTTAGTCATTGGTGGCTCTCCAGTCTCCTCTTTCTATCTGGCTCTACTGTGGCTCACCGAATACGACAAATAGGGCATTTGACAGGTGGCAGCTGCTTTGAGAGTTGAGAGAATGACACGTCATTGTTGGTGGGACCCATAGTATACACGCAAGGACAACGATCCAAGTTGGCAATTTGCTTTTGATGTAACAACGAATCCACCTCCACCTCATAGTCCATAAGTAAGCCTGGCCCATTCGCAAAAACCATCTCTCAATTATTTTCAAATTTGTAAATAATTATTCCAAATTATACAATAAATTCTCTAAATTATCATATTTTGCTATAAAATATTCCAATATCTTAATTTGTTTTCATGAATAACAATAAATTTTCTTATTGATTTATACATAATGAATTTTTCCTATGATGAAGAAATTGATACTAATTTTATGACATATTCTCCATTCAGCTTTTCATAAATTTATAAATTATTCTTATATTTAAATTAAATAATACTTTTAAGTTGTTTAAATCAAAATTTGAGTAAATAACTTAAAATACTAAAGTAATTACTTAATACTATTTATATGTAACATGAGAAAGAAATTGTTTCTTATTTGAAGTAATTTATAAATTTTTTATAAATATATTTTATGAAAAAAAAGTTTTTATTATAACGTCAAAAAGCTTAAACTAAGATAATAAGTTTTATTATTTATATAAAATTTTAAGAACGAGTTAATTATTATAAAAATATAGTCACTACCATTTATGAAACTATTTATATTTTTTTCATTCGAGGATTTAATCTATTATATAAGAGCAAGAACTATTGATATAATTTAAAAATGAACAGATTTAATACTAATTGCATGATAGTTTTTTTGTAATAGACTTTGAGCTTATTGCAACCATGTTAATAGTTCAGTGAGTGATTTATACTTCAAGGAATTAGTTGCAACAGAGTACAATAGTTCTGAAGACTTTATTTATTTATTCATTGAACTAGCAGTCAATAAAAATATTTTATTGGTATATCATTTCATGAAATCTTGTTTTTCAGTTAACCAGACAGTCTAGTAAATCAAGCCCTCAGAACATTAAGGTCCTGTTTGACTGTTTTTGGCTTTTCGAAAAAGAAAAAGAGAAACATAAACTGTTTTGAGAAATTGGTACCCTCAGCTTTTCTAAAACGCTCTTCCAAGGTTCAGAAGTTTTTTAAAATTTTTATCAAACACTGTTCAAAATAATTTTTCCTTCCAAAAAACAAAAAACAGCGTTTGAAAGTCAATCCAAATAGAGTATAAATCTAAGTGCCGTGAAATAATACGATTAGAATTATTAGTCCCAGGTGGTGAAGAGCCGACATCGAGGTGTCAAATCTTTCTGTGGATGTGAGCTCTTGGGGAAGATCAATATGATATCTCTATGGTAATTTTTATCCGTTGAGCGACGGTGCGGGCTATTATAATTTTTTTTTTAATAAAAAGATGGGCTATAGAGGATTAATTATGCAAAAAAAAAAGGATTAATTAACCTTATCGTGTCGGTGATGACAAGAAATTACGGGACATTATACCTATCCACTCTAATTTTGAGTTAAATATAGTAGGATGGATTTAATCTGGCCACTCCAACAAACCAAAACATCATTGATTCCCACTAGTGAATTTATTAGGATTTTCTTTTGGCAGTAAAATGTTGAGTGACTAGTACTGCTTACTTGAATTGATCATATTTGATTAATATATTGCTTAATTGCCCATTGTAATGATTCCCATAATCTTTTAATACTTTCTCAGTAATAAAATAAGGAAAAAACCTAATTTTTGACATGTAATTTTGACACATACTGAAATTGATGCATGTTTTTTTTTGGGGCAATATTTACCTTACATCCTAGGTGGCCGAACAAAAAGCATACATGTGTCTATGAAAATAAAATAAAATTTAATATCTTATATATTATAATATTTTCCCTCTCACGTCCCCCTCTCTTTTGGTCCTTTTTATCCTTTTAAAAAATCTAGCTCTAAATTCTTCAAAGGCTCCCATTACCGGTCATATCAATTCGCAGGTGATAGAACCTAAATTTTTGTGCAAGCTAGTGGAAGCCATTGATTCGGGTTATTAATTAGTAGGACGATAAGCTCATTTTCTTTCCTCCTTTCTTCCCTTTTTTTTTTCTTTTTTTCTTTGTTTAATTTAATTTAATTTTTTTTCAAGAAAATGAAGTTGACAGGCCTCACCATAAATGGTGAATCAGCCTTGCTAAGACATAAAAAGATTTCAAACCCAAGAATAGCTTTCTGCAACTTGCAAAAGAGGAAAGAAGGACAAAATTGCTTTGACAATCCCTATAGTTATTAACCATGACTATAATAGTCTTACATGGAAAACACGTGGTACCAAGTTACCAACCATAGACAGGAATAACTTCCTAAACCGGGAGCCACTAAGATGTAAGAAAAAACCTCCTATTTATATGGCCTAAGGGAACCATTACCCTTTTTTGTTCTCTATTTGAAATCGTAAAACAAATATATAGATGAATGAAAAAAATGTACAAGAAAACTGAAATAAAGATCTCCTAAACATACAAGTTTGGATAATTAGTTACAACCTTAGTCACAAATAACTTATTCCCAAAATAAATTATAATCAACTATCACCCGCTATTCAGAGAAATAAACGATACTATACATCGTTTACTAGAGAGAGCATAAACCAGCTTGTGATTTTCAGTTCCGAGGATTAGAGAAGATTCTAATCATGCATTAATCTAGTTGAAGCCATAAATAGTTTCCATTAAAGTTGACAATTTTTTTCAGGATAAGATCTAGGATGCAATTGAGGACTTGATTAGCTTAAAAGATTTTCTTTAAAATGATTTTGAATTTCCTTACTTACAAGTTACAAATGTAGTTGAAAAAGATTAGGGATTTGGTGCCTCAAGAAATATGATGTCTCATGTTCTATTCCTGCTATGTGCAAACAATTTGTTAGGATTACAACCGTGGACATAGTCCGAACCTTACCCGATTTGTGTGGAGGATCGTCTTGCACGAATCCTGTAAATTAGTCGAGATACGCGTAAACTGGTCGGACATCATAGTCATAAAAATATTATATATATATATACTAAGCACATGTTGTGAGACTTTAAATTCGTTAGAACTCACTGTAACTCTACCATCTTGTCATAATTTTAGTACAACACTAAATTTTACCGTGAGGTACTCTCTATTAGATTATCATGTTATGTGGCATTCACAGTATCGCAGCTTTTTTCAAAGCATTCTATTCCTCCAAGCTTAACATATATTTTATTTGATTTGGTAGATTTTGTTTTATGAATTATCAAGAAAAGTAAAGTATAATCATCTCATACTCTCTTTCTTGTCTCTTCCTTTTAAAACAGCAGTAAAACTTTTTAAAATGGCATCCAAGTAAGATTCTGAGAAAGCCTCCAAATAAACCAAGCTAGTTGGCAAGTCCTATCCCTCCTATAGTGATAAGATTTAAAGTGGAATAAAAAATGTAGTTGTAACGCTCAAATTATATTGGTATCTAACCCTTTATTTCTACATGAATTGATGCAACCATCATATAGTGACCCAAGGCCAATCCTACAGCTCACATGCCCACATGGTAGGCTCATGGGCTGCCATGCCATTAAAACCTAAATCCTACTCGACAGAGGAAATTTATGAAAAAATTATTATAAATGGTGTTTAATCATATTTCATTTCATATATTCCTTTAATTAAAATTAAATTCTTAACTAATACACTTTATAAATATTTTTTTGTCAATTTCGAAGCGAATTAGTCTCGAACATCAATTTTTATTAGTCTCTGCACAATAGGTCCTCTTTAAGTTTTCATAATCTTAAAGCACCCACGGTGTTTAATCAAATGTTATTTCCTTTCAAAAAAAAAATGTTATTTGGTGTTTCCTATTACTACAATTAAAATTTTAATTAATACACTTTACATATATGTATCTATTTTTGGTTGATTTTGAAGTGAATTGGTCTTGATCACGAAATGTTATGAGTCTCCAACATAGGACCTCTTTAAGTTTTTAATTTACCTTAAAACTCACTTATTGAGCAAATTAAGTGTGAACTGGTGTGCGATTAATATCAAAATGTATAAGTTTCTCTCTCGAGTAAGTGTAATGGGCCGAATATTTTATGGTTTGACCTAAAATATTCAATCCATTTATATTTTTAATTATTCTCATCCAGATCCAATATAGGACAAGAACCTTTAATATTTTCTCTTACCTAAAATCACTATGTCCTGTAGTAATTGGACCACCTTGCTTACCCGACTTGAATCCTGATTCTTTTCGGGTGGGCTACACTCAAGCGAACGTTTAGCGTGATCACTATATCAAAGATTGTGTTTATCTTTGATACCAATAATAATTGATGGAATGTTTTACAATTCGACCTAAAATTTTATATAATTAGATGAGACTAACATACTCATTTATAACAAATCACTTTCTCATTGAAATCCGACTTGAGAAAAAGAGCTCTAACACTAATCCTGTTTTAACATGATTTACAAAAACCATTTACATACTTCTAATACCAGAGACCTCAACTTGTTTCCTTTCTTAGACTTGACATTTAAGCAACCATTAACTAATTCAAACGTGGGGTTGACCTTAATTAAGAGGGGTAATAAGGTCACATGGGACAGTTTAATTAAGTTGAAGGAAAACTAGTGGCAAAATATATCTATTTTGTCTTACAGAGGAAGGCTTTTCATCGTAGCAATCTCTCTTCAGTCATAAAATGAAAAATACCCTTGTCTCATTCATTAAAACTTTTGTCCCATCAGTAATTTCAATATGCCTCAAATTTTATTCTAATCAAAGATTATAAATTTATAATCTAATTGTCACTTTGGTTAGTGGAATTGATTCTTTGCACTCAAACTGAAATATTATGTCCTTAGGAATCTAAGTCTAACTATTGATGCAGAAAATTATGCGCTCCAGGATGATGTTATACTCTGCAAGATGAAGTACTATCAGGGATGTGACACCGATATGGTGTCAGGCAAGGACTCTCTGACGACCAAGTCAGTATTGACAATCAATGTTACAGAGAGAAAAACATAAGTAAATTTAATGTTTTTGGAGGTGGAAATTGTTCATCCCTTTCCCTTCCGACTCACCATTTATTTATAATAGTAACTTTTCAGATGGTTGCGGTTATATATCTATGAAAATATCAACCAAGTGTTATCTCCTTGAATATCCCTACTTACCGGAAAGGAATTAATCGAAAATATTTGCTTCCTATCAGTTGCCTTCTATTTTATTATGGAATGTTGAGTCGAATAAAATTACCCTAATATAAAATATAGGGTAAATTGCAATAATACCCCCTGAGGTTTGAGTCAATTTCATTCGGTGGTTAGTCAACGTTTTTTTGACAGAGACACCCCTGAGATTTGCTAAATATTACAATGACACCCCTTGAAGCCTTAAAATTACTTAAATGCCATTCATCTTATTAATTCGCATGTCAAATATCTAAATTACCATCATGCCTAAATCTTATACTTCACCCACTATTTAATTTTATTTTTTTCCTTTTTAATTATTCTTGGTACTTATTTAAATAATTATACCTATTATATATCTATATATATATATATATCTATACTTAAATTTTTAATAAAATCAATAATTATTATTAATTCATATTTAATAATAAATATAATTATATTTTTGAATCCCACTAAAATTGTTGATTGACAAAAATATAGAAATGCATCTTTTTTTCCCTATAGGTTCATACAAATATATATTATATATATGTTATTAGGTATGTAATACTTCTAATGGTTATTAGTACCTTTTAATTTTTTTGTGAAATATTTATAGAGTAATATATTTAGAATTATAGGTAGTAATTAAATAATACAGTTTTTTATTATCATTTTATATAATTTATTATTGTTAAAATATTTTTAGTGGTAAATTTTACTTTTAAATAAAATTTTCAGTATATTTTAAATGTTTTTGAATTTTTATATTTAAAATAATACTATATGTATATAATGTATATCTTACCTATTTATTGTAGTTCTTTTTTTAATTATAAGGGTGGTTGGTGGAGTGATGAGATGTAGGGTTTAGACATGGGGTAATTTAGACATTTTGTATGAAAATTAAAATAAGTAAGGGCACTAAGGTTATTTTATGCTTCCAAGGGATGTCATTGAAACACTTTACATACCTCGGGGGTGTTTTTGTTAAAACTTGCGTTGACCAACCCCTAGGTGGAATTGATCTAAACCTTAGGGGGTGTAATTACAATTTATCCTAAAATATAATTGCAAAATGTGAAATATATATATGCCAATTTATGAACAACGCGTAACTTTTAAAACTAGTATAAATGTTCAAATTGAAGTCAATCTGTCATAAATAATTTTTTTTTTTTTCATTTCTTTCTCATCAAACTTTACTTTTCAACTTAACAGAAATACATGTACTCTAATAGTCAATCACCATAAGTTCGACATAAATGCTGAAATCGCACTGAAAATAAAATAAAATATTACAATGTAAAAGTGAAAATCAGAAACAAATAATTACATTAAACGATCATATTTATACATAGACATATATAAATCATTAAGAGACAATCGAAAACTAATAGTCACACTACACGAGCCTATATACAAAAATGCGAGAAGTATAATGGTGTATATATTAAATTTAAACCTTAAAAAACATGTAATAATTAATTAATTATTTTAGCATAAATTACATATGAAAAAATATATATTAAATTTTATTATTTTTATTTCTTTAAAAAATTGGCACTCTACTTAACAATATCCCTAACATATTTTTCCCATTTAACTTATGGACAAATTTAAAATGATGATTTTTTCCCCTTCTAATATGAACTTGAATCAAATATAATACTATAGAGATGCTTATCTCGCATTATAAATTATTAATTATTAATATTTCCTAATATATCAAGTTTTTATTTTTTTATTTTTTGCAACATGGTAAAATATAAGGGCCTAAGACATGATGAGTAGCATACAAGTTTTACCCGCGTAAGTCCAGCTGTAAGGCCATGGATTCCGTGATTGCCTAAAACGTGGACCACCGTGGACCCTCACACACACTTACACACCATACCACTACACACACACCCCCTCCTCCATTCATCACTCATGTCATTGCCTCTGCCTCTGCACCGAGAGATAGATACTGGGGAGGGAGAGAATTTTAGAGAGAGAAAGTAGAAGAGTGAGAGACCCACAATTGTGGGAATTAATTACCCAAAATCAATAACACTTCTCTGATCAAATTGTTGAAGATGATCTAGCAAACGCCATGGCCAAGACTGGGGTGTTCGAGAGCGATCCGACGATGGTCGCCAAGGCCACGGAGTTGAAGAAGGAGTTGCAGAGGCTGGTCAAGGCCATCGTCGACGACGAAGATTTCAACGTCGACACCATCGATCGCGCCAACCAAACCCTCTCCGCATTCAAGGATTTGAAGCTCAACAGACCCATTTCTCTCAAAATTCACGACCCTTTGGATTTCCCTCACGAGTTTCGTTGCCCTCTTTCCGAACAACTCATGGTTGATCCTGTTATTATTGCCTCGGGTCAGGTCAGTAGTTTCACAATTAGGGTTTGTTTTGAATCTGAATTGTGGGTTATTCAATTTCATTCAATATAATATATATATATATATATATATATATATATATATATATGTTTGTGCGATGAATTTGAAGTAATTTTCTTGTGTTTCATATAGGTTTTTGTTTGAAATTCAAATTGGTGGAATTGGAATGTTAATTTTTATGGGTTTGTAAGATGGGATTCAATTCTTGTAAATAATTTTTTATACTGATTGTTTGTTGATTTAGAGGACAAATTTTTACTTTTGGGGTTTATTGTTTGCAGAAGCGTTTTGTTTTCTTCCATTTTCCAACTTTTGCAGAAGTTAGTTATAAGACCTCAAAATCAAATGAATTTGGTTATATCTATATATTGTTGTTATATGTACATGTACAGATCGCCCATGAATTCATGAGGGCTAGAGTGCCTAGGTTCAGCTATTGGTCACTGGCTGTTAATAGATTCATCCCATTTTTATGCAAGAATTGTACTTTTTTGGAATTTTCTTTGTCCTACTCTTTGTCCTTGTTCTTCAATATCTCTGTTGGTTGGTTGTGTCATTGTTCTGTTTACTTTTGTAACTCTTTGTTGTGCTTGTGCAGACCTATGACAAAACATTCATCCAAAAATGGTTAAGAGGGGGTAATAGAACATGTCCTCGAACCCAACAAGTCCTTTCGCATACCGCCCTCACGCCCAATCACTTGATTCGACGCATGATTTCAAAATGGTGCAAGGATCATGGAGTCCAATTGCTGAACCCTGATCAATATGTAAACGAGGATGGTATAACGGACGCAGATAGAGACTGTTTTCTATCTTTGCTAGAGAAGATGTCATCTACGCTTTCTGATCAGAAAGAAGCTGCAAAGGAACTGAGGCTTTTGACAAAGAGGATGCCTTCGTTCCGGGCACTTTTTGGCGAGTTTGATTACGCGATAGCTGATTTGCTTAAGCCGCTAGCGCAAAGCAAGTCCCAAAGTGACATTCACCCTGATCTCCAAGAAGACTTGATCACGACGCTTTTGAATCTTTCCATACATGACAACAACAAGAAGCTTATTGCCGAGAGCCCAATGGGCGTGCTTGTTTTTCCTCTTCTTATAGATGCATTAAGATCCGGAACAATCGAAACAAGGAGCAATGCAGCTGCAGCCCTCTTCACGTTGTCGGCTCTTGACTTAAACAAGGCGATTATTGGCAAATCGGGAGCTCTAAAACCGCTAATTGACCTCTTAGAAGAAGGGCATCCTTTAGCTATGAAAGATGTCGCTTCCGCCATTTTCAACCTATGCATTCTACACGAGAACAAGGCAAGAGCGGTGAGGGATGGTGCGGTGAGGGTGATCCTGAAGAAGATAATGGAGCGCAGGCACGTTGATGAGTTGTTGGCTATACTCGCTATGCTTTCAAGCAATCAAAAGGCGGTAGAGGAATTGGGGAAGTTCGATGCTGTTCCTTGCTTGCTCGGTATAATCAGGGAGAGCTCTTGTGCTCGGAACAATGAGAATTGCATTGCGATCCTCCACACGATATGCTTTAGTGATCGGAGCAAGTGGAAAGAAATGAGAGAGGAAGAGAATTCTCAGAAAACTATCTCTCAGCTTGCCAAGAATGGGACTTCGAGAGCGCAGAGGAAGGCCAATGCTATTCTTGAGAGGCTGAACAGGGGTATCAATATTACTCATACTGCTTGATTCCATCTATTATGCTGCATTTACAAGCACAAAATCTGTACATTACCATACATGTAATTTTTGCTACGACGCTTACGGCGATTTTTAGGCATATTGTGATCATTTTCAACCTTCATTTTGTAAATTCTCCATCCTTGTTCAAGAGTTTAAGTTTCAGGTTCTAGAGTTGCATAGTCACTGTGAAGAATTACTTCTGAAGTACATTGCTTAGTTTCATTTCAACTGAAGAGGTTTATGACTTACAGTCACTGTGATCTTTTTGTGATACCAATATGATTTTGTGTGTGTATATTGTTCAACAATTCAGTCTTGCACATGGTTTGGGTAGTAGATTACTTGTACATTACTTGAGGTGCGGCTTGTTTGGTGGCAATTATTTAGTTTTTTTTTTCCCAATTGATTCTTGGTTTGCAGTAAATGTTGCTTGAATTTTACTCAATTTTTGTGACTTTTTAAAATTGTTTTCTAATTCTACTTTGAATTATATTTCTTATTTTTTTCCTACTTTTTGTTTTATATTCGCCGACACATGCATTTCATCAGCAGTCATGGTTGAATGTTTTGACTAATTAAAAATTGCTTTGTGATTAAGATGATTCAGAATTGCTGATTTAGGGGACAATATTTTCTATGATCTTTCTTATATAAAAAATGGAATGTTGGAAGTTTTATAAAGTGTTGCTATATATGGCTAGTGGGTCCTTTTGAAAAAAGTATACAGCTAATGGGTCATTAGTGATGTAACAACACTTACATTTGAGATTGGAGTATTAACTTTTCGGATTAAAGTCAAAATAAAGTATTTTATTGAGGAATGACTACATCAGCTATAGATTATGATAGAGAAAGAAATATTGGCATTGAGCTTTGATTGAGGAATTAAAATTCTCTTTGGCATGAGCTTTGATTGAGGAATTAAAGTATTTTATCACTATGAGGTATATTTTTAAAAAAGTTTATTCTAAGTTTCTTTTATTCCTAATGTGTTTCGTATTCACAAGAAATAATTATCATTCTCATTTCATTCTCACTTATATTATATTTTATTAATGCGTACTAAACGTAGTCTTAAAGCGTTCGAGATTCATCTTTTCTAACTAGAAACATAGTTCTAAGGTCTCTCGAGTTGGAAACTTATCTTCCTTTGTAATTCACTAGTAGTTTTTCTCAAAATTATTCTTTGGATGACTTGAAAATCATATTCTTTTATTTAATACGTTAACACTTTTTCTCAAAATTATTCTTTGGGTATTAAATGGATTTATCATTATAACAGTCTCCAAAATGGAAGTAAAAAAATTCTATAAATCAGGTATTCGTTTGTTGGTTGTAAATGACAAAATTCCTGGCCCAACAAAGTAAAAGGCTCAATGTTAAGTGTCCAATATACAAGTTGTTTTGGGCCCACTAAGATAGGTTTAAATACATCTTAGAGGTCCATCAAGTCCGAATAATAAGTCATGTTAACTAAAGCCCATAAACAAGGAGAACTTAGGGCTAAAGTTAAGGGCTTAATTAGAATAGAGATTGATGTTAATCAAATCCCTGGAATCAAATGATTTGATTCTAACCTCAATGGGCTGAGACACATCGTCTCATGTATAAATATGGCCTTAGAGCCTTAATAAAGGATATTATTGAGTGTGAAAAAAATTGCATCTACACTTTAGCGCCATCTGTGGGAAAGAAGATTATTATATTTTTCTCACCTCACAGATTCGACGTTATCCCTTTCTTTTCTCCCTTCGATTTTTCTTTTCGAGCCCTTTTTAGGGTAATTATGGTGGTGGATACGAGGTCCTAAGCGGCTTTAGCCAAGGCAAGCAACGCTCAAGCTACCCAGATTCAGGCAATCATGGAAAGATTAGTGGCGGTGGAAAGAAGGAATGAAGAGTTAGAACGAAAAAACGCAGAGCTCCGTCTGAGGCAAGGTCAGGTTCCAAATCTTGACAATCAAGGAGGCCAAGCTAATACCACAAACAACGAGGGCGGGCTCCCAGATCCGCCCCGAAACGATGGAAATCAGAACAACGGACGGGAGCACATAGGGAACAGAGTAGTTGATGGTCAAGAAGAGGTCACCAGCCAAAGGCACAGGGATCCCCCAGTCCAGACTCACCCACAATGAAGGATCTGGAAGATATGGCTGCCAAGATTCAGAGGCAACTAATGGAGAGCATGAAAGTACATACCCCCTCGATGAAAGATCTGGTGGCCCACGCAACTGTTGACATGATTAGATCACCATTCACAAATGAGATAGATCAAGCAGAGTATCCGAAGAAGTTTAGGTTGCCAACCTTCACCCTTTATGGTGGGACGAAAGATCCAACATACCACATCTACCAATACCAGACCAAGATGACCGCATGGAAGAAAGATGAGGCCTTGATGTGCAATATATTCCCCACCAGCCTGACTGATGTACCACTCCTGTAGTTCAGGAAGCAACCCCCTGGGTCCATCGGAAGTTGGAGTAAGTTGTGCGAACTTTTTATAGCACAATATTAGGACAATCATAGGCAGAAGAAGACTATTTCCAGCCTATTTACTATGACCCAAGAGAATGATGAAAGTCTCCAGAGTTTCTTGTCCAGATTCACTAGATAAATGTCCTACATCGATCAATGTGACTAACTTTCAGTGGTAGAAGCATGCAGAATGGCCCTGATTCCAGGTACTAAATTCCTCGCCTCTCTGGTAAAAAGGCCCCTGAGTAATATATAGGGAATTAAATTCCAGAGCTCAGGGTTATCTCCGAATTGAAGAAGAAGAGGCGGTCAGATGAAAAAGGGCCGTCATGATTACCACCGAAGCTCGCACCAAAGATCGCATCAAGGAATAAAAACCAGCCCGTCAGGCTCCAGGCTCTTCATCAAACAAACCTATCAGCAAAAGGCAAAGAATAGATGACAAGGTGACTCCCCTAAAAGTAAGTCTAGGTAAGCTCTACCTAGAAAAGAAGAATAAGGGGATTTTTAGGCCCCTTTTGCCCATGAGACAGCCCATGGAGCAGAGAGATATGACCAAGCATTGTGCCTTTCATAGTAAGTATGGTCATCACACTAACGATTGTAGGAATCTACACAGACAGGTAGAAACAATGATTGCGAAAGGAAAACTAGCTGAATACGTAACAAAGGATCAGTCACGGGAAGAGCATCAACCAAAAGCTCCTCAAAATAATACTCAGGTGGGACAACTAGTACGAGTGATCCATATGGTGCAGGGTGGTGTTACATCTGAGGAGACAGAGGGGGTCAGGAGGTCCCAGATACGTCAGGCTCACAAACTCAGGAGGATTGACGAGATATGTCAGATTTCTAACAGAAGGGAGGAGCCTCGGATCAACTTCTCCGAAGCCGACCTCACGAATGTGCAGATGCCACATGAAGATATTTTGATCATATCGCTCTTAGTGTTCAACTGTTTGGTCAAAAGAGCTATGGTGGACCTTGGGAGTAGCACAAATATTATGACTATATGGGGCCTTTGACAAACTCGGAGTGGTACCAACCAAATACATCCCGCCAGAGTTCCTCTCTCCGGATTTGATGGACGACAATAGCTTCTAAAATCTATTTTTATTTTATTATTATTATTTTTTTAAAATAACTAGTAGAAGAATTAAATCAACTTAAATTTAATTAATTTCTTGTTGCGATTCCCCGGCAACGGCGCCAAAAACTTGGTGTGTTTTAAATTATTACTCGCAAGTGCACGAATCAATTGTAGTTTAGGTTATGCAAGAACGAGGTCGAACCCAAGGGAATGTTTTAAAGAGAACTTAATTAAACTCAAATTAATCTAAAACTAACCTAGTTTCTCAAAGTTTGTTTGTTGAAGTGATTTTTATACTAAACATGCAATATCGAAATACAAATAATTAAAGCGAGAATAATAGGGAGAAAATACTAAGGTATCGGAATCCACCACCACTAATCCATAAACTTCTAATTATTCCTTTATCAATTCCAATTTTAGAGTAGTAATTTAGAAATCAATCTTATTACTTTCTCAAGATTTAACAATAACGTACTAATGAAATATATTTTCAAGAAATAGATTTTCCTTCGCTTTAAAGTGTAAAATTCTAAGCATCCTATGTATGCAATTTAATGGATCACATAAGATCAAAGATTTTTACTTATAAACTCATCAAATCCAAGCTTGATTAATTGTGATAAGAATTCTTAACTACTATAAATACATGATATTTATAGTGAAAGGAATTTAAAACAATTAATACTATGAAGCGAAAATCATAAGCATTTAAACCATACACATGGAAATTGATAAAAGACTAAAGGGAATTTATTTCATAAATGGTGGTTTCATCCTCAACCTTAGTTGATAATTTAGTTACACATGCTTAAAAAG
This sequence comes from Cornus suecica, assembly GCA_963922005.1. Classification (NCBI taxonomy): domain Eukaryota; kingdom Viridiplantae; phylum Streptophyta; class Magnoliopsida; order Cornales; family Cornaceae; genus Cornus; species Cornus suecica. Next base: position 67,771,593 of record OY998239.1, read on the forward strand.
AAAATAACAAAGTAAGAACAATAAAACCCGGAATTGAAGATAAATTCTTGTCATCTTTGGTGTCCTTCTTGCTCTCCTCCTTCTTCTTCTCTTCTTCTTTTATTTTTTTCAAGATGTATTCATATTTATAGAGATATATTGGAATCAAATTACAACTTGTAAAGAGAAATGAAATATTCTTTTCTTTTCTTTTACTTTGAATATACATAACTTTCCATCATATTTTGTTCTTTTCCCATGTGCATTTGAATCTTCCAACTTTCATCCATGTGCATTTGATTCATCCAACTTTCATCCATGTGCATTTGATTCATTTCTCACTTTACACCTATAAATGAAAGACATAAATGTAGATGTAATTTAATGACATTGAAAATGATTTATTCAACAATTTTATTATATAAATTAAGTTTTGTGCACTTATCATTATTACACTTCTAAATTAATTAAAATAAATAATTTTACCTACTAACAAATATACATTTGAGGATAAAATATGTATGTAAAATGGACTTATCAAAGATCTTTGGTCACCTGATGGGCCATATATTAGAGGCCTATATCGATGACACCGTGGTTAAAAACAAAAGGAAATGAGATCACCTTCAACACCCGAGGGACGTATTCCAAGCAGTCAGACTCTACGGAATGAGGCTCAATCCCTCCAAATGTTCATTCGGAGTTTCATCCAGACAGTTCCTGGGTCATATTATGAACATAACTGGAATTAAGGCAAGGCCTACTTAAGTCAAAGCTCTGATACACACGGAAGAGCCGAGGACACAGAAAGAAATCTAGACCCTCACCGAAAGGATAGGGACGCTAAGCAGATTCATCTTCAGGCTTACAGACAAATGCAAGACATTCTTCCAGGCCATTAAAGCAGGAAAAGGCAGTACCTGGGGACTAGAACAAACTCGTGCACTCCAGAAATTAAAAGAGTATATTGTGAGCCTTCCCGTGTTGATCTCCTAGAGCTAGTAGAGAGGTTACATCTATACCTAGCAGTTTCTACTTCATCAACAAGCACAACGCTAGTCAAAGAAGAAAAAACTTGTCAGACCCTCGTCTTCTACACCCGCAAGTCACTCACGGTCCCAGAGACAAGATACACTACCACAGAACGAGTGATTCTACCATTTGTCAATGCCAAAAGAAGACTCAGACATTATTTTGAAACGCACCTGATCGTTGTCCCTACGTCATTTCCCATCAGGGTAATAATGTCCAAGCCTGACCTGACCGGCAGAATCACCAGATGGGTAATAGAGTTGGGAGCTTTTGACATCACATACGTCCCTAGAACCACTATCAAGGGACATACCCTGACTGATTTCCTTTTAGAGGCGGAACCAGAGCTCGAGCAGTCAGAATCAGAAGAGCTGGAATGGATTTTATTCGTTGACGGATCAGTTGGAATCGTAGGGGTTGGTCTAAGTCTGGAAGTCATAACACCATATGGTACGAAAATACACCAGTCGGTACGATTGGAATTTCCAGCCTCCAATAATGAGACATTACTGGCAGGACTCAGACTATGCCAGAGTCTTCAAGTAAAGCGCCTCAAAATATATAGCAATTCCTAACTTGTGGTTAAACAGGTCAATGGGGAATATGAAGCCGGGGAGAAGCTGGAACCATACAGAGCTCTGGCTCATACTGAGCTCAGTAACTTTGATCAATTCACCATACAATAAGTTCCACGGGAAAAGAATGAAGACGCAGACAGATTAGCCAACATGGTGTCATCCAACACACAAGACTTGACCAGGGTAACACCGATAGACTACCTAGAATTCCCCAGTACGGAACAGCCAATGAGTGTCAACATAATTCCATTGGAGCCCAACTGGATGGATCTGATCGTATCTTATTTAAGAGATGGTACTCTGCTCGAAAGCAAGCCCGAGGCAAGGAAAATCCGCATGAAGTCCACCATGTATTCTTTGATAAACGGGAATTTATACCATAAATCCTTTGGAGGGCCATAACTCAGATGCCTCACCCCTTCTGAGGCCAGAGCCATTAAGAAGGAAATACATGAAGGAACATGTGGAAACCACTTAGGAGGAAGGTCACTTGCTCACAAAGTACTAAACCAAGGCTACTTTTGGCCCTACCTCTCCCAGGACACATAGACTTTTGTTAGAAGATGTCACAAGTGTCAGATCCACGGAGACAACATTCATTCCCCAGCAGAGCTTCTTAATCCTACGTTCAACCCACACCCTTTTGCACAATGGAGAATTGATATTGTAGGACCACTTCCACAAGCGCTAAGGGAGGTGAAATTGGCATTGATAACTACGGATTACTTCACCAAATGGGTAGAAACGGAATCATACTAAAAAAGATCACTCATAAGCATGTAATAAAATTCATTTGGACACATATCATATGTTGTTTTGGGGCCCCCAGGTTCATAATGATAGATAATGGCCTGAACATAGACAATAAGTGGACTAAGGCCTTCTGCGAGCAGCATGGTATACAACTCAAAACTTTTTCAGTTGGATACCCACAAGGAAATGGACAGGCTGAAAGAACGAATATGACTATTCTGGACAACCTCAAGAAGAATTTGGAAGACACTAAGGGGCTCTAGCCGGACAAGCTACCTGAAGTTCTATGGGCATATAGAACTACACCAAGATTTCCTACTGGAGAAACTCCATTCTCCATGACGTACGGAGCCGAAGCTATGATCCCAACATAAAATGTGGTCCCAACCATTAGAAGCAAAAATTACAAGGAGGGTCAAAATAATCAGAATCTAACACATGCTCTCGATACTCTAGACGAAAAACATGATAAAGCAGCTACCAGATTGACTGAATATCATCAAAGGATAAGAAGAAGCTACAACTAGAGAGTAAAGAGACATAAATTTCAAGTAGGCGACATGGTCCTCAGAGAGAAGATTGGAATTATAGGAAAGCTTTGAGAAAATTGGGAAGGACCCTATAATGTGATGAAAATCATAGGCAAGGGGGCTTACCGATTAAGGAAGTCTAATGGGTGCATGGAGCCAAATTCCCAAAATGCCTCCAGATTGAAGAGATATTATCCTTAGTTAAATTCCCAGCTCTTTAAGTTTGGCAGATACAATTCATGCCCACGATGTTTATTATTTATTTTGATTCAATGAATAAAAGAGACTGGAGCCTGAGTATTCGTCTTCTTAAAATACGTATTTTAACAAATAATTAATAAAGGTATTTTATTACAAACTAAAAAAGGAATTTATTCCTAAGTTACAAAATGGCAGAGACATATGTCTGGCTCAATCAAATGAGGAATTTATTTCTAAGTTATAAAAATGAAAGAGGCATATACCTGGTCTATTCAATGGAGGAATTTATTCATAAGTTACAAAATGGTAGAGGCATATGCCTAACCCATTCAAATGAAGAATTTATTCCTAAGTTATAAAAATTGCAGATGCATATATCTGGTCCATTCAAAGGAGGAATTTATTCCCAAGTTACAAAATGACAGAGACATATGTCTGATTCATTCAAAGAAGGAATTTATTCATAAGTTATAAAAATGGAAGATGCATATGCCTGATCCATTCAAAAGAGGAATTTATTCCTAAGTTACAAAATGGCAGAGGTATATGCTTGGCCCATTCAGATGAGGAATTTACTCCTAAGTTATAAAAATGGCAGAGACATATGTCTGACCCATTCAAAGGAAAATTTATTCCTAAGTTATAAAAATGGCAGAGGCATATGTCCGACCCATTCAAAGGAGGAATTTATTCCTAAGTTATAAAATGGAAGAGGCATATGCCTGACTTATTCAAATGACAATTTATTCCAAAGTTACAAAATGGTAGAGGCATATGTCTGGCCTATTCAAATAAAGAATTTATTCCTAAGTTACAAAATTAACAGAGGCATATGTCTGACCCATTCAAATTAGGAACTTATTCCTAAGTTATAAAAAGTCAGAGGCACGTGCCTGAGCCAACTTGAGGAAACTTTTATTCCTATAATTAAATTGAACAAAAGTTTGTATGCCAGAGGCATACACATACTGATGAAACAAATATCAGTTAATACATACAAACTTTAGTAGATTCAGAATAAATTAAACAAAAGAAATAATTTTTTTCATTAAAATAAAATATGTAAATTTGCCCAATCGGCAACAAAAGTCCAAGGGCAGTTACAAAAATTCGCCAAAGGCGCTGCAAAAATTTAGACTGATAAATAAAACCCAAGGAAAGGGGGGAGAATGCTCCTAATAGGGAGATGATAGTGTCACGAATGAGATACATTGTAACTCAAGGCAATAACAAGATTCGTATTGTGGCTCTATCACGCTTTATGGAGGAGGAGGGGCTTGAGCCTCTGAGATCTGAAGGAGAGCAAGAACATTCCCAACAAGAAACTTGGAAAAGATCTACTCAGCTGGACTCAGGTCTGGAGCTTTATAGGGAGCCTCAACACCAAGATGTGCATCCATGGCCTCAAGGTCTGAAGGTTTCCTCTGCACTGGCTCCTTAAGAGCATTTTCAAAACCATTGCGCCAAAACTGGCCAGCAACGCAATTGTTGAAGATCTCATAGCACGAGTGTATGGCCAACCCCCCTTGGTGGCACATCTCCAGTTCAGAATGAGCGAGGGACAGGTGATACTGAAGATCTTCAATCTCAGAATTGGCCTTAGCCCTTCTCTCCTTTAAAGCAACATTCACCTCCTTCAAAGAAGCAACCTCCTTGACCAAGGTGGTCTCCCTCCCATCTGTCAAGGCCAAGGCTGCTTTGAGGCATGTTAATTAACCGGTCTGATAGGCCAGTTCATCAGTATGGGTCTGGCGAGTGTAGCACAAAGCCCCCACAGTATAAAAGGCTTGTGAAAAATAAAAAGAATAAATGGTCAGAGCACCAAAACAAAAAGTAACGCTTAATCGAGAGAGAAAAGTGGGAAGCAAAACATAAAAAAACCGCAGCAACAAAACAAACATATGAGTAAAACGTACCCTTATCATCATGCCCATGACCCTATCTGGCAGTTCGGGACCATCAAGGACTTTAAAGGCTTCCAAGTCCTCCCTACTCTAGAGGGACTTAGCCCTCTCAGTCATGGCCTCCATGGTAGTAGGGAAAGAGGCATTCCCCCCATCCTCTCCAACTTTTCCTTTCAATTTTTGCCTCTTAAAAGATCTCTCCTCAACAGAAGAACGAGTATGAGGTGGAGGAGGCTGAGGTAAGGAAGGGGCAGTGGACTAGGTTGCAATAGACCCAGCTGCTACAGCAGACCCAGATGTTGGGGCTACAGTTATGACTCGAGAAGAGGTCCCCTTTGTAGCAGGATCAGGGGTACCATCTAGATTGGCGTCAAAAAGCTTGGGACGAGTCAAATGAAGCATATCTACTGATGCTCCTAGTCTGGAAAAGTCCTGCAAATTACCACGAGTCAAAAGGTGAGTACAGTCCAAACGCTCAGACCAAAGTTTACTCCGTAAAAGCTTGAACCTTTTGTAAACTTTACTAAAAGAAGACCCTTTGCTACTGACACCAAAAGACTCATAAATATATTATGCCCTATGGAGATCACAGTTATGGCATAGGCAGGAAATTGAATGTCCATGAAGAAGCTCGTAAATGATGAATTTGCCAGGACCGAAAACACTAGGGATTGGAAAAGAGACAGAGTGAGGGTAAAACCTGGGACCCTTGATGAGGACGATCCTCTCCTTCCAACCCTTTTCATAATAATTTTTTCCCTCACAGATGTGTCAGTCTTTAAAGGGGTAAAACGTGAACCTCCATAAGCAGTTGAAGATCTCTAAAACCTAATAGCACAAAATGAGGTCATCAAATCCTAGATGCAGCACATAGTCACGGTTTCCTAGGATTAACATGGAACTTTTCAAAAGAAATTGGGATTAACTTGCAATGGGGCTAACCCCAAAGTGAAGAATATAAAATGAAAGAGGGGTGAAAGGGAAACCTAACCAATTTCACTTGGTTATAGGAAAGAAATAGGTCATGAGGACTGACACCTTCACCCTAGGTAAAATCTAAATCAGGCCTGTACTCCTCAAATTTTACACCAGAGGGAGGTTTGACCAGTTTTTTAAGCGATTTGATATTTGGAGTTTTGCGAAGATTAACAGGAAGTTTATTTGAGTTATAAGGGGGGAGTTCCTCAATGTCGTTGGCCCTTTCATCTTCCTGAGGAAGCACCGGAAGTTCCTCGGTACGACTCTCTACAGATTTTCCACGAGGTAGATAAACTAATTCCTTACTAGCAGAACTGACATGAGACTCAAACATTTTGGGAGATAAGAAGAGGAAACATTAAAAACACTTACTGAGATAAAAGGAAAAGACTGCCGGAGTTGTTCACTGGAAAAAGCTTCAGCAAACGAGATCCCGAAAAACAGGAAATTGCAGAGAACAAGGATGAAAGATTCTTACTTAAGAGATTTTTGTAACAGTGAAAATCTCAAGTGTTGGGTGAAGATGCTATTTACAAGAGATGAGGGGGTGTGTCCAAATGACTCATTTAATGAAGACTGATGCGTTGGGAATTTTCAAGGCTAAACTGTCGTGTCGTTTGAGGGAATCAGCCGTCAAATTCAATTCAAGAAGCGCACGTAATCAAGGTCATGATTACCATGATGTCAGCGCCAACCCATGAACGAATATACTTATATGTGTGTATATATAACCTAAAATGGAATGACACTTTGTAGAAAACCTAACATTTGGATCAGGTCCAGTAGACACTGGCCCAAGTCCAAAGGTGCTAGTGTAAATGACAAAATTTCTGGTCCAGCAAAATAAAAGGCCCAATGTTAAGTGCCCAACATACAAGCTGTTTTGGGCCCACTAAGATAGGTTTAAATACATCTTAGAGGTCCATCAAGTCCGAATAATAAGTCCTATTAACTAAATCCCATAAACAATGAGAACTTGGGGCTAAAGTTAAGGGTTTAATTAAAATAGAGATTGATGTTAATCAAATTCCTGAAATCAAGGGATTTGATCATAATCTCAATGGGCTAAGGCCTATTGTCTCATGTATAAATATGACCTTAGAGCCTCAATAAGGATATTTTTGAGTGTGTGCAAAAAACTACATCTACATTGGTTTATTGTAAATATACATATATGCAAGTTTTTTCTCTAATGTTTTTTAATTAATCATAATCATTCTTGTCTTTATTCTCTGTAAATAAACGGAATACATGAATGCTCTTTTTAGTGTAATTTTCTATTAAGATTTATATTAACTCTTAAATTCAAAATATTAAAAGACAAATTTTATTACTTCCTTCCATATAACTTTGAAACTTTTTAATTTTTATCTCATTTAATTTGATCATATATATATGAGAAAGAATGTCACAATTAGGCCCTGTTTGGTTCGCGGTCCGGTCCCATGTGGTCCGGTCTCATAATGACTTTTTTGGGACCGGACACTGTTTGGCAACACGGTTCCAAAAAAACGGTTCCAAAAAAAATAGGACCACTTGGGACCAAAAGGGGTAATTTGAGACAACAAAAAATGATGGTCTCAAGTGGTCTTATATACAATTGTCTTAACACATGGGACCATAAAATTTGAAAAATCTATATAAAATTAAAAAATATATATAATTTGAAAATAATATATAAAATTAAAAAAGTAATATAAAATTTTTGAAATAATGTATAAAATTTGGAATATATATATAAAATTCAAAATTAATATATAAAATGCAAAAAATATATTTAAAATTTGGGAAAATAAAAAAATTCCAAAATAATAGAAAAAATAAAAAATAATGTATAAAATTCGAAAATAATATATAAAATTTGAAAAATAATATAATTTTATTAAAATAATGTATTAAATTCGAAAAAAATATATAAAAATCAAAATTAATATATAAAATTTTAAATATATATATATATAATTTAAAAAATAATATATAACTTTTGAAAAATAATATAAAAAATTTGAAATAATGTATAAAATTTGAAAAAAATATAAAATTCAAAAATAATATACAAAATTAGATATATATATATATATATATGAGAAAATATAAAAATTTTGAAAATAATATAAAAAATAAAAAATAATATAAAAATTCGAAATAATTTATAAAATTTGAAAAATATATTATTTTTGAATTTATTATATTATTTTCAAATTTCTAATAATTTTTCAAATTTTATATATTTTTCATACTTAATATATTTTTTGAATTTTATATATTATTTTTTATTTTTTATATTTTTTTCCAAACATAAGACCAAACAGCTTGAATAAGACCATAAAACCAGATAGCTTTACCAAACAGACTTTCAGAACACCACCCAGATAAGACCAGACCAGACCGGACTAGATTAGACCAGACCAGACTAGATAAGATCGGACCGGACCGCCTACCAAACGGGCCCTTAGGGATGAGAATTTGTCTCATTCCGCCCCTTTATTTAAGGGTTTGGGAACGCTTTCTATATATTGTAGGAACGAGTTTGGTAAAAAACTGAACCCGTCACGGGTTATGGGGCGGGTTGGGTATTAGTAGAAATCTGCCCCGCCCCGTTTACATTAACTTTAACCATTTGCTATATGTATATATATACAAAAATAATAATCTAAATACGTTACTAGTTATTACTCATTATTTTCCCATAAAATTCAACATCTAGTAGTCGAATAAATCCAAATACAAAAGAGAAATAGATAGTGAATTAGATCGTTGAAAGATTAGATAAATAGGGAGTGAGTTTAATTGTTGGGAATTTAGAAAGAAGTTTATAAGTTAGTCTATTTTTTTTCTTGTATTTTTCTTGTATGTCTATTTCTTTTCTTGTATTTGTTTTTATAATTTTTCTATCAACTAAACTCTTTTGTAGATGATAAATATGACACCGACAATCAAGTATTGGAGGGACGGAAGGGCGGACACATGTATAGTGAAGTGTTAATGGTACGGGTATAGTTTATAAAAATGCAACCCGTGAATAACCCGAGAAGGGCATAGTATTTTAAAAAATTAAATGGGGCATGAATGAATTTAGGAGAACCCGTTTCGTACTTGGCCCATTGCCAGCCATAGTCACAATAATTGGATTCAAAATAGTATCATATGGTTCACAATACAAAGTAGTAGGGGTGTTCATGGAACAGATTAGATCGGATTGAAGATATTTTAGGAATGATCCACTAATAACGGATTCCCAATTTAATTTGGATCCAATCCAATCCGTTTGTCCAACGAATCCAAACCAAACTGGACTGCGATGAGCCGGATTGGTTCGGATCGGGTTCGTGGATTCAAACATTAAATTACTTTAGCAATAGTTGTGAATAAATAGATCATACATAATGAACTTACTCAAATCAATTAACATCTGCTTATACATACAAGATAGAAAAATTAAACTAGAAATAGGAAAATAAAGCACGACTTATGTATTGGCCAGAGTACTTAAACAAAAACAAACTTAAAAAAATACCACCAAAGATATATAATTACTTGGAAGTGAATACTGCACTGTGAATAAATAAATAAAATATCCATGCAATATTGAAAAACTTCAACGAATTGATTCAAAAGTCCTCAAGCAGTAGTTATGGCTACAAAATTATAATTGAGTTTAGTTAATTATTAAACAAATAACTATAAGTAAATTGTAGTGAATAAATAGAAGAAATTTAATTTATAGTGAATAAATAAAACATACTTGATTCAACATTGAAAGAGTCGAGTGCTTCAATTTTGTCCAATTGTGCTTCAATAAAGTGAACTGTTAGACACACGTAATAAAGATTTTGGAGTGAGGCTTATGTATCCATAGTGATGCAAATTATTTGGTTTTATTTAACTAATAAATCCTTAATATATTTTTTCTTATTAGCATACAAGACCAAACAATCTCTTGCCACTATAATACGTGAATTGAGTTTAAACCTAGCTTGCAATACTTTAAGAATCACGCTTCACAAAATTAAAAGGCAATTCGTCTATAATGATAGTTTTTTTAATGTAGTTATAAAAGTCTTTATTAAATTAAAATTTATTTTAATTTTTTTTAATGGAACAAATATATAGAAATATTCTAGAGGCTTTACATTTTTAAAATAGTACATATATATAGATATAGATATGTATATTATCTTGTATTCACTATGGTGATGAATGCATGAAACTAATAGAAAATCTTTTTTTTTTCTTTTGAAAATTGCAATAGTGATGAATGTTTTAAAACAATATAAAGCCTTAGATGATAAAAAAAAAGTTCACTTTTGTGTATGATTTTTTTAAAAAAGATTATAATAAAAACATAATAATATTAGAGGGTCCATATTTTTAAATTGGTGATATTCTTTAATTATATATTTTTTTTAAATAATAATAATGATTAATGTATATAAATATTGTAAATGATTTACACTTTTATAATAGTATGATAGATTAGATTACTATTTAGTATAATATAAGATATTTTGATTTAGTTTAGAATAGTATATTATTGATATAAGATATTATAATTTAGTTTAAAATAATATCTTATGTAATATATTATTAGTGTAAATATATTAAAATATATGAACAATATCGGACTTGACCGGATTGACCGAATTATCAAAAATCAAATCTAGAATCGATCCGTAAAATACTGGATTCAGTATTTTTTTATCCATGTTCAATCCAATTCATAAAAAAACCGATCCAATATATCCAAACCGGATTTGACGGATTGTTGAACACCTGCAAAGTACGGATACATAAAAGAGTGATAAATAGGTTTGTGTGGGGCCCACCTCTCCTTCCAAGTTTCAGTTGGGCCTTACCTCTTTGAAAATTAATATTACTCCATATAGAAAATCGAATAAAAAGATTTATGAAGATTTGTTTGAACTAAAATTATGAATTTAGAGTAGGATGGTAAATCATCATCCATCTGTGCTCGGATCTTCTATTGAGGATCAGGGTTGGATTTATCTGACATATGATCCAAAGGTTTGGACATCAAGCTTAGAATAAGTAAATTCTGATTCTTTCACTTTGTTTTATAGTAGAAAACAATTCCACTGTACTGTAATTTTATCAGCTTTTGACTTATGTATGTACATGAAACCAAAGCCAAAAGGTCATTACAACTTCAGATATATAAATACACACACACATATATATATAAATACAAGTAAAGCCAAAGTTCACTACAAGTTTGAAGAAATGGAGGACAATAGAATGAATGGCGGAGGGATGGGTTCTGAGATGCAACGAGAATAATGTGCGTCTGTATTGAATGGCATCTTGATACATGCATGTATGCAATTGTGGTCCACCCAAAATGCTGCTGCCGCTGCACACTCTTTTAGGGAATTAATTAAGTCAACAGTTATCCCCAGCTTTCATCCTCTCACAGTGGCCACCATGAATGCATGACCATGAACATGAGCTTATATATGGCACTTGTTTTTACACTTGATTGTGGTCTTGGACGTATGTGATGCACATCTAGTGGTACTTGTCGAAAGTAACATTGCTGCTTTTTACAATACTTTTTCTTTGTTCATATATTAAGATAACTTTAAGGGTAATTTACATAAAACCCCTAAAGTTTCATGATTTAATCAAATAACCTCCTATGGTTTAAACACCCCCTTGAGATTTACAAAATTTATCAAATACCCCTGCTCCCAAAAATGGCCAATTTTCGGGCACCGGAAATGTCAAATGACTTAAATGTCCATAGTCATACGAAAGCGTTTCAATGGTATTTTACACAGAACCCCCCGAGGTTTCATTTTTAATCAAATAGCCCATTGGGGTTCAAAAAAACCCCTAAAAATTCTAAATATGCTCAGATACCTCCTTGATCATGAAACGTTATATTTATCAGCGTAAAAAATGTAAAATTACTGAACTGCCCATAAGAAAACGACAACGTATGATTTTTTTTTAATTGTCAAGTTTGCCCTTCACAAAAAGATCGGTACAAGTCATGGTTTAAATACTAGGTTAAGAGAGTAGAATTAACACGATTTTCTTTTACCTTTCCGTAAGCATACAGGTTGACTGTAGTATAGTATAGCTTTGAAAAAAGGTTAACGAATCTCACAGAGATCAAGTCGTATTCTAAATTTAATAAGCTAATATGCAATATCACATATTTTTTTTATATATATATTTGTTAAATTTTATGTATTTTTTAAACTTTTAAAATAAAATGATATCACCCTAAATAATTAAAATACAAAAGGTATAGTTCAAAAGTAATTGATTTTATTATTTATTATATTTATTATGAGTATTCAAAACTAGAATTATTAATATAAGATACACAAAAAAAGACTAACTTTGAGCATAATTAAAAATATATTATTTTTTATTATTTTTGAATAATTTTTTTCTCAATTTTGCTTATTAAATTTTTATATACTATGCTTATGTTATTGATTTTAAAAAAATAATTACCAAATAATTAATATAATTCATAGAGAGAGAGATTTTAAATTTTAATTAATTAAAATGGACGGAAAAGGAGGCATCTGAGCATATTTAAAATCTGTAAGGGCTTTTTTGATTAAAAATTGAAACCTCGGGGGATTTTGTGAAAATTATCAGACAAAATCTTGGTATTACAAAATATGTCCTAAAATGTTGTTCGTACGACTATGGGCATTTAAGTCATTTTGGTATTTTCGGTGCCGAAAAATCATTTTGGGAAGCAGGGGGGTATTTGAGAAAATTTGTAAATCTCAAGGGTTGTTTGAACCATAGGGAGTTATTTGATTAAAATTTGAAACCTCAGGGGTTTTATGTCAATTATCCTAACTTTAACTATAATATAAGATTAAATGCAATAAACCCCTGAGCTATGATCATAATTGCAAATAACCTTCCTGAATTATAAATTATGCAACAAACCCCCCTAAACTATCACATTTATTGCAAAATGCCCCATTTTTAATTTTTTTTTATATAAATGACTTAAATGTCCTTTCTTTAATAAATGTCACTTAATATATTTTTTTAGTAAAGTGCAACAAACCCCCTGAACTATCTCAGTTTTGCAACTAACCCCCCTAAACTAAAAATCACCCCCATAAACTATCAATTTGGTGCAATAAGCCCCCATTTCCTTGTAAAAGACTATCCTACCATTTTAATAAAATTTTCCATTCTTATAATTATACCACTATATTTTTTATCTTTCGATATTTTAATTTTACCAGTCACCTTAATCATATTCTCGTTAAGTATATTCTCAAAAATAATAATATAAAAGTTCATAGGAGGTAATTATTGAATTTTTAAGTATTAAACTTGATATTAGAATTTTGTTTGATTTAATGTATAAAACTTCTTACCCTAAATTTAAAAATTTTAAATGTTAAAATAATTTTTTTTTCCTAAGATATAAAAATTACTTGAATAACAAAAAAACAAATTTTGGTGATATATATAAATAGACCCTTTTAATAAAAAAATTCATACTTTTAATTATGCCATTATAGTATTTTTTCGTTTGCGGTTCCGGCCGCAACCGGTTTTTTCGGTTTTAAAAAAAATAATAATAATAACATCAAATATCAAAAAATAATATAATTATAAAATAAATTAAAGAAAGTATTTTAAAATTTTAATTATTACAAACCTAAAGTTAATTATAACTTATAATTTTAAATATAATATAAATATATATATATAAAGCTAAGAATATAACACTAATAAAAATAAAAATGTATATATAAACAAATTGGTTCGGTTCCGGTTCCGTTCGGTTCCAAAGGGGTAAAAACCGGAACCGAACCTAATATTTTGGTTCTTTGATTTTTGGAACCCGAACTGGAACCAAACACCCCGGTTCCGGTTTAGTTCAGTTCGATTTTGGCCGGTTCCGGTTCTGGTTTGGTTCTTGAACATCCCTAATTCTACCATTCACTTTAATTGTATTGGCATTAAGTATATTCTCAAAAATAATAAAAAAATGTATAAGTTGTAATTATTAATTTTTAAAATTTTATTTGATTTAATGTATAAAACTTATCACCCTAAATTTAAACTTTTTCATGGAGGATATATTATCAAATTTGTATAAATTATTCCATAATATATGTTAATAAGAAAAAAAAATGCATAAATAGAATTCAATAAGAAGGGCATTATGGTCATTTTTTAAATAATTTGGGCAACTTGCAACTTCATGTCATAGTAAAGGTTTTTTTTTTTTCTATTTTCAAAGTTTAGGGGGTTTTTTTGGGAGAGAGAGTATAGTTCAGGGGGTTTATTGCACTTAACTCTATATTTTTCTTATTAACTTTGATTATGAAATAATTAAGAATAATTTGATGGCATATTCCTCATTCAAACTAATACAGAATTACATATGATTTTTTAAATTTTATGTTTTGAATAATTTATTTAGGTTGTTTAAATAAGAATTAAATAAAATTCTAAAATGCTTAGCTATTTAATTAAAACTATTTATATATATATAACATGAGAAAATCAAAAGGTGAAGATTATCTAGGTAAATTGTGATTTATTTATGAATATATTTTTATGAAAAGAAGTTTTCATCTGGCATAAAAAAATAAATAGGATCATGAGTTTAATTATTTAAATCAAACTAAATTTTAATAACAAGTTAATTAATTTTAAAATAAAATAAATACAACTTATAAATTATTTTTTTTTAGCATTTAAGAGTATATTTACTTTAATACATTTAAGGTGAATGGTATAATTAATAATCTAATTAAGAGAAATAATATTTATATAATTTAAAGAATTAGCAAATATACTAGTAAGGGCAAGATAGTCTTTTGCAATAGATTTGAGGCAAATTGCAACAAATTGATAGTTGATGAGGGTTTGTTTAGGGGGGTTAATTACAAAAGTATAATAGTTCAGGGGGATTTATTGCATTTTATCATGTAGTATATGTAGATGTGCATACAGAAACTCTTGAGCGCAGATTTTAAATGGTTTAGTTTCTTAAATGAATTAAGAGTCCAGGGTTAATCTTAATGAATTTAGTTTGAGTTTACTCATGAACGATTCGGTTCAGTTACAGTATGTATATATCAATTTTATTAATAATTAATCGCTTATATTGAATTGTTACATAATTGTTTTTAACATATTTTTAATTTTCAAATGGTTCTTGTTTATTTTATTTTTTATATATCTTTTATTATTGGTTCCAATTTTTCAGACGTCATTCTTATGAAACCTTTTCTTGACAATTATAGGGCACTCTTATAATTTTACATAGACGAGCATGTTTCCATACTTGGTAAAGTGATTTTCATAATCTTCAAACTTGACTTATTAATTAAATAAATTTATAAAATATAATGAAGATTGACTTATTAATTTGATAAATGAACGAATCCAAATTAAGCTCTTATCAACTCGAGTTCGAATCTAACGACTCAATTCATACACACTCGGTCTTTTGTGCGTAGTTCACAAAGCTAGGTACACATAGTTTGGACATCATCTTGAAACTGACAATTTAGCTAGGTACACATAGTTTGGACATCATCTTGAAACTGACAATTTATTTCATCACCCCTTCCACAATTTAAGCAAATGTATTTCTTCAAAATTTCATGACTTTGAGTGCATAAAATAATAAATAGGACCAGAATTTTATATTTGTAATTATTCTGAGAGAAGATCCAGTAATTAACTATTGGTTTCTCTCTCTTCCAATAAGTGAATCGTGTTTTGACCTTTTTTTTTGTTTCTCTCTCTCTCACAAATATACATAGATTTCTTAAGTCTTTCAAAGAATAAATAGTTTGTTTGTTTATTTGAAAATTGAATAATTTGAAGTTGGTTAACGATATAATATATATATGTATGTATATATATATATATGGGTGAATGACATAAAATTTCCTATGGTTCACTTTGTGGAGATAAGCTCTTACGATTTTGCAAAAATATGCAGATTTACCACCTGTGACACTGCTGAGGCCACTATTTCGGCCAAAAAATAGTCACATGAGTTCCACATTATATATATTTTCCTAAATCCCAAAATGCCCTTGCTCAATTACCTAACTACATTTGTTACAAATGTTAGCATATGGATATATGTACAAGTATATTGCATATATATCTTCCTCTCTTCAGATATATATATATATACACACATACATATATGATTGATTGAGAAACAAAAATGCAAAAAATACACATACATATATATCTTACGATTTTGCAAAAATGTGCAGATTTACCTCATGTGACACTGCTGAGGCCACTATTTCGGCCAAAAAATAGTCACGTGAGTTCCACATTATATATATTTTCCTAAAATCCCAAAATGCCCTTGCTCAATTACCTAACTACCTTTGTTACAAATGTTAGCATATGGATATATGTACAAGTATATTGTATATATATCTTCCTCTCTTCAGATATATATATATATACACACATACATATATGATTGATTGAGAAACAAAAATGCAAAAAATACAAGAATGCAAGAACTAACCCAAATCTACATTCATGTACCAACTCAATTCACCATCTTTTACTTCATGTGCCTTAAATCCACCAAAAATCAAGCACGTCTATGCAATCGTCAACATAAATCAAACACGGCTATGCAATCATCCCCACATGACCATTTTTCAGGATGCTGAGTAAATTGGTTCGGTAATTTCGTCGAACACCTCGCGGGCACTGTTTGGCTCCAACAGTAATGCGAACATAAGAGGAATTGTAGTCATAGTTGTTTGGGAAATTAGTTTTTAAATTTGGTGATACTACATACAGTTTATGTGTTTGGATTTTATGTATTACATTTGGTCAATGACTGAATGGTAGGTGTTTGATTAACTGTATTGATAATAGAGGTACCTTGGATTATGTATTAGTGGTGTCAACTGTGGTGTGATGACTTTTTAGACTTTGTCTCTTTTTGTCCATCTTGGAAAAGCACTTTGTGCTATATCTTGGTAAAGCAAGGTGAACAAGCGAGTAATTTGGTTCAGTAATTTTGTTGAACACCTCACGGGCACTGTTTGGCTCCAGCAGTAATGCGAGCTTAAGAGGAATTATAGTCATAGTTGTTTGGGAAATTAGTTTTTAAATTTGGTGATACTACATACAGTTTATGTGTTTGAATTCTATGTCTTACATTTGGTCAATGACTGAATGGTAGGTGTTTGATTAACTGTATTTATAATAGAGATTGATTTATGTGTTTCTGTGATTCGGTGAGGAAGAATTGGAGAATTGGAGAGGTTGAATTTTAAAAAAGAAATGAGTTTCTTTTGTTCTCTCTCTCTCCATTGGAGCATTCTCTCATACAGGTGGTGGGGCATTTCTGATTCAAGGGCTTTCCGTCTTTTCACAATTATCCTGTATTTCCATAAAATTATAAAATAACATTTTAAGGGTATAAAAGTAAATTCACAACTCCGTCACCCGAAAATAGCTTCAAGGGGTCAAAGCACACATTTTACAAAGTATAAGGGTATTTTAAAACCAGGAAGGGGGTTCTATGCATATTTTTGAAAATATAGGGGTGTTTTACGCCATTCATCCATATATATATATATTTTAGAAGTGTCATGTATGAAAAACTAGAGTTATTCGAAGATAGCCACTAACTATACAACACATAGCATGTGGCATATGGAGACATAGGCCCCGTTTGAGAACCATTGTTTTTGTTTTTGTTTTTGTTTTGGGAATAAAAAAATAAGAACAATTCTTGTTCTTGTTCTTATTTTCTCACCCAAAAGAACAAGAACAAAAAACATGTTTAGGAACTAATTTGTATTTATTGTTTCAAAAGAGGGTTTAGGGCAATTATATGAAATATAGATATATATGTATGTATTGTAGAGAGAAAAAGGAAGCCTCGTCTGACTCATCTTCCTCCTCTCCCTCTCTTTCCTCCATCGCCGCAAATATACACACATGCATATACACACGCATACACACACACACATATACACACAGTTCGAATTGGGGGTGGATTAGGGTTCTAGTGGTGGTCGAATTGGGGGTTAGGGTTTCGAATTGGAGGTTTTGAATTGAGGGTTAGGGTTCTAGTGGTGGTGGTGGAAGGTTGTGAAGGTGGTGGTAGTGGTGGCTAGTGGTGGTTCTTCTCCACTTTTATTTGTTTGGTAAAATCTCAAAGAGGACAAGAAAACACAATTTTCTTGTTCTCATGTTTTTTGCACTATTCATCAAAGTTGTTTCCAATACAAAAATAAAGTGAACAATAATTGTAGGATCCAAACATGTTTTTGTCCCCAAATTGAGTCCAAAAAACAAAAAACATAACATAAAACACCCTTTCCAAACGGGGCCATACATTACGTGATGAAAGCTCTTGCTCGACAATGCATGGTAATTAAGCCACCGCAAAAACAAAGTGATACAACTCTTGAACTATTAGTCCGTTACTAAATTCCTTGAAATATCACAATCTATATGTGTGTATGTATATATGTTTTATATATAAGCGTGTGTATATAAATACGTATATATAGGTGTATATATAAGCGTATGTATATATATTGATATTTGTGTATATATATGTATGTATGTTTGTGATTATGAAAAGTTTATTGTTAGAGAGAGAGTATTTAGTGGGTCAAGGTTTGGAGAAGACGTGGAATTAGAAATTGTTGGAAAATAATTGAATGGAATTGTGACGATTTGAACTAGTATCTGTTAGACAGTTGGAGCCAACAGTTTAGACGACGTTTCCAAACAGTGTCTTGGCAGTTTGGACAACATTTGGTGTTTATTAATATCCAAGGATACGCGCTTTTCATTCCATGAGAAATAAACACACATATACAAATATCCATAAATATATTTCATATCTCTCTGCACTCTGCATATTCAGATTATGATTCATTCAAAGTGGTTCGAGAGTACAAACACAGAATTTGCGTTCGCTTGGTTTTCAAAGATTGGAGTGATACTTCTTTAAAAATGGAAATTCATTCTATTTTGGAGATTTACTCAATTAATTTGGGGAGTTACTCAATTGAAGTCAATTTCATGAAATTAAATTGGGGTTTTACTAAATTGATGGTTTTGATTATGAAAGGTTAGCTACTGAATTGAGCCCCGTTGATTCATATCATAATTAATGTATCCAAAATTGAAAATTTCAAACAATTAAGATTGTTTTTGGCCTTTGTTGGGGTTTTTATTGTGTTCTGTTTCAAGAGCTTCATGACACTTGGTTTTAGTTATACTCTTATGGTTTTAGTAATGTGCCATTAGTCCTATTGTTCAACATCTTCCCTAATTAGGGATTTGAGCCTAAAATATGTTTGACAAATTACCTAGTTTGAAATAAAAATATGTTTCATTGTCTACAAGGAAAATATTAAAAACACTTGCATAACATCAATTTGTGCTTTAGAACTTCCAATTTTTTTAAGCGCGCATGTCATTGGAAGCCCATTTGCTACCTTTTCATATTTGTATAAGGATAATATTTAGGTCCGGTTTTATGAGAACAAATTAAGTTTGTCTTGCATGATCAAAGATGTATTGGGTAAGCGGTACCGGACCCTAACTCTTGTTGGAAATAGTTTAGAAATAAAGTAATTAAACCCAACTTTGAGCTTAAATAATTATGGGACCCGAACTTCGAATTTAACGGGACCAAGCACTAATGTGTTCTCCTTGGTGAGGAGATCAAGTTGGTATAATTACATGTGCAAAACTATTAATTATTGAATGAGAAATTATCTCTCAAAGTAACCCACTTGAACTTGGGTAAGAGTGGTTGTCCCACATTGGAAATAAAGTAAAGTGTAAAGGTATTTATATATGGTTGCATTGAATGAGTGACTTGAATATCTAGATGCATGGGAAGAGAGCTAGACCATGCATAAACCATGCTAGTCTTAGACTAACCACACACGCGCGCGCCGCCCGCCTGCCCGGGCCGTGGGTGTGGTGCGGTGCGGGTGCGTGAGTCATCGGTTCAACCCATTTTTTTCTTTTTTGGACAAAACTGCTATAACTCTTTTAAAGAGTTGCGCATACAGTTTCTGGTATCAACCATCACCTATACAATTTATATACCTGTTGGAGTGGAATGGATGCTTACACGGTTGAAGTGTCTCTCCATTCTCTATAATAGGTTGTTGCATTTCATTCTGAAAGACATAACATTTTTCCATATATTTTCCAGATATACAACATTCTTCCCTCTACATACGCATATACATATAGATATAGGTCTGGTTCGGGTTCGGGTACACACACAGAAGTTGAGTTCGTCGGTCTTCACCATTACAATGCTGCAACAGTGAAGGCGAAATCCATTATATCTTGGGAGGCATTTGTTCAGAATCCTTGAGCACCGTAGAAGGAGCAATATTGCCTTAAGGAAACTGTGGTTTCACACAGGGCTTGGATTTAATATGCTCTTTCTTGTAATTTTCGTATTACGGGTCAGTTTTCCTTTTCATTATTGTAATACTTATACATATATATTTGTATGCATGATATATTTATATTTATATATATACATATAACAGAAGTATGAATAATAAAAAATCTTAAGGCAATACTACTGATTTTCATTCATTTATATTCTGTTATATTTGTAGAAATATATTTCGTACATATATATATTATGTCTGCAAATTGTATTATTTTATACAGTATATACACATATTACTGTTATTCTCTATACTTGTATATATATATAGTTCGTACATATATATATATTTATTTCCGTGCATATATATATATATATATATATATATATATATTATTCTGTACATATATATATCATTCTGTTTCTGGCTATATATGTTCAATACTGTTTCGTATCATCTGTACACATATATATATATTGTTCAGAAATTTTGTTTACTGTTCTTATTTGTTAAAATATTTTAGTATTGTGTTGTCTCATTAGTCAGTGGTTGATTTGTGTTATAACTATAATTCCTGTAGTACTTATCTATTTTATTCTGATTTGTGTTATAACTATAATTCATGTAGTACTTATTTGTTAGAATATTTCAGTATTGTGTTGTCTCATTAGTCAGTGGTTGATTTGTACTTATCTAATATATATATATATATATATATATATATTCTGATTTTTTATATTCTGCTATATATATATATTATGTTAATTGTACTCTGTATTTTGCTCTGTTTATATATATATATATATATTCTCTGTATTTTCATTATGATATATATATATACATAATTTATATTATGTTATATATATATATATTCTGAAATTATATTATATTATATATATATATATATTCCGATTTTAATATCTAATAAATATTTACTGGAATGGTATTCTGCTATATCTATATAGATATATATATATATTCTGGTAAATTGAATTCTATTGTATATATCTTTACATTCTGATATATATATATATATATATATATATATTCATACACTATTATGTTATATATATATATATACACGAATAGTTTGATATATATTTATATTATGTTTTAATAACTATTATATATATATACGGAAATAGTATTCTGATATATACATTTTGATAAATTATATTCTGGTTTTATTCTGTGATATATATATATTCTGCCATATATATATAACACTGTTTTTTGTATTCTGCTATAGATATATATCAGAATACAATAAGTATATATATATATATATATATATTCGGTATATATAATATTATATATATCTTCGGTTTTTTACATATATATATATATATATTATATTATGAAATTAGTATATATATATTTAATTATATAAACTGTTCATATAATTATATATATATTACTGGACTTTGTATTTCGGAATTATATAGATATATATATCATCCTTGGTTGTTTTATTACATTTGTGTGAGATTGTTATTATATTATTGTGCGGGAAACAGTACATAAAGCAGATTTCTGTTTTTGTAACAGAAATGGCTACTGGTAATCCAACTACAATTTCTGTCCCACATGGGGAGAAGCCTGAAAAATTCAATGGCTCTGATTTTAAGCGTTGGCAACAAAAGATGTTGTTTTATCTTACTACTTTGAATCTGGCCAAGTTTTTAATGGAAGCAATTCCATCAGTGGCCGAGGGTGAAACTGATAAAGATAAACTGGCTGCAGTGGATGCATGGAAGCATCCTGATTTCTTGTGCATGAACTATATCCTAAATGGATTAGATAACACACTGTATAATGTATATAGTGGTGTGCAAACTGCAAAAGAATTATGGGAATCATTGGATAAAAAGTATAAAACTAAGGATGTTGGCACGAAAAAATTCATTGTTGTCAAGTTCTTAGATTTTAAAATGTTAGATTCCAAAACTGTACTAAGCCAAGTGCAACAACATCAAGTGCTTCTTCATGATATTCATGCAGAAGGTATGTCTCTTAGTGAGTCATTCCAAGTGGCAGCTATAGTTGAGAAACTACCACCACTTTGGAAAGATTTTAAGAACTACCTGAAACATAAACACAAGGAGATGACTCTTGAAGAGTTGATAGTTTGCCTGAGGATTGAAGAGGACAATCGTAAGTCTGAAAAGAAAAGTAGTGCATGACATCCTATGGAGTCAAAATCAAATGTTGTGGAGGAAGGATCATCTTCAAAGACTAAAAAGAGAAAGTTCAGTGATGAAGGTCCAAGTAAAGGATCTAAGAAGTTCAAAGGCAAGTGCTTCAATTGTGGAAAGCTGGGACATCTCTCTAAAGACTGTCGAAAGCCAAGGAACTTCAGGAACACTAGACCCCAAGTGAATGTGACCGAGGCAGATCGACTTGCAAATGATGTATGCGATATGAATCTTGCTGTTGTGGTTTCAGAGTGCAATTTGGTGGGCAATAACAAAGAGTGGTGGGTGGACACTGGTACTACTCGTCACATCTGTGCCAATAGGTGGATGTTCACTGCTTATCAACCTATGAAAAATGGAGAACAACTCTTTATGTGTAATTCTTCATCTTCTAAGGTAGAAGGTAGTGGAAAAGTGATCCTGAAAATGACTTCTGGAAAATAGGTGACTCTGAATAATGTGTTACATGTGCCGGATATTCACAAGAACCTGGTGTCTGGATCTCTGCTAAGCAAAAATGGCTTTAAATTAGAATTTGTATCTGATAAGTTTGTACTTACAAAGAATGAGATGTATGTAGGAAAATGATATCTCAGTGATGGGTTGTTTAAGCTCAATGTAATGACTGTTGTACCGACAACTAATAAGATTAATAACACAGTTTCTTCTCCTTATATGCTTGAGTCTTTTGATATTTGGCATGCTAGATTAGGCAATGTTAATTATGATACTTTACGTAGATTAATTAATTTAAATGATTTGACTAAGTATAAAATTGACCCAAATCATAAATGTGAGACTTGTGTAGAATCTAAATAAACAAGGAAATCCTTTCAAAAAGTTGAAAGATGTAGTGAGCCTCTAGAACTAGTGCATACTGATATATGTGATCTAAAGTTCTTGGAAACTAGAGGAGGAAAAAAGTATTTTATTACTTTTATAGATGATTGCACTCGATATTGCTATGTTTATTTGCTAAGAAGCAAGGATGAGGCTATTGATATTTTCAAACAATATAAAACTGAAGTTGAGAATCAACTTAGCAGAAAAATCAAAGTTATAAGAAGTGATAGGGGTGGTGAGTATGAATTTCCTTTTGAGGAGTTCTGTAAAGAACATGGAATTATTCACCAAACTACAGCTCCCTATGCACCTCAATCGAATGGTGTAGCTGAAAGAAAAAATCGAACTTTAAAAGAAATGATGAATGCATTTCTGTTAAGTTCGGGAGTACCACAAAATTTGTGGGGGGAAGCTATACTTTCTGCTAATTACATTCTTAATAAACTGCCTCAAAAGAAAACTTTTCAAACCCCATATAAGTTATGGAAAGGCTATAAGCCTTCCTATAAATACTTAAAAGTGTGGGGGTGCTTAGCAAATGTGGCAATTCCTAAACCTAAAAAGGTGAAAATATGATCTAAAACCGTGGATTGTGTATTCATTGGTTATGCCCACAATAGCAGTGCATATCGATTTCTTGTTAATAAATCTGAGATCTCTGATGCACATGTCAATACAATCATTGAATCAAGGGATGCTACATTCTTTGAAAATGTATTTCCATATAAAAGGACATCAGATTGAAGCTCACAGAAAAGGTCATTTGGTGATATGAATCAAGATAGTCAGGAACCTATAGACGAATAATCTATAGAACCCAGACGAAGCAAAAGAGCAAGATTCACTAAGTCTTTTGGGCCAGATTTTGTTATCACTCTGGTAGAAAATGAACCTTAAACTTGACCTGAAGCAGTTTATTGGAAAGAAGCTGTGAATAGTGAAATTGAGTCCATTATGCAAAATCATACATGGGAACTGGTAGATCTTCCACCAGGCAATAAACCATTGGGTTGTAAGTGGATCTTCAAGAAGAAGATGAAGGTTGATGGATCAATTGACAAATATAAGGCAAGACTTGTAGCTAAAGGCTATAGGCAAAAGGAAGGGTTGGATTATTTTGACACTTATTCACCAGTTACTAGAATAACGTCCATTCGCATGCTAATTGTTATAGCAGTTTTAAATGGATTAGAAATACATCAAATGGATGTAAAAACAACATTTCTAAATGGTGAATTAGATGAAGAAATATATATGGAACAACCCGAGGGGTTCATTTCTCTTGGCCAAGAGAGAAAAATGTGTAGACTTGTAAAGTCATTATATGGACTAAAGCAAGCGCCAAAACAATGGCATGAGAAATTTGACAGTGTTATGATGTCAAATGGGTTCAAAATAAATGAATGTGACAAGTGTGTTTATGTCAAGAGTTATCATAATGCATACGTCATTTTATGCCTATACGTGGATGACATGCTTATTATAGGTAGTAATAATGATATAATCAATTCTACTAAGCAAATGCTAAAAAGTAGATTTGACATGAAAGATCTTGGCACAGCTGATGTTATTTTAGGAATTAAAATTTCTAGAACATCAGAAGGACTTGTATTATCCCAATCTCACTATATAGAGAAAATGTGTGACAAGTTTAAGAAGTATGAGATAAGTCCAACACGAACACCTGTGGATGTAAACGTTAAACTTTCTATGAACAAAGATGAAGGTATTTCACAATTGGAATATGCTTGGATCATAGGAAGTTTAATGTATGTTATGAATTGTACTCGACCTGACATAGCATACTCTGTGAGTAAGCTGAGTCGATACACAAGTAACCCAGGTAAATGTCATTGGAATGCAATACTAAGAGTTTTGGGATACTTGAAGTATACTCAAAATTATGGTTTGCATTATACTAGATATCCAGTTGTACTTGAAGGATATAGTGATGCTAATTGGATTTCTGATTCCAATGATTCAAAATCCACTAGTGGATATATTTTTACTCTTGGAAGTGCAGCTGTGTCATGGAAGTCCTCAAAGCAAACATGTATTGCTCGGTCCACAATGGAATCTAAATTCATTGCATTGGACAAAGCTGGAGAACAAACAGAATGGCTTCGTAATTTTTTAGAGGACATTCCAAACTGGCAGAAACCAGTGCTAGCTATTTGTATACATTGTGATAGTCAATCTACGATTGGAATGGCTCAAAATTACATGTATAATGGTAAGTCTAGACATATCCGTCGTAGACATAATACAGTAAAACAATTGCTCTCAAATGGTATAATATTCATTGACTATGTAAAGTATAAGGATAATATAGCGGATCCGTTAACTAAAGGTTTGACAAGAGAGCAAGTTGAAAGATCATCGAGGGGAATGGGCTTGAAGCCTCTGGGTTAAAAGACACCATAATGGCAACCCAACCTAGTTGACTGGAGATCCCAAGATTTAGGTTCAAAGGGACAACCGAATTGTGCGTGACTTAGTTAAAAACACTGTGGAGATTAAAACAAAACTCCTTCCCATTCCTATGATGAGACAGTGCATATTTTAGGGTAAGCTATGCTTTTAATGATGTCTATGACTTGGACAAATCCAAGTGAGGAAGAACTCCTACTAGAATCACCTATGTGAGTAGAATGGGTCACTTCTAGGAGAATTTTTTAAGGCGGAATTCTCTGACAAATACTCATGAAACCAAGTGGTGTCCAAGGCCAAAATGGACACAAACGTGAGAACCAACTGTGTTCGAAGGCAAACTGTATGAAGTCTATTGTCTTGATTTACAAAAACAGCTGACAGTTCAAGGCATTACGTCCACTTATTAGCCAGTAAATCCGATAGTCTTTCACAAGGGAAAGTTCAAGGCTCTAAGACTACTTATCCTGATACAGTAACCTTTCATTGTACTCGAACTAGTGTCTGCATATTCATCTGCATTTTGAAATGCTAATTTCCATTCATGTGGGGGATTGTTGGAAATAGTTTAGAAATAAAGTAATTAAACCCAGCTTTGAGCTTAAATAATTATGGGACCCGAACTCCGAATTTAACGAGACCAAGCATTAATGTGTTCTCCTTGGTGAGGAGATCAAGTTGGTATAATTACATGTGCAAAACTATTAATTATTGAATGAGATTATCTCTCAAAGTGACCCACTTGAACTTGGGTAAGAGTGGTTGTCCCACATTGGAAATAAAGTAAAGTGTAAAGGTGTTTATATATGGTTGCATTGAATGGGTGACTTGAATATCTAGATGCATGGGAAGAGGGCTAGACCATGCATAAACCATGCTAGTCTTAGACTAACCACACACGCGCGCGTCGCCCGCCCGCCCGGGCCGTGGTCGTGGTGCGGTGCGGTGCGGTGCGGTGCGGGTGGGTCATCGGTTCTACCCATTTTTTTCTTTTTTGGACAAAAATGCTATAACTCTTTTAAAGAGTTGTGTATACAGTTTCTGGTATCAACCATCACCTATACATTTTATATACCCTTTGGAGTGGAATGGATGCTTACACGGTTGAAGTGTCTCTCCATTCTCTATAATAGGTTGTTGCATTTCATTATGAAAAACATAACATTCTTCCATATATTTTTTCCAGATATACAACATTCTTCCCTCTACATACGCATATACATATAGATATAGGTCTGGTTCGGGTTCTGGTACACACACTGAAGTTGGGTTCGCCGGTCTTCACCATTGCAGTGCTGCAACAGTGAAGGCAAAATCCGTTCTATCTTGGGAGACATTTGTTCAGAATCTTTGAGCACCGTAGAAGGAGCAATATTGCATTAAGGAAACTGTGGTATCACACATGGCTCGGATTTAATCTGCTCTTTCTTGCAATTTTCGTATTACGGGTCAGTTTTCCTTTTCATTATTGTAATACTTATACATATATATTTGTATGCATGATATATTTTTATATATACATATAACAAAAGTATGAATAATCAACAACTCTCAAATGAGAGATTCAGGGTTTAAGCCTCGGTGGAGGCATGGTATGTGAGTAATACTTAACTTTCAAAAAAAAAAAAAGATTTGTCTTACATGTAGAGATGGATAACTAAAAACTTGATACCTTTACAACTTAATTAAAAAAATCAAAATATGAAACTCCCTCTGTCCCACTCTAAGTGTCCATTTCGAGGAACTCAACTCATTAAGGAAAATAACTTTCGGCATTTATATTATAGTGATAGTGAGTCGAATTGCCAACTTTGTCCTTAATGGGTCCAAGATGATATGATGGTTTGTAGTTTAGGTTTTGAATTATTTCAATACATAAATGGTAAATTGGTAAATTTATTAAATAAAATATTTTGACTTTTCAAAGTAGATACTTATTTTGGGACAAAGAAAAGAAGAAATATGGACACTTGTAATAGGACCGAGGGAGTATTTGTAAATTTTTTCATTGCCACGTTGGCTTTGTGTACTAAGGTCGCACCAACGAAGACATAAACTAATAAATGAAACTAAATTAAAAGAGAATAAGGGTCCGTTTGGTTGTGTGGATTTGGAATTGAATTGGAATTGCATTGTAATTGAAATGTCATGGTATTTCAATTCCACAAATGCAATTCCAAATACATTGTTTTGATATGTCTTGAAATTCAAGTGTAATTGGATTTCAATCCCAAATACAACCCAATTTAAATGTAAAAGATCATAAATTTAAAATTAAATTACACAATATAGATAAATATATATATATATATATATATATATATATATATAGGTATAATCATACAAGTATAAGTATGAATATATACGATGTGTATGTATGTGTTTATATGGATGTGTATGTGTGAATTTATATATATGTGTTTATGTGTATATAACTATATATGTGTGTGACTATATATTTGTGTATATGTGTATTCAAATTTGTATATATATATATATATATATATATATATATATATATATATATACGCATACGTATATGTGTGTATTTATATATATTTTTATATATAAGCGTGTGTACATAAATGCGTATATATATAGGTGTATATATATAGGCGTATGTATATATATTGATATTTGTGTATATATATGTATGTATGTTTGTGGTTGTGAAAAATTTATTGTTAGAGAAAGAGTATTTAGTGGGTCAATGTTAGGAGAAGACGTGAAATTAGAAATTGTTGGAAAATAATTGAATGAAATTGTGACTATCTAAACCAGTATCAGTTAGACAATTGGAGTCAACGGTTTAGACAACGTTTCCAAACACTGCCTGACCAATTTGGATAACGTTTGGTGTCTATTAATATCCCAAGGATATACGCTTTTTATTCCATGAGAAATAAGCACAAATATACAAATATCCAAAAATATATTTCATCTTTCTCTACACTCTGCATATTCAGATTAAGATTCATTCAAAGTGGTTTGAGAGTACAAACACAGAATTTGCGTTCGCTAAAAAAATTGGAGTGCTACTTCTTTAAAAACGGAAATCCGTTCTATCTTGGGAGATAGTTACTCGACAACCTTAAGCACCAGAGAGGGAGCAAATATATCTTAAGAATATTGTGAGAATCATAGGGCTCAAATTAATTTTCCTCTATCCAGTTTGTAATTTCTTTTCGTACTGTGAGTTTTTAATTAAGTCGTTTACTATATTTTTATATATTCAAATACTTTCTGTTTTGTTTGTATATTCATATATATAGACTAGTATGTTTCGTGTTTGAATATATTTATGTAGGGAAAACACACGAACAACATGTATATATATTGTTCGTGTATATACATGTATATATGTATATAATATATACATGTTGTTCGTGTTTTTCCCAACAGAAATCACAACTTCTCTTTGTGAAATTCAAGTTATTGAATTGATGTCCTTAGAATTGCATTTCAATTCTAATTTCAAAATAGTTTTTTACATTCGAACAATAAATTTAGAATTGAAACCTCCAATTACAATTCCAAGGCTCGGGAACGGACTGTAACTAAAATTAAGCTTACATTTATTTTGATTAATGAATTTTGGAACATGATATGCAAGAGTAAAAATATTTCAATCACTATACAGAATGGTCCATCACTAGTCCCACTGGCATCTCATGCATGCATTATTGTGGTTGATGTGAAGTATACAAGTGAATGATTGATCGCCATATGGGAATCGGAGTGCTGTCAAGATAGCTCAATAATCATCCATGCAATCACTCAAAGGCTCAAAGCCTGGATTGGAATAACTCATGAATGGTGGCAAATTTGAATCCTTTTAGCTTTTTAGCTTTTTTCTTTTTCATTTTTTTTTCTAAATTTTTAGAACATTTTGGAACCCCAAAAATGGAGAACTCACATTGTTGAATTTTTTTATGGAGAACTCACATTGTTGAATTTTTTATCCAACAGTAGCAAACAGAAACCTATTCCATCTCCTTGACAAGACACCATACATAATCTGAGCCAATTGGCTGCTTTTTTCCCATCTTTCTGTGTTCCTTTCACTGCTTTGTCATTTCACTCTTCCCTATTAATTATATCTCCACCATTATTCGCGACAAATATCTTCCATGGTTCGTTGTTATAGTATTACTTTTTATTTTATCGGTAACTATATAATGTATGGGACATTAAAATAAGTATCCAAAGCCATAGTTTTTCTCACGATTGATATATGAATATGAAATAAAAAAAAAGAAAAAAAAAAGGAAAAGACAAATAAGGAAGTATAATGAAATTAAATCAAATTATGGGAACCAAATAAAAATAAAAGATCTTTAGGAGGAAGATTTAATAATACATAATTTTAGAAATAAAATACTAATAGAAAAAAAAGAGCAAACAAGAAAATAAGAGATTGTAAGAGGGAGCTGAAATTTAGGGGGAGCATTTTCAAGCAATTATAGGCAAAAATATATATTAAAGAAATTTTGCTTAAAAAATAGAGTTAATTTCAGTAAACCTCATGTAATTTTAAAAAAATCAGTTTGCCCCCTATCTATACAGAAAATCCCCATATGGTTACCAAAATATATCAACTTGCCCCACTCCTTATAATTTTGGACCAAAATACCCCTGAAATTTAATTTTTTAAAAAATCATATAAAATTCAAAAAATATTTATACATAATTCATAAAAAATATATAAAAATAAAAAAATATATAAAATTCAAAAAAATATATAAAATTAGTAAAAACAACATATAAAATTCCAAGAAATATATAATTTTTTTAAAAATATATATATAATTCGTAATAAATATATAAAATTTGAAAAAAAATATAAAATTCAAAAAAATATTAAAAATTCATAAATAAAATATATTAAATATATAATATTAAAATATATATATAATTCGTAAAAAAAACATATAAAATTCGAAAGAAAACATATAAAATTTGTAAAAAATATATAAAATTTAAAAAACTTATAAAATTCAAAAAAATCATATTACCAATCAAATAAAATATCTCGAAAACATAAATATCATTTTAATTTTAATTATGAATAAAATCATATAACATTATTATTAAATCACATGAATTGGTAGATTATGTTGGACCCTCTATATTAACAAAGGGTTAGTTCAATCCGCACTTTGTTTATTGCATGGAAATGAAAAAAAACAATTGACTTCTAAAAAAATAATTTTAACACCACAAATTATTTTAAAACTATGACTATACTCTATTGTGACATCAAAATGTTTTTGAAAACAAAAATCAAATATTATGATTTTCCTACCCCTTTTTGTTTTTGGATAATCTGGTTTGAATATACTATTGTAGTGTGCCAAAGGATTATATATATATATATATATATATTGAATTTAATATATTTTTTACGAATTTTATTTATTTTTCTAAAATTTTATATGTTTTTTTCAAATTGTATACGATTTATTTTATTTTATATGATGTTTTACGAATTATATGTATTTATATCAAATTTTATATGCTTTTTTACGAATTATATATATATTTTATGAATTATATATATATTTTTTATGAATTTATATGTTTTTATTTTAGTTTATATATATTGTTTACGAATTTTATATATTTTTTTGAATTTTATATATTTTTTACGAATTTTATCTATATTTTTATGAATTTTATATATTTTTTATATTTTATATATATTTTAATTTTTATATATATTTTACCAATTATGTATATATATTGTTTGAATTTTATATGTTTTAATTTTATTTTTTATATATTTTTTTATAAATTTTATATATTTTTTACGAAATTTATATGTCTTTTTACAAATTTTATATATTTTTGGAATTTTCTATATATTTTTACAAATTTTATGTATATATTTTCGAATTTTATATGTATTTTTTTATTTTAATATATTTTTCGAATTAGGTATATATATAATTTATAATTATATATATATATATATATATTTTAATTTAATTTAATCGCAGAGGTATTTTGGTCAAAAATTATAGAGAGGAGGGTAAGTTGATACATTTTGATAATTATAAAAAGGTTTTTGTATAGAAAGGGGACAAAATATTTTTTTTTTAAATAATAGGGGTTCACTGAAATTAACTCTAAAAAATATACATTACATATACAGAGGATTATGAGCCAAATAAGGAGGGCAAGTGTCACTGCCCCTATGTCTTAATTGGTTCCGCCCTGTGTATAATGGTATTGACAGCGTTACGAATTAAACTATAGGAAACGTATAAAGACGATATTGCCAACCATGAATTCCACAAATGTTTCTACACAACAACAAAATATTTCAGAAGACAATAAAGACTGTTCTTAAATCAGTATCTAATTCCTAGCAAATTGCCTAACAAATTTCGAAGGGCTCCTAGGAAAATATGTATTTTAAAACATATAAAAAAAAATATTAATTCATAAATATTAATCCAAGGGCTCTCACCACGAGATTTTTCTTATTTAAACACTACTTACAATATCTATTAATTAATTTAGTTAGTTTTTCACCTCTTACAAAACTTTATTGTCACTCTCTCAAAAATGTTCTTTTAGGCAATCTTATTACCACATTGAATTATTCAAAGGCTATAGAAACTTACACTCTCTCTCAGCATCTGCTTAACATGTATACCGTTAGAGAGAAATTCCACAAACTAAAGGGCTTGAGAAATTTCTTGACATCTGTCTTATATTATGAAGATACAAATATTCATAAACATTCTTGTTCATTTTGAGTGACTCAAGGTTCCAATGAGTGAAGTTGCCTATATTGCGAAAGAAAAATCTAAGCTAATTAGTGTAACATATCATTAATACCTTTACAGTACTAGTGTGTATGATATCTAGATTATTTGAATTTAAAGAGAGAAAAAAGAAAGCTTATACTAATCTTTCATCCTGTAATAAGGATAGATGAATCCTCTGAATTCCTTATTTTTTGTTCTTAGAGGGGGAGAAAGAAAAGCTTGAGTGTTATAAAACCATCTAAGATAATAATTTTTTTTAGTGATTTTGTGCATAAATTATTAAACTACAAGGCATTATCTAATTACAAAAGTTTGTAGCTTGCAGAGTTAAATACATCTCCAAATAATTTTGTTTTATTAGAATATGATGTATCATGCTTATTTAAAATGGTATTTATTTTTTTAAACTAGCTAGTCTCTTATAAATATTTATCTTTCTCTAGTTTTGAAAATTTCAAGACAATTGCAAAACATAAATTAAGTTTTTAACAGTATTGTCTACCACATCAACAGAGATGAACAAATAAATATCTGAATAACATTTACTTTCGAGATTTAACTGTTTGGAACAATTTGATTATTTCAATTTTCAACCCATTTTAGAGTTTTAAATAGGCAATCGAGTGAAAATAGCCGTTAACTTCAATTGTTATTTGTTTCTGATGATGGGCTGTTGGAGGACAGACTGGGCTGATCCTTTTCATGGATAAGTTAATTAACTTATTGTTGTTACTAATATTCCACCGCAGACTGTTTATATCTTGGCCCAAGCCCATGTCCATATACTTCATGGACTTCTGTTCAATTTGGAAAATTTAAATATGATAAAAAGGGACAAATAAATTTTACAAAAATAACAACAAATGAAAATTGACTTTGTAATACTATTTAGAGTTAAATTATATAAAAAAAACTTTTGAATCATGGCGAAATTTGCATGTAACCCCTTAATTATAATTTGTGCAGCAAACCTGTTAAACTATCACAATTCATTGCAAAATGCTTGATTGTCCTGATTTTTTTCCATAAAAAGTTGATAACATAATCTCCAAACAAGTTATGCTTTATTCTTTACATATATTAACAACTCATGACTAAATTTTATTACATCATATCAATACGATTTCATTATCCTCAACTTAATGTAAAAATTAGTGTTATTGTATTGATGGTGGAGTCTTATGATAGACACATTCATCTAACAAAAATTAAGTTTTAATGCAAAAATTATACTTTGTTGATTTAAATTAGGTGCTAATTATTTCATTTCTAATACTGAGGAAGTCTCTCCTATTTATATGTAATTGTAGATAGTTAGGATGCATAATTTAGATTTTTCTGCACAATTATACAGTTTGAAACATGTCTACAAACTACTACAGCACCCTGTAGAATTCTAAAATCTTCTCCATAATACTACTACACTATCTTACAAACTACTCTATATCATGTAGTAATACTATATACGATGTATTCGGTACATTAGCGCGTGCCTGTCTATGTGGAGAAACCTCTATCGTTGGGTCTTTAGCTCAATACCCCGGCTGATGTGGCACAATGTCATTTGGACATGTGATTGTAATTGTTTAGAAATGGAATATGGACATCAAATCTTTTTAAAAGAGGAATTAGTCTTAATTCAATTTAAAAAAGTTTCGGCCAAGTGGCCAAATAGTAGTGAACCACCTCAGTGGGAGAAATTATTGCTGATGTGGAAATCAATCAATTGATGTCATTTGTACAAAATTGACACCTCAATATTTCCACATCATCTTCAACCCCCAATTCATTCATCCAAACTGTGCCTTGCCTCATTTCCAACCCTAGCAACCACCACCGCCACCATTGCCACCGCCGCCGCCACCTAGAGGGGTTTCACAAGGTTGGGTATAAGAGATGGAACCACGGAAAAAACAAAAATTGAAATTGTCAAAGAGAGTTTGGAATTTTCTCAGCCATTGTAGAAAGGGAAATTATATTTGAGCAGCGCTCACGGGAGCGACAAACTTTTTGTTGGGCGGTAAGCTTGGCGATGTAATGAATAGTCTCTATCCACAAATCAGATGGGTTTGTGATTGGCCATTTCCTAGGACAGTAGGTATACATATATATATATATATTTTTTTAATTTGATTCTAGATCTGATGGTGTTTTTTGTTTGTTTAAATTTATTCATGTTTTGAGTATGTCTTCTTGTTTGTGTTACTTTATTTCATGAGTTAGGTCCATGAATGTCATTGTTTGCACTTTATTTATTGTGTTTTTGTTCTTTCCAATTTCTATATAGATTTAGAGTAGTTCTGCCTTAATTCAACTGGAAGAGGTTATTGCTTTAGCGTCTTTTTCCTATTTCTTGGGTTTCTGGGTGCGGCTTTGGTGGTGGCGGCGACGGCGGTGGTTGTTGCTAGGGTTGGAAATGAGGCAAGGTACAGTTTGTTAGGGGTTGTAGATGATGATGTGAAAATATTAAGGTGTTAATTTTATACAAATGACAATAATTGATTGGTTTAGTCCACCACATCAGCAAAATGATGTGGTGGACCAGGACCACCCAATAATTTCTCTCTCAGTGGACTTGCTGGTAGAAGGCAAGTATTATTCCTTAAATAAACATTGATAAGGCTCAATTAAACACTATGATCGTCCGTTTGGTGGCGTGGAATTGGGGCATTGGAATTAGAATTGAAAACTCTAATTTCAAATCTAGTGTTTGGATACAACAAAATATTTTGGAATTGGAATTGCATTCAAATTCCAAACCTCTCAATTCCACATGAGAAGTTGTGATTTCCATTTCCAAATCTTCAATCCACTGAATACTATCTCTCTAACATTTAACTTTTCACAACCACAAACATACATACATATATATATATATATATACACATATATATGTGTTCTAGATCCATATACACACATAAACACATACATGTATATACACATCCACATATATATACACACACACATATGCACATGCACATATATACACATGCATATATATTTATGCTTATATTTACATTAGGGCCAACCCTAAAATCCCGAAAATAAGTGCGACAGTCGCTAGAGTAAGTGTAGTTGTGTGAAAAATTATTATTGTTGTGTGAGTGCGGTTGTGACGAGAATCCTAAGGTCCTGTTTGGTTCGCGGTCCGGTCCCATGTGGTCCGGTCTCATAATGACTTTTTTGGGACCGGACACTGTTTGGCAACACGATTCCAAAAAAACAAAGACCACTTGGGACCAAAAGGGGTAATTTGAGATAACAAAAAATGATGGTCTCAAGTGGTCTTATATACAATTGTCTTAACACATGAGACCATAAAATTTGAAAAATATATATAAAATTAAAATATATATATAATTTGCATATAAAATATAAAATTAAAAAAATAATATAATTTTTTTGAAATAATGTATAAAATTTGAAAATAATATATAAAATTTGAAAAATGATATAATGTTTTTAAAATAATGTATTAAATTCGAAACAAATATATAAAATTTTAAATATATATATAATTTAAAAAATAATATATAAGTTTTGAAAAATAATATTAAAAATTTGAAATAATGTATAAAATTTGAAAAATAATATAAAATTAAAAAATAATATACAAAATTAGATATATATATATTTGAGAAAATATAAATTTTTTGAAAATAATATAAAAAATCAAAAATAATATATAAAATTCAAAAAATAATATAAAAATTCGAAATAATTTATAAAATTTGAAAAATATATTATTTTTGAATTTTTTATATTATTTTCAAATTTTTTATATTTTTAATTTTTTTTATATTTTTCATACTTAATATATTTTTTGAATTTTATATATTATTTTTTATTTTTTGTATTATTTTCCAAACATAAGACCAAACACCTTGAATAAGACCATAAGACCAGACAACTTTACAAAACAGACTTTCAGAACACCACCCAGATAAGACCAGACCAGACCGGACCAAATAAGATCAGATTAGACCAGATAAGACCAGACCGGACCGCCAACCAAACGGGCCCTAAGTGTACTCGCCAAATATTGTGCGATTGTAATAAGAATCTTCTAGATCTAATCAAGATAATAATTTGATTTGAATTAGACTTTAGTTTCACTAAGTTAAAATATTTGATATTGTTTTTTTTTAGTTTACACTAACTAAAATATAAAATTTTGGGGTTCAAAATTGTAAAATTGGATTTGAATTTAGTACAAATGAGGTTGTTAAACAAATTATTACTTTTTTTTGGATCTACAATAAAATAATTTTTATTCTAAAAAAACAAAACCATTTAATTGGGTCGATAAACTAATTAAATTGTTTTAAAAACTATAAATGTATAAATATATATATTTTTAAAACAATAAAATACAATAAAAAAAGAATTTTGGGCCCCTCGGACCCGGAGCCCCTTGGCAACTGCGTGGTCACCTAGTCTCAGGGCCGGACATGATTTACATACTTATACCTTTATGTATATATATATATATAAATTGTCTAATTTAATTCTAAATTTATGATCTTTTACATTAAATTGGATTTTACATTCAAAAATGGTTTGGAAATGAAATTCAATTACACTTGAATTTCAAAACTACCCAAACAATGAATTTAGAATTGCATTTGTGTAATTAAAATATCATAAAATTTCAATTCCAATGCAATTCCAATTCTGTCCAACCAAACCGACTTTAGGCTAATCAAGACATCAAATTCCTTTCTAATAATAAAACTTGAATACATTGATGACAGATTTTTCAACTTAGTCAGCAAAACATATACTATAGTATAATTTATCACATAAAAAAATACTTTTAATTATATACTATTATATTTTTTTTGCACATATATAGGAAAGTATCATGGATCGATATTATAATATCTTATATGTGTTTCCCGCATATGTTATCCTCATCACAGATGTTAATGGTTTTGATAGTCTTGGACACTTGTTTAATTGAAGCATATGTCATCTTTTGATTTAGTTAGGATCAATAGCTTCCTATATTGTTTTGTGGCTTTCTGTCCATTAATTGTTTTTAAAAAAAGAAAGAAAAAAGGTCATTTACATATTCACTGACATTTTCGAAAACAATAATGTTTTTCATTCCAAATACATACTAGGATATATATATATATATATATATATATATATATAACTCACCAGATGATGCACCAATATACCTCACTCGACACTTCAATTTTCTCACAATTACATTTGACTATTGACCATTCCTTCAAGTAAATAATACGAAGAAGAAGCAAACTAGGGTTGAAAGAAGATAGAAATGAAGTTGTTACATGGGCTCTTCAAGATTAATATTGCCATTGTCATCTTCTCTCCAAGAGACAACCCGTCTTTTTTATATATGAAGTTGTTACGTCTTCAAGTAAGTTATATATGTAATCATTTATTGCAAATACTTAAAACCATGTACATATATAACTAATATTTACATAGTCTTTTTTTGGGTAAATTAATATTTACATAGTAGATAGTGAGTAATATTTGACTGTCTACATATTTATTTTTCTTTAAAATAAAAAAGAAAGAAAGAAGAAAACACATAATTGTGTTTCAGACCAAACTGTTTGGTTGCATTTCCAGCTTAACGATCCTAATTTTGGTTCTAACACCGGACTCCGCCTACCCGTAATTGGATCTGAACTACGGCTGCATGGAAATAGCATTTTTAAATTGATTTAATAAAAAAATTAGTTCAACTTTAGCATTATTTGGCAATTAATTCACGTAGCATAAAATTTTTTTTGTAAACAAATATAATTCACGTAGCGCCCAGTGTTGCTGGCAGGGGTAATAATAAAAAAGAAAACAAAAGTAATATAAATTATGTTGGAAGATTTTACTTTGAATTGGTGGATAATTAGTTGCACAATATCTGAAGCTGATGACAAGGTGTTTTACATTTTTAGATTCAACAGTGAATATTGTTGCTCTAACATCATGGCTAATGGACCTTATATGATTGCTGGGAGACCAATGATCCTCCAGAGATGGGAGAAAGGCTTTGTCTTCACTAAAGAAACATGTAAGTTAAGCTTTTTTATATCCCCTTGGAATTCTGGACTGGGAGGGGTATAGGTAGGCTGACAACTTGGGCGGGTTGAGCCCGACCCAACTCAGCCCAACCCGAGAATTTTCGGACTTGGGTCACTAAATTTACAAATTGGGCCTAAGTTGGGTTCATGGGCTTGAATATAAATCGGGTTGGATTGGGTTCAACCGAAACCCGATTTTTTAAAAAGAGAATGATCTGAACCGTTGAATTGTGCGATCCAAAGGCTGAAATGAGGTCAACCCAACTACATAAGCTTCTAGCCCTAACCCTATACTCTCTCTCTACACCCCTTTACTCTCGCCTCCTCTTCTCCTCTCTTTCTCTGTCTCTCTCTCGCCTCTTCTTTTATCCTCTTTCTCTCTCTATACATGCCTATATGAAGATTGATTGTTGGGTTTTGATTTGCACCTAAATTGAAAGGAAATCGAGAGGAGTTACCTCATATTTAGATCTCTCTCTCCCTTCTCTCTTTCCCTCTATCTGTATGTATATACCCATTTTTCATTTCTATATCTAGATCTGAACTTTGGTTTTTAACCAAAGTATACATATTACATATATATATGCAAAAGAATTGTTGTTTTTACTCTAGGGTTTTGAGGTGCTTAATTGAAAACGAATGCTAGTTTTTACTCTAGGGTTTGATTTGTATTGATTGTATGTATTGCTTATGGCATTGATTTGGGGATCTGATGACCCTGGGTTGTTGTTTTAGCTTTTAATTCTCTAACCATCGTTGTAATTCCCTAGGCTTGAAGCCGTGTTTGTAATTCTCTCTCTTTTTCAATTTAATTTATTTACTGAAAAAAAAAAGAATTGTTGGTTTGAATTTTGAAATTTATATTCTTCAAATCTCTTGATATATATCAAGATATACGTATTTAAAAATATTTATCCTAATTTCAAACCTTAATTCAGTTTCAGTTTTTTCCAAAAAGAAAAAATAAAATAAAAAACAGGTTGGCCAGACCTGACCCGACCCAACCAGTTTTATTTCGGGTTCGGGCTCAATCCAAACCCGAGTCTAGTGCAAGGTTGGCCCGACCCGACCCAAATCAAAATCGGGTTCGCCGGGTTAGGGTTGGGCTGACCCAAGTTGCAGCCCTAGGTATAGGCTTCATTACTAGTTGCTTAGGTAGACACTTGTTTGTTGATAAATTAACTGAAGCTAAAAATAGGATTAGTTTTGCTAGAGTTTGTGGGGAGGTGGATGCCACAAAATCTTACACTGATACCATCCCTTTCAAGGTTAGTAAGGACAAGGTTATTGATATTAAAGTGAATTTTGAGTGGAAACCTAAGGTGTGTGCTTTATGCCTTAATTTTAGTCACCATGAAGGTTGTTGTCCTAATGTTGTTCAACCTTCTGAGCCTGCTATCACCTCTCCCCACCCTCTTTTGATGGTGTTACTCATGCCCCTCCCCTTTCTGAGTGGAATGAAGTGCACCACAGGAATCCCTCCAACCTCCTCTGAGCCACTTTATGTCTCATCCTCTCCCTTTCCTTCTTGCAATGCCTCCTCCCCTCCTCTTACTGCTTCCCTCTAGCCTCTTCCCTCCTTGCCCTTTGCCTTCTTTAGGTGTTGTCTATGATGAACACTACATGTTGGGGACTAGCATTGAGTTAGGCCATGTGGGACAAAACCCTTCTGCCAGTGTGACTTGTAATGCTGACACTTTTGTTATTGATCATTTGGTGAACCTTCTTGTTAAACGTTTGTTGCGTGCTTTGATTGACAAAGGTGATAATCCTAGTGCTTCTCCAGCCTCTTCAGGATGCTCTGATTCTTCCTCTAGTTTGAATGGTGGCCCTTTACCCCTATTGCTCCCACAACTGAAGTAACTAAAGGGAATAAGAAGAAGAACAAGAGGAAAAAAAGGGGAAGCAACCTCTAAACCTCCAATTCTTGGATTTACTGGGATTCTAGCTCATTCTTTAACCCAATGATCATTGCCTCATGGAATATCAGAGGACTTAATTTCCATGAAAAACAAAAGGAAATAATGGAGCTCATTAAAGAGAACCATGTTCAAGTCTTAGCTATTTTGGAGATCAAGGTGCAATAAGAGAATGTTGCTTCTATTCATAATTATTCCCACTATTCTTAATGAAGACTTTGAATCTTGTATAATCCAGTTCAAATTATTATTCAGAAAAGCAATGACTCAGCTCAAGCCATACATGTGAACATCACTGATATTGGCTCAAAGAGCTTTCTATCTATATCATTTATTTATGGATTCAATTATGCCACTCTCAATAAACCTTTGTGGCATGATCTGACATTTAGAGCCTCCAACATGACCTCTACTCTATGGACCATTATTGGGGACTTCAACACTGTTGCTCATCCAAATGAGTCTTT
Source organism: Cornus suecica (assembly GCA_963922005.1). NCBI lineage: Eukaryota > Viridiplantae > Streptophyta > Magnoliopsida > Cornales > Cornaceae > Cornus > Cornus suecica. Next base: position 67,812,645 of record OY998239.1, read on the forward strand.
TGGAAGGTTTAGCTAATATCTCTAGTAAAATTGATAAAGCTTTGGTGAATGAGAAGTGGCTAACCTCTCACCCCACCTCTAGTTGTAATCCTCCCCTATGGGATTTCTGACCACTCCCCTATGGTCATCAAGAATGGCATCACTAGACCAAAAGGAGTCCCTTTCAAGTTTTTAACTACTTTGCTGATCACAAGGAGTTCATGAGCACTGTCGAAAGTATGTGGAATCTCAGCATTGAAGGTTCTACAATGTTCCAAGTTACCATTAAGCTGAAGTTACTCAAAACCAAGCTGAAAACCCTCAATTCCAGTGAGTTTAGTGAACTTTCTTCCAGAGTCAAGGATAGTAAACATACTCTCTTCAACTACCAGCTCAAACTAGATTCAAATCCCACAGATGACAGTATCAGGATTAAAGAGAAAAACCTCATTCATCAGTATATGATTTGGTTTAATGATGAGGAAACCTTTTACAAGCAGAAAGCTACAAGTAGATAGCTTAATGAAGGAGATAAAAGCACTAACTTCTTCATGAAAACCTTCAGTAACAAATGCAACAGAAATAAAATTTCCTCTTTGAAACTTAATGATGGTACAATTTCTGATTTCATTGATGTTATTAAACAAGAAGAAGTCTCATTCCTTTTCAACATCCTTGGCACCAAGTCCACTTCTTACTAAGGCATCCAGTCCCTTAGGGATTCTTATTCAAAGTCCATTCTTAGTGAAGCTTTCAAATCTATCACTGATATTCCTTCTTGTGAATCTATCCAAGATAGTTTTTTTAGCCTTTCAAACACCAAGTCCCCAGGTCCAGATGGGTATAATGCTTATTTTTTTTAAGAAAGCATGGCTTATTGTTGGAGCTGATGTATCAAAAGCTATTCAAGAATTTTTCTGCAATGACCAACTTCTAAAGGGAGTGAACTCCACTTCCCTTACCCTTGTGCCCAAGAACAACAACCCTGCTTCTATGAATGATTATAAACCTACAGCTTGTTGTAACAATATCTACAAGGTCATTTCCAAGATCACTGTCTTAACGCTTCAATATCCTCCCCTTGTTTGTCTCCCCTTCCCAAACAACTTTTATCAAAGGTAGGAAGATTGGTGATGGTTTCATGTTGTCTCAAGAGCTTATGCATGGGTACCATTTACCTTATCTTATTCTTAAGTGTCCAACAAAAATTGACATTCACAAGGCTTATAACTTAGTCAATTTCTTTTTCTATTGGATACTCTTAGGGTGTTGAATTTTTCAGTGAAGTTTATTGAGTGTGCAACAAAAATGAATGATTTAAAATTAAAATGTACATATACTAGTCGTTTTATTATTATTTAAAAAAAATTAATATGTATTTAGGGTTTTATTATTATTTTTTTTTTATTTTTTTAGAAAACTAACCATCTTGTAGGTCTGGGCACAAATTTGAAAGTAAGATGAACATTTAATAACAATTGGGAGTTATTTTCCTTTGTGGTGGAAAAGGCTATTATTGCCAAATTTGAAATCGAAGTTTTGATCAAATGTGGATTTAGTAGCAGACATTTAACAACTATTTATAAGATTGCTTTCGGGTAATTTACATCAAAGAATTTGTACAGACTCTATGAGAACAGAAAATATAATTGCTGTAATTTGCTGTTCTTCACTCGACGTCTGAAAGTCTAGATTCACTCGCGCTTCACGAAGCTCTTGCTTCGATCTCCGATTCTGACGGCTTTGCTTCTCAACATATCAAAATCACCACGAAGCCTCCTGCTTTGATCTCCGCACATAGACGACTTCGTTCTTCAACGAATCAACGCAACCTCGTTGCAATAAACGGTGTATGAATTTTTCAGCAACTAAACCATTCAATCGTGCATAGAAATCATCAATGTAGAAACATGATTGAAGACGTTCAATAAAAAGAGAGAACTTGTGTATCTCTAATCACTCAATAATATTATCTCACCATATGTATATCTTTGTAGAAGAAGAATAAGAAGTTGAAGAAAACTTGCAAAGAATTCTTCAAGACGTGCCCCCTTTTGTTATAAACTTGGGTATTTGTAGACAATGATGATCCAAACCCTAAGTTTGCCCTTTCTCATAATTTCACATCCAAACCCTATATTCTGATGAATATATTGTATATAGAATGCACTTTAATGTATATAAGTCGTGGTCATATCATAAAACCAATCCCCGAACAATTTGGACATCGCAGGCAAAAATAGGCAAAAACTTGTCGCAACTACGCTTCAAGCGTAGGTCCAAGCGTACCTCCAAGCGTAGAAATGTGTTTTCCAGCCACCTTTCGAAACTGAAAGAGTAGGCTTAAGCGTATGCATTTTTGTTCAAACCACTTTTCTTCACAATTGCGCCAAAATGACCCTCTTGAACCCACGATACTTTTTGCTTGAAGTGACGGTTTCGGAAAATGTCATTTTCGCCCTCCAGGAGACATTTTTCCTCAATATGCTCACTTTCGTGCTTCACTTGTATTCTTCATTACTTTAACGCTTGATTCTGCCTTTGACGAAACTTATTGATGTCATTGAAACCAAACTAACCTATCTAACACTCAACATGGTTATTGTCTAGAAGATGCCATACATAAACAATTACAGTATATGTTCTTACAATATCCCCCTTGACATTTCTGAGACAAAACCATATTTTACAATATAGCCTCACAAATAACAACATAACATCTATACCTATGAACACACACCGACAAACATAGATATAACTGTCACATTTCTTTCATGACGACCAATCCTGTTACCACAATACTGAACAAACCATTAAACGCAAGTGTGGAAAACAGATATAAACCAACATAATGATCATCAGAAAATCATAACAACAATGCACACATAATGATCATCATTCTCCCCCTGAGAATAAACTCCCCCTTGCTAAATATTTCTCCCTCTTAATCAAACAATATTAACCAAATAATCTCTCCCCCTTACTTAATACTTCTCCCTCTTTTTGTCACTGAAATGTCAAGCAAAAAGAGTATATGTCATAACAACAATATAGAGAGATGCAATGAAGTACTAAAAGAAAAAAATACCAAGATACAAAACTCTATCAGATCATATACAGATTCTCAGGGTAACATAAATCTCTACTATGCATGACCCTAATACTAATGCATGAATGTAAAATGTCATGAAAAAAATAATTTTTTTTTTTTTTTTTTTAGAAATTTGTGAGTAAAGCAGTAGAGACATAAAGTCAATCATTAACACATCATATTCTCAGATTTAACTCGACCATTATACACATGGTATAGAAGAAAATCAACACACATACCTTATAAACTCAAGAATGCACAAGTCAAGTTTTGCAAATAAATATATATATGAAGATTCTCATGTGCAAGCTCTAAGGCAAGATGAAAACAATACTAAAGCTGATAATCTTCCCACCAACCGTGATGATAATTCAATACAAGATCCAAACTAGAAGACAAAAATAAAAGATACTTTCTCTTTGTTACACAATTTATTCCTTTACATCTTTTCAACTTTTTCACCATATCCCTTTTTGTCTTTCTAAGCTCCGAACTTTCCAGGGAGGATTTTTAGTCCCGACCAACTGGGCCCGAGCTTCTTCCATGTAATTTATTCTCATTAGTCTTCCCCCATTTTTATGGGAACACTTAATGCTTACTGAGGCAAGAGGCCCGGTTATTCAGATTGAATAACTACTTTTTCCATTTTTATATTTTAAACATCTCATTTTTTTTCAACGTTACCACAACATTCATACACATGCAAAGAATATTTCATGCATAGACCAATCTAGCATAGCTCATGAACCTTTATACCACTTCGGGTTAAAAAACAATTTAACTGATTCAGCAGGCATTATAATCATCACCGAAGCAACTAGCACCTAATATTAAAGTTTTGTAACATAAAATAATAATGACAAGTGATCATTCTAAAATCTTAGGTCAGACTGATACCTCTACTTCACATATGCATAATGAGACAAGTAAATGTGAAAATATAATAAAATATGACAACTTTTGTACTATAGCCAAACTCAACAGACTCAAAAAAATTTTATTGTCATTTATTTCAAAATAAAATGCATGCATGAATAAAAATAATACAAATGCATGATTACCTATCAATTCTAGAAAAATAATGCAATGTGTTCCTAGAATGATAGATAAAAATGTATCTATTCTAAAGAAAACATACCAAATAGATTTCCTAAGACTAACATACTTTTGAAAATCTAATGGTTTTGTAAAGATATCTGCCTACTGAAAATCTGTGGATATAAACTCTAGAGATACTATACCATCTTCAACAAGATTACGAATGAAATGATGTTGAATATCTATATGTTTTGTCCTAGAGTGTTGAACAATATTTTTAGAAATATTTATTGCACTCATGTTATCACAGAACACTATCATCGTGCCTTGAGAAAAACCATAATCCTGCAACATTTGACGCATCCACAAAACCTGAGTACAACAACTACCAACTGCTATATACTCAGCCTCAGCAGTGGAAAGATAAACACAATTATGCTTCTTGCTATGTTAAGCAAATAAGCAATTTCCAACATAAAACACCATCCACTGGTACTTTTTCGATCATCTACATTTCCAGCCCAATCAACATCAGAAAAAGTTACAATATCAGTATTAGTACCTGATGGATACCATAGTCCATAATTCACTGTCCCTTTAACCTACTTGATAATCATTTTCGCAACAGTAATATGAGACTCCTTAGGACTTGTTTGGTAGCGTGCACACAAACCAACACTAAAAGCTATGTCAGGTCGACTAGCAGTCAAATACAACAAACTCTCAATCATACTCCTATAAAATATAAGGTCAACATCTTTGCCTTTAGTATCTATACTAAGCTTGACACTGGTATTCATAGGAGTGCGAACATCTTTAGCCTTTTCCAAACCAAACTTCTTTACTAATTCCAAGGCATAACAAGTTTGAGAAACAAAAATCCCATCATTTAATTGCCTAACTTGAAGCCCTAGAAAGAAATTCAATTCACCAATCTTACTCATCTCAAATTCATGTTTCATTTGCTCTTCAAAATAATGAGCAAGCTGATCAGAAGTGGAACCAAATAAAATATCATCAACATAGATTTGAGCAACAACTGTATTGTTGTACCAAGGTTTTCCACCATGGGTAAACATGACATTTTGATGATAACAAACCATTGAATGTGGTGAATTTAATGTCTACTTGAGTTATGCTTAATAGATTATTGATTCAAGATAAACTCAAGAGAGCTAGTGGATTCATGAGAAGATCAAACAAAGGTGCTTAGAGCTCAAAAGACATGTGGAGACAATGATTGAGACATCAACCCAAATCTTAGAGAAATTGAAGATAAAAGAAATGGGTAAAATAGTCTTTGGTGAGTGCTATATTAAATGTAAAGTTATTTTTGAAATAACTTATTTGAAAGCTGAACTCTTTACCATATAGTATATAGGACCATGTATATCATTCTTGAGTCCTTGCATCATTAGCAATAGACTATGCACATTATTGAAGACACATTTCTATGTATAGTCTTTAGTAAAGTTGAGTTAGTTCAAACTTTCATAAGATATGAAAGAACTCAACAAAGATATTTCCCTAGAACCATTAACTTAACTCATATCATTTGAAATGGATTCTAGATGCATATTAAAGCTTTGAACAAAATTGTTAAACTAAGAAAAACTTTTGTGTAATCGTGAGTATTTGTTTAAATTGGAAAAACATTTTATGATCTCAATATTGACTTTAGGCATGTCGAGGACCTTAATAAGTCTCTAAGACATCCTAGGAGTGTGTCTAAGTCATTTCGGAAAAATTTCAAAAGATTTCACGAAAAACCGTAAAGGGAGTTAATTGTTCGAAATGAAGTGTCACATTGAAATGCCTATATCTCACTCAAAAATGGGCTAAATGGAGTGATTAAAAATTATAAACTCAAGAACTTGAAGTCCTATTTCTAAAAAGCTAAAGATTGCCTCCATCTGAGTTACAAAACTCCAGTTATGATCAAAAGAGTGAATTGTATCAAAACTGGGCTAAACAACCCAATCGACTGGGTAAACCACCCAGTCGACTGCCTATTGACCTAGTTGACTGGGCCAAGAAGACCAATCAACTGGCTGAGTCAAAGAGCTAAAAATAAATTTCAAAATCAATTTTTGAAGACCCAGCCGACTGCCGCAAAACACCCAGTCGACTACCTGATCCTGGATTTGAATTCTAAGGCTAGTTTCGAATCCAAAGTGTTCCAAAACTTTCCAAATCACCCCCAAACGGCTATATTGTGTTCCTATGCTATATATATGACATATATGAGCAAAATCTGTTTAAGAAGAAGGAGAGAAGAGTATGAGTGAAAATCTACCACTTTGGGCAAAATGGTTGAAATTATTTTTGGGTAAAAATCTCTTCTATAGGAGTCACCATGAGCATCATTCATATCATCCTCTTGTGATTCATTCTTCATACTTGAATTGAGATTTTCAATTGAGTATTTCAATTGAATATTTCATTCATAACTCGAAGTATGTAAGGAAGTGAGCTTTGAATTTCTATACCTATCTATTGTAATATATTGTTGTACACTCAAATTTAATTCTTATTCATTTGAGAGTGAAAGTCCAAGATGTTGTCTTGGCATGGGTATGGCTTGTTGAAGCTTTGTAAAGGTTTTTCTCAACCTTAAAAAGAGAGGATTTTATAGGTTTTCCACCCACAAAAGTAAGCAAGGTTGACTCTTCACCCGGAAGAAGGAGCATATAAGGGTTTGCTATTCACCCGAAAGAAGGAAGCATGTAAGGGTTTGCTTATCCACGAAAAGAGAAGCACGATAGTGGAATACTTGGGAGGTTTTCTCAAGGCATGGACGTAGACCAAATATTTGGTTGAACCATGTAAAATCTTGGTGTCTTGGTTTGCATTTTCTCTATCCTTTAAACTCTTTACTTTATAAGGAATTGTCATTTACATTGTTGAACTTCATATTGATGCCATGCTATAAAATTTCTTGTGGTTATAAATTGATGAGGAGTATGAGAAAATGTTGGTTGAAGTAATTGATTGGATTATGAGCATGATTGGATTATAGCTTAGACTTTCATCTCTTTTATCTTGCTATAAATCTTGTTGCACAACATGTATTTGATAAAATGCTTCTTCAATAAATCAAAGTCTTGAATGTCTGTATGAATCTCATGTGCTTGACAAAATGCATATTCATCCTAACCTTTACCTTGAGAGTGTACATTCCTTTCTAAACTCTTTAAGAATGTTTTCTAGATAATAACACTTTATGTATAATATTTATAAATGATGAAAGTGTTATTACATGTTTTATTTGGTTAGGTGAATTACATTATTGCTTATTGGATGATACTTCATATTATAATTGAATCAATGATGCAATGTTTAAATTATGCAAATCATTATTGCATAAGTACAAGTATGTAATGAGGTAGTCACTTAGGGATCATTTATTCACTAACTGTTTGACAAGATCTTTATAAATATTATTTTTGATAAAATAAAGTCAAACCGAAAAAGTCTCAAAGTTTGTAATTGACCCTATTCACCCCCTCTAGGTGTTAATATGTGGCCAAAATTGGTATCAGAGCCTTGGCTATATTCTTGCCTTAACTGGCTTAGAGTTAATCCATGACAAACTTTGAAAGATTTTTCCTTACGTAAGGTTATTTGACCTTTTTATTCTCCAATGATGTTTACAAGTTAGTTATATGCATTTAAAGGCTAAAGGAGAATGTTCTTATAAGGGGAAGTGTTTTTAGATGATCAATAGTGCCCAATGACCCTTGAATATGCACATGTCATAAAAGAAGAATTTTGATGATGATATGCAATGATTGAGACATCTATGTGAAATGTGGTAATTTATACATTGTATTGACTTGATACTTGTATTCATATATTCATTGATATATAAATGAGCTTTATGAATGTATTCATTGATTGATGAATAATCATTGTCCATGCATCATATTCTTTTGATTATCTTAAAATTGCATGAGAAGAGTGACACCTTGAATTACAAAGAAATTATTTTTAAAATGTGACTCTTATGAAAAACAACCTTTCATTAAGCTTTCAAAAAGAATTTTTAAAATGAAAGGAAATGAATCTTCCTATGTGCTAAAATTTTAAAATTTTTGAAAAAGGGCATATAATTTATTTTTACCAATAAAGGGAAGTTAGCTTGGTTTTCTTGTCAATTCTTGAAGCTTAATACATATGATGCTTATGGCTGTTTATTATGATCCATATATGAAATAGAGTTTCACTCCTATTTTTAATTTCATATTGGTTCATTTTCTTGTGAAATAACTATTAGCATATTCTACTATTTGAATTGACAAATGCACATCATGATAGTTTACTTGAATGATAAATTCAAGTGAAGCATATTGATTGTAGAAAAATCACTCATTTTGTGCTCATATGCTTATAAAGAATTATGCCCATGATTGTCCTAACACAAATGGACCCAATAACAAATGGGTACCAATGAAAGCTACTTGAGTGTATTGTAAGTTTGGATTGATTCCTTACTCAAGAACTATTGGTTCCTCAATAGTAATGTTTTAACTCAAAAGAGGAAATGAAATCAAGGACTCTCACAAGATGAGTAAATGATGCAAATCATTCACAAGCAACTCTAAGTAAAATGTGTGGAGCTAGCACTATGGTTCACATTTTCTAACCTCCATTACTAATGTGCTTTCATGGATGAGATCAAACATGACATATATATGCTTATTAAAATATGTTGAATCTTTATTGATGTCATGGAACAATTTGATGATTGGTAATGAGAGTGATTGGCTAATTGGTGCATGCAATTGAATATGTTTTTGATGATTTCTTGATAGTAGCTTGCTTTGAAATGAGACTTTTGTTAGTCACTAAATAACCCTAGAGGGGGGGTGAATAGGGTTTTAAAAGTTATTTCTAAATCTTTTCGATAATAGATCAAGCTATACCAATTAATCAATTCCTTTAATAAATAATTTTCAATTTAATTAATCTAATTATCTCAAGATCAATTATAGCATACAAAATATTGAAACAAATATTGCATGCAAAATATTAAAGTAAAGAGATAGAGATAGAGAAATTGACACCGCGATTTTTCGAGGTTCGGTAACTCCTAGTCCTCGGCTCAAGAACCCCTTCTTGAGACTTTTCCCGATCCTTTCACTATGGCTCTTCCTTCACAGGTGGAATAGCAAACCTTTACACATGAGCTAACAAGCCCGTCACACAAGTAAGAGGACAAACCCCTCTTCAAGATCAATGAGCTTCACTCACTCAATGATCACAATCCTTTTATAACACAAGGAATCACTCAAGAACTAAACACTCAAAAACCCTAAGGTTTTTATGGAGGATGAAATAATATAAGCTCAAGTGTTCTTTTAGTGATTTACCAAAGAAGAATAAACTCTAGATGAATATTCTCTAATGAATGGTTTCAATAAATATGCTTAAGAGAATAGACACGGACTCAAATCTAGAGTTTCAAAACTTGTAGTATATGAGTTGGAAATCAAGCTTTACAAATCTTGCTTTCAATGGTTTTTCTAGAAAAGTTATGAGAGAAGAAGATGGTGAATATTTAGGCTTTTCTCACACTAGGCTTTTTTAGTCTTTCACTCTATTATCTCATTCTATATATATGAAAATATTAGGGTTTTTGGAATGAGAGAATAAAACTTTTGGGACAAGAATCAAACATTAGGTTATGGGCAAGAATATGCCTGACATAACCGTTTGATTGCATCAAGAGTCGACTTCCCATTTGTCGAGAGTCGACTGGCCAATAAGAGTTTTGAATGTGATAACCTTCGTCCTCAAGAAGTCGACTTCCAACACATGGAGAGTCGGCTTCCCAACCTCGAGAGTAGGCTTCCAGACTTTGAGAGTCGGCTGCCCAAAGAGTGTTTAAACAGGTTATCTTTCGTCTTGAAGAAGTCGACTTCCAACATATGGAGAGTCGGCTTCCCATACTTTGATGGTTCAAAACATGATTTCTTTCGTCTTAAAGGAGTCGACTTCCAGCATATGGAGAGTCGGCTTCCCTGTCCTGAGAGTCGACTTCCCTACCTCGAGAGTCGACTTCCGAAGAATGGTTCATAAGCTTAATACCTTCGACTTGAAGCAGTCGACTTCTTTTTGTGTGAGAGTCGACTTCCGAACAGGACTGATGAAGTTTCCCTAAACTGATTAAGGTTCATTTTAAGTCTGGTTTATCACTTGAGCTTATAGTATTTTATCAACATATAAAATACCTTATTACAATTGATCGCACCCCGACCTATCTACCCCGAATCTTGAGTCTTCAAGTTGTATCTCGATTTTGCACTTCAATTCTAGTTTCTCTTTATGCTTTTGTATTCGCACTTTCTTTTCCAAAGCAGGTTTTCCTGTTCTAGCTGAAATACATAACTCAATAATTATTAGTACCAAACACTCTCAAATGATTTGTTATCATCAAAATAAGATTTATTGTTTGAAATAAATTTCAAAGCCAACAACTTGGATATTTGATGTCATAATATCAGTCTTTTGTCCTTTCAAGTACATTTGAGACAATATTTTCCAAAGATTAGTTTTTTGAATGAAAGTCTTGATCATGCATGAAATTTAAAGAATATAGTCATGACCACCTCTAACATTTACCTTGAGAGTGTACATTCCTTTGTAAACTTTTAAAGAATGTTTTCTAGACAATAACACTATGTATAATGTTTATAAATGATGAAAGTGTTATTACATGTTTTATTTGGTTAGGTGAATTACATTATTGGTTATTGGATGATACTTCATATTCTAATTGAATCAATGATGCAATGTTTAAATTATGCAAATCATTATTGCATAACTACAAGTATGTAATGAGATAGTCACTTAAGGATCATCTATTCACTAAGTGTTTGACAAGAGCTTTATAAAGATTATTTTTTATAAAACAAAGTCAAACCGAAAAAGTCTCAAAGTTTGTAATTGACACTATTCACCCCCATCTAGGTGTCAATAGGTGGTCAACATATATCACTCTCAATTTTATGAATAAATAATGTTTTGTCCACTCCCCCTCGAGCAAAACATGTTCCCAATAGGTAATCAGTCAACCTTTCATGCCAAGCTCTAGGATCTTGTTTTATCCCGTACAAAGCCTTTTTCAGCATGTAAACATGATCTAGAAAATAAGGATCTTCAAATCCTTTGGGTTGCTCCACATATACTTCCTCATGAAGAACAACATTAAAAATGCACTCTTCACATCCATTTGATACAACTTGAATCTAAGATGAAACGCAATAGCAAACAAAATTCGAATAGATTCAAGTCTCGCTACTGGAGCAAACATCTCATCAAAGTCTATACCCTCCAACTGAGTATATCATTGAGAAACAAGACTAACCTTATTCCTAACTTCTATACCATGTTCATCTTTTTTATTCTTGAATATCCACTTGGTACCAATCATATTTATCTCCTTTGGTCAAAGCACAAAATACCACACATCATTCTTAATAAACTACTAAAGTTCTTCTTGCATAGCATTAATCCAATCACTATCTTGAAGAGCTTCTTTGACATTTTTAGGTTCCAAGGAAAATGTATAACATGTATACGAAACCTCATTCCTAGCCTTTCTCAGTGTCACTATCATCTGATCAACAGATCCTATAATATTATCCAAATGATGGTACAACTTTACCCTTGCAGATAATTCTTTAAAAGGAGTAGGCTGAACATCACAAATTTGATCATGTGATTCTGCAGGATTTGAAGTATCATCATTAACCACATTATCTTTGTTATCAACCTTAGAAGAATTATTATCCAATATAAAGAATGACTCACTATTTTCTTCCTCAACAGACATTGGAGACTCATCAACACACGAGTCATCAACCACTATATTCACAGATTCCATCATAGGTTGAGTTCTAAGGTTAAACACCCTATATGCTTGACTAGTCAATGAATAACCCAAAAATATTCATTTATCACTCTTAGACTCAAACTTCCCAATAGATTCACGATCTCTAAGAATATAACATTTTGCTCCAAAAACCTTGAAATATTTCACATTGGGTTTCTTGCCATTCCACAGTTCATAATGAGTTTTTAAGGTGCCAGGCCTAAGATAAACTTTATTTGAGGTGTAACACGCTGTCTTCATCGCTTTGGCCCAAAAATATCTAGGAACATTCCTATCTTATAGCATAACATTGGTCATTTCCTGAATAACCCTATTATTCCTCTCAACTACTCCATTTTGTTGAGGAGTTTTAAGTGCTGAAAATTCATGTTTTATTCTTCTCTCATCATAAAACACTTCAATTTCTAAATTTTCAAACTCCCTTCCATGATCACTCCTCACTCTAGAAATGGAACAATTCTTCTCAGTCTGAATTCTTAAACAAATCCTCTTAAAACTTTCAGAAGCTTCAGACTTTTCACTTAGAAATCCAACCCATGCAAACCTTGAGTAATCATCCACCATGAAAAAAATATATATTTTTCCTCCTTTGCTCATTGTCCTAGTGGGACCTATTAAATCAATATGCAACAACTCTAAAGGTCTAGAAGTACCAATGACATTTGTCTTTTGTGCTGACATATGACTTGTTTACCCTTCTGACATGATCCACACACAATCCCTTTTGTATAACCAAGCTTAGGGACTCCCTTAACAATTTCACTCTTAGTCATGTATGTTAATTCACGAAAATTAACATGTCCCATTCGCTGATGCCAAATTTTAACTTCATCAAGTTTAACTCTATTGCATAACAATTCAGAACTAGGAACAATGCAATAGCAATTATCAGTTGAACACATACCTTCCATCATGCAATTCCTAGAAGAGTCAATGATCGAACACTTATCAGTTGAAAAAGTGACCTTATGATTGTTATCACATATTTGACTTATGCTCAACAAATTTGCTTTAAGACCTTCTACATAAAGAACATCTTCTAGTTTAGGTAGACCAGAAATCATAATCGTACATTTTCCTTTAACATTTGACTTATTTCCATCACCAAATGTTACTATCCCACCATGACACTCCTCGAGAAATCCAAAAACTGACTTATCTCCAGTCATATGCCTCGAACATCCAGTATCTAGATACCAAAAAGTAGATTTGTATGCTCTAAAAGTAGTATGAACTACAAAACAGTGTAGCTCGCCTTTGCAAATCCATGCCTTCTTCATATTCGGAGCTCCACTCACTAATCTTGATAAATTCTTCATTTCTTCATTCAACATTTGAATTTGATCTTGAACATGATCTCCATGTTGAACTCTTTGTTCCTTTACTGACTTCAACACCTTCCCTCGCAGCTTAACACACCTCTGTCGAATGTGACCTTTGACACCATAGTGGTGACATACAAGAACAAACCTCTGAACACTATCAGTCAACCTCCTATGATATATAGTGGTAAGAAAAGGCTTTCTTTCAATAGGTCTTTTGACATAGGCTTGAACACTAGGATTCGAATTTGAATTTTCTTGTGAAGAACTAGACGCTAAATGGGAGGCCTTTACAAAGGCGGTTTTTGCAACAACATTGAAATTCGGCATTACTCCAACAAAACCCAAACCCTTTGTATTTCCTACTAATTTTCCCTTACTCAATATCTCATCAAGTTTAAGGGTTCCTTCAGACCATTTACAAAGAGTTAATTTAGCATCTTTCAACTCTTTTTCCAAATTCTCAATCTTAGTAGATTTCTCAACCACTTCCTTATTGAGATGATCTACCAAATTCAATGCTTGAGTTCTTTCTAGTTCAGATTTCTTCAAATCCTCTACCAACTTGGCCTTTTGAGTCTATAGGAGATTTTGAGTTTTAGAACTATTGACTAATTCATCTTTTAAATAATGTAATTCTTTGTCCATGATGAGACTCTTAGTCAATAGTTTCATGTGATTTTTATGAAGTTGTGCGGTCTTATCAAGTAATTTGTCATAAGACTCTTGAAGCGTATCATTATAACCTTCATCACTCTCAGAACCTTCTTCTTCAGACATCGCCCAACTTGTAGCAACTTCTCTAACCTCCTTGCTCTATGCAGCAAACACAATAAAATTCTTAGAATCATCACCTACTTCTGATTCTATCGCATCACTAGCTGATCCATTGTTAAAGTCATCATTCCAACTGACAGCTAATCCTTTGGATTTCTTTAAAGTGTTTACACACTCTGCAGCTATGTGACCATATCCTTGACATTCAAAACATTCGGGTTTCTTTTTTTTAGGATCAGACTTTTCCTTCCTAGTTTGAGTTTTATTTCTACTTCTAGACTCACCAAACTTATCCCCAAATTTTTGTCTTTGGCCATTATGTTTAGCCATAACAAATTTGTTTAACTTCTTAGCAAACATGGCTATATCATTCAGACTCAACTCATTTTCATCATCAGGTTCAACATGATCCTCCCTAGTGGTTTTGAAAGCTATGCTTTCTCTTTTGTGCCACTAGCCTTCTTAGGGGGATTTTTGAACATCTCCATCTCATAAGATTTTAAATTTCTAGCCAATTCTTCAACCTTAATTTTTTAAGACTCATGACCTCTAAGATGACAGTGACCTTAGATCAAAAGCGCTAAGGAAGAGACCTAAGGATTTTCTTTACTATGGTAGTCTCATGAATAGGCTCACATAGGTTATGACAATCCGTTACAATATCAGTTAACCTAGCCTCAAAATCGGTGTTGACTTTATCCTCCTCCATCTTGAGGTGCTCAAATCGAGAATTCAGAATTTGAAGTTTCAATTGTTTAACCTTCGAAGTTCCTTCATGAGTAACTTGGAGAATGTCCCAAGCTTCCTTGACAATTACGCACGTAGCAATCCTTTTGAACTCACTTGGAGTTACAACATTGTATAATGCATTCAACGCCTTCGAGTTCCAATTCACGTTATTCGTCTTTGCAGCAGTCCGCTCGCTCAACAGTTTTGGTATTGATTCATTGGTCGCGTCATCTTTTACAATAGAAGGTGAATATCTTACTTCAACAGAATTCCACGCTCTTTCATCTAAAGATTTTAAAAATGCTCTCATTATCGCTTTCCAATATGTGTAATTCGATCTGTTAAACAAATGAGATCTAGATATTGAACCTCATTCACGAGGCATCTCCATCGTCTAAGTTCACGATCTAACCCTAGGTAGTTAACCTAAATCTGGGCAACCACGCTCTGATACCAATTGAAATTACCTAGACGCTAATGAAAACAGCCTAGAGGAGGGGGGGGGGGGGGGTTAAATAGGCTTTTTATCAATTTTATGATCAATTAAAATTATTTAGCAGAAATTCAATTTTAATCAGTCACAAACCCTAATTCTCAAATCAATTCTCAAAAATAGACCAGTCAAGCAAAGATGAAGATAAGTGTAGAAAATTAAATCATGAGAAGACATAGAGATTTTTATGTGGAATACCTTGGAAAGACTCCAAGTAAAAATCACAGATACACTTAGGTATCAATGCACTATGAATTAGAGAATTTGTTCAGACTCTATGAAAACAGAACTTACAACCACTGTAATTTACTGTTCTTCACTCGACGTTTGAAAGTATAGATTCACTCGTACTCCACGAAGCTCTCGCTCCAATCTCCGTACTCTGACAGCTCTGCTTCTCAACATCTCAAAATCACTACAAAGCCTCATACTTCGATCTCCGCACACATACGACTCCATTCTTCAATGGATCAATGCAACCTCGTTGCAATAAATGGTATATGAATTTTTCAACAACTAAACCATTCAATCGTGCATAGAAATGGCCGATGTAGAAGCACGATTGAAGACGTCCAATAGAAAGAGAGAACTTGTGTATCTCTAATCACTCAATAATATTCTCTCACTATATGTATATCTCTGTAGAAGAAGAAGAAGAAGCTGTAGAAAACTTACAGAGAATTCTTCAAGACCTGCCCCCTCTTGTTGTAGACTTGGGTATTTATAGACAATGAGCATCCAAACCCTAAGTTTTTCCTTTCTCGTAATTTGACATCCAAACCCTATATTCTGGTGAATATATTGTATATATAACGCACTTTGATGTATATAAATCGTGGTAATATCATAAAACCAACCCTCGAACAATTTAGACATCGCAGGCAAAAATAGGCAAAAACTTGCCGCAGCTACGCTTCAAGCATAGGACCAAGCGTACCTCCAAGCGTAGAAATATGTTTTCCAACCACTTTTTGAAACTGAAAAAGTAGGCTTAAACGTAGGCATTTTTGTTAAAACCATTTTTCTTCACTACTGTACCAAAATGACACTCTTGAACCCACAATACTTTTTGCTTGAAGTGACGGCTTCAGAAAATATCGTTTTCGCCCTCCAAGAGACATTTTCCCTCAATATGCTCACTTTCGTGCTTCACTTGTGTTGTTCATTACGTTAGCGTTTGATTCTGCCTTTGACGAAGCTTATCGATGTCATTAAAACCAAACTAACCTATCTAACACTCAACATGATTATTGTCTAGAATATGCCATACATAAATAATTACAATAAATATTCATACAATCTTTTCAAGAATAAAAGTTTATGGGAGCCAAAATTTTATGATGGGAGCTCATGGTTCTGGAGAAAACTTCTTCAACTAAGGGACACTACTTAGCAATTCATTCATCACAGAATTGGTAATGGAGAGAACACTATGCTTTATTTTGATAACTGGCTTCCTATTGGACCTCTCTATAAGGTACTACTCTATAATCCTATATTAAGATGGCAAAACAACATGCATGCTAAAATATCATCTATTATTGTTAATGGTGGTTGGAGATGGCCAAGATAGCTCCACAACCTTCTATATCCCCTCATAGATTTGAATACCTTACCCAATCCTAACACCAATTCCTCTGACTCAACCCAATGGCTGTCATCCCCTTCTAAACAGTTCACAACCAAACATACTCTCATTAAGCTAAACCCTCAACCTCCAAGCACTCACTGACACAAATTGGTATGGTTCAGTCCTAGAATACCTAAGCACTCATTTTGCTTAGGCTGGCTATTAATGAAAAATTAAGCACAAATGACAAACCTGAGCTAGCTTATATCATGCAACCCAATGTGTGCAGTCTATGTTTGCAGAATGCTGAGTCTCATAACCATTTATTTGATAAGTGTGAATACTCTAATTACATTTGAAAGAAATTTCAAGATAAGTATGGGTTTTACACAAACCCTAATTCATGGAAAAGGTTAATCTATTGGGAAATAATCAATTGGAGAAAGGATTTACATATTAGCAGCATAGTTATTTAGAAAACGATTCTAGCAGGATATGTGTATCATTTATGGAAGGAAAGGAATAAAAAAGTCTTCAATGGGAAAATATTACCTCTTTCACGAATTTTTGATGCAATTATCCAGGACACTAGAGTTCGCATGTTCTCTGTGAAGATGATTAATTGTCCGTTTACTGAAGATATGGCTAATGAATGGAACCTTTCATCTTCATTTCATACTAGTAACCACTCGAACCCCTTCTTCTCATTTGGAATAATGAATCCATTAACCCCAAACCAAACCCCCATCCCTTTACCCTTACCCCTACCCCATCCCCAAGCTCTATAGTTCTAATTTGATGATGCTGATGATATGAATGTTGTTTTTCCCTATTGATTGAGGAAGGTAGATAGGGTTTATGATGACATGTTTAATGCTCTCAGTTTGGTTGGTGTGCTTCTTTTGTGTTTTTGTTTTAGAAGTATAGATTATTCTTTTTGTGGGCATGTAATAGGGCTAATGGACCTTCATGTATTATTCTTTCCCCCTCCCCTTTTCGTATAAAATTTATTTAATGAAAACAAAAACTTAAATACATTACTTCAACATCAAAATAGCAAGCATTAAACGTTATCAGTTAAAAAAAAGATAAAGACATCAAACAAGTAACAAACCTCTTTTCAAACATAGTAGCGAATTTAAGATATTAATTCATATTTGTTTTGTGTTATAAACTTATATGTACTTATAATTTTATTAAATGGAATATATTTTTTATTGGTGAGTTATATGTTAATATATATATACACATATAACTGGTTCAATTCAGCTGAGTTTCAGACAATATGGAATCGGAATTGAAACCGAACAAAACAGTAACAGTTTTATTTTTTGGAACTCGGAACCAAATCATTCTTTCGGACCAGTCCACAATTTTAAGCTTCTTTTGTGCACCCCTTGATATATTTGAGAGGGTTATTATCATGTGGTGTCTTCTCTGTGAGGACCAACCCAATTGAAATATAATATTATTGCATTCTATACATATAATGAATGGAGTGCAAATTAAAATTGAAATTCTTCCCAACCAATTAAGGGTGCACGCGCCTTGGGCCTTGACGGAGATTGGCACTCAAGTGCAAAGGTAGAAGGGAGTTTGACTGCAAAACGGTCTTGTTTGGTATGATTCCAAGCTCAATCGGAACTAAATTGATTTCAACGGCATTGAGAAAATTAGAATATAAATGGGAATGCAAAAGACTCGGTTGGCCAAGAGTGTTATAAATAGAGTAATACATCATGAATATAATTTCAAGATAATATCATGAATTAAAAAAATGGTAAGGTTTGATATTAATTAGTTTCCATTCTAATTATTGATTTCAACGTTGAAAAAATTAACTCGATGTAAAGGATAATACCTAGCTCCTGTCCCATGATGACCAAATTCGTCTTCCTCAATGATGTGGTCCAATACAAGTTGGACACGTGACTAAAATCCTTTTCAAAAGGAAGTTAAACATAAAATTCATAAATACACAATTCAAGGTCAATTCATTTTGAAAAAGATTTTGGCCATGTATCCGGACCACATCAGCGAGAAGGACGAAAAAGACCTAAGTAGACTTGGTTCCATTTTAATTGTTGAATTCTAATTTTAACGTCAATTCAATCTTAATCAACCAAAAATACTCATCCTATTCACTTTTCTTTTTATTTACTTATTTTTAATCTTGGTTCCATTCTAATTGTTGAATTCTAATTTTAACATCAATTCAATCTTAATCAACCAAAAATACTCATCCTATTCACTTTTCTTTGTATTTACTTATTTTTAATTTTTTAGGGTAATTTGCATTGACACCCCTGAGGTATTGATCAATTGCAGGTAGATGTTGGTAAATGCACTATTTTGCGTTGACACCCCCTGATATTTATAAAGTATTGCAATGACACCCCTTGAAGGCATAAAATGACTTTAGTACCCTTGATTAATTTAATTTTCATGTGAAATCTCTAAGTTACCACCCTTCTCATCAGATTCTTATTATTAAAAAATCTACAATAAATAAATAAGATATACAACATATATAATTTTATCTTAGACATAAAAAATTAAAAAATATCAAAAATATTTTGAAAAATATATTTAAAGATAAATTGTACCACTAAAAAAAATCATCAATAATAATACTAAGAAAATTACATTATTTAATTAAAGCTCTTGATTTTTATTATATTACTATATAAATATTTCTCAAACTTAAAGGGTTATATCCAATAACCATTAAATTTATTACATATCTAATAAAATATATATAAATTTTTATGTACGAATATAAATTTTTTTTTATATATTTTGTTATATTGCCAATCAATAATTTTAATAAAAATTGATAATATAATGGTAGAATTTCTTAGAAATATAATAACTATAATGAAATATCTTATTTAGATATGTAATACCAAAACAAATCTCATTTCATTATGAAATTTGATAATATAATGGTAGAATTTCTTAGATATGTAATACCTATAATGAGTAATGTGTAAGATATTTTAAATAGGATATTCCATTATTTTATCAATTTTCATTTAAATTATTTATTGACAATATTATAAAAATATTATTTTTTCTATTTGTACATAAAAAATTATATATATTTTATTAGATATGTAATATCTATAATAGTTTTAAATGTAATCCTTTAATGTTTTTTTTTAGAAATATTTATATAGTAATATATTAAAAAATTAAGAGCATTAATTAAATAATAGAATTGTTTTAGTATTATTATTGATGAAATTTTTTTAGTAGTAGAATTTACCTTTAAATATATATTTCAAAATATTTTTGACGTTTTTGAATTTTTATATTTAAAATAAAATTATATATATTGTATATCTTAGTAGTTTTTATTTATTGTAGATTTTTTAAGAATAAGAGTGTGATGAGAAGGGTGGTTGGTGTAATGGGTAAAGTGTAGGATTTAAGGATGCGGTAAATTAATCAATGGCACTAAAGTCATTTTATGCCTCCAAGGGGTGTCATTACAACACTTAACAAACCTCAGGGGGTGTCAATGCAAAATAGTTCGTTGACCATCATCTACTTGCAATTGATCAATACCTTGGGGGTGTCAGTACAAATTACCCAATTTTTTATAATGTACACATGTCAGATCATATATGCATCATGAAAATATTATGAATTTTTTTCGTGACGTTTAGCATTTTTTCTAGAAATATGAGTAACGCAGTAGAAGCGAATAGAAGGAACCTGAAAAGATAAATAATAAACCAAATTTGCAAAGAATTATGAAATATTTTTGAATGGTGAATTGATAGGGAAAGAAATCCTAATCATATACGAATTAGAAAACCTAATTTCGAAAGTAAAGTAATTAAGAAAATTAATATCAAAATGTAAAGTGTATCTAAAAATTCTGGAAATAATCGAAGTTGTATTGATCACCAAACAAAAAGCACCAAATATTCAAAGGGACTCGTAACCTGCAGTCATAAAAAGGGTTACAGATTTCGGCCCAAAAGCATAAACTGTGAGTTTTGTTTACCGGCCGTTTTTTACTGAAAAAAACTGTCATTTCGTGACAAAATAGAGTACTCCTGGAACTGCTCAACCGGCTAAGAAAGCTGATCAATATCATGAGTCATAAGGTGCAAAGTGAAAGAGGAGAATGGAGGGTCCAATACAGAGAGTAGGACTGATGCAAAGGATTTGGGTTTTTGTTATTTTCTTTCTATCATGTCACTAAACCTCCAAAGCTGGTGATGAATCCGAAATGATCCAGATTTTGCTAGGTACATAAGTTATAATGTCTAATGTAGACCATCCTGTAAGCTCTATAGCATATGTAACATGTAATGTGTTAGATATATTGCAAGCTCTACACCATGTGATTTTTTTGTTTTGTTTTTGTCTATAGCCTGTAAATGCTGAATCAGAGGTTAAAATGAGGTGACATTGACTCAATACCAGTTCAGCCTCTTAAGAATGGCTTTGGTCTTCATCTGGGCTTTAAAAGTCCCATTCTGCACAAGTTGAGATAATGTCTTATGGGAATTCTCTTCTTCTCTTATCAATTCCTTCCACTTGTTCCAATCAGTGAAGCATATATTTTGGAGGATGACAATGCGATTATCTTTGTCTACATCACTAGAGCTCTCCCTGATTACCCTAAGCAAGCAGGACACAGCACCCGAATTTCCCAATTCCTCTACTGCCATTTCATTGTTGGAAAGCTGAGCTAGAGTGTAAAACAATTCGTCAACATGCACGCCTTCCCTTATGTTCTTTAGGATGACCCTCACAGCACCTTCCCTCACCGCTTTTTCTAAGCGGACGATAAAAGGTTTAAAGGCCTCGGAACTCCCAACAATTTCCATGTCCGATTTAAGATCAGATGATAACGTGAAGAGGGCTGCAGCTGCATTGCTCCTTGCTTGGATTGTTCCAGATCTTAACGCGAAGAGGGAAAACAAGTGTGCCCATTGGGGTCTCAGCAATAAGCTTCTTGCAGTTGTTGTCGAGGATGATAAGATTCAAAACTGTTGTGATCAAGTCTTCTCGGAGATTAGAGTTAACGTTGGACTTGCTTTGGGAGAGGGGCTTAAGCATATCACGTATGGCACTTTGGGACTCGGCGAAAAGTGCCCAGAATGAAGGCATTCTTTTTGTCAACATTCTCAAATCCCTTGCAGCTTCTTTCTGATCACAAAGTGTGTCATATGACATTTTGTCAAGCAAAGAAATAAAAAGGTCTCTATCTGGGCCAATTATTTCATATTCGTTCGAATATTCATCAGGGTCCCGCAATTTGACTCCATGATTCTTGAACCATTCTGAAATGGAGTATCGAACCGAGTTATTGGCCTGGAGGGTAGTACGCAAAAGCACTTGCTGAGTTCGAGGACATGTTCGATTCCCCTCGTCTAACCATATTTGGATGAATGGTCTATCATAAGTCTGCACAACCAACAAAAAAAGAAAAGAAAAAAGAGTTAATAAAAACAGAATAACCATATCAAACAACAAATATATGGAAGAACTATTACGGATGGAAATTAATCCTATATATATGTGTAATGTGAAGAAGGGAGAGGGAGAGATAATTGTGGAAGGGAAAAAAAAAAACAGAAATGAAACTAAAATGATATGGAAATGTACCAAGCGCTTGATAGGCAATTCGAGCTCAGTTGGATAGGAACTCGGCTCGCATTCGTTTATTTAATAAATGAACCAATCTTGATCATTTTTTTCAAACTCTTTTCATAAATGAACCAATCGCAAACAAGTGTGAGCTCGGCTCGAAAATGTTCGCGAACAAAACTCGTGAATAAGGCTTGTTAAAATATCACTTATAAATCATTATATTGTGTAATATATAATATAAAATTTTAACATATCTAAAATCTAATTTACTTTACACAAATGTAATCTCATATACGACAAAAAATTCTCCAACAAACATACTAAGTCCAATATTATTACATTAAAAATTATCAAAAACCCTAATCTCTAATAAATAATCCAATCTATGTGACTATTGGTAAGAGTAATATATACAACAACCGAACTGAGCAATTCGTGGACAAGCTCGAGTTCGACTCGTTAAAACTAGCTATAGGCTCGAGCTCGTTCGTTTAACAAATGAACTAAACTTGAACATAATTTTTAGATTTCTTTAATAAATAGATAAATTTAAACATTACAAAGTTCGGCTCGACTTAACTCATTTACAGCTTTACACTCACTTGACAGTCCCTCGAGCAATCACAGTTCACCACTCAACAATACAACAATGCTCGAAAAAAGAAACAAATTAAATGATAACACAAAAAAAAAAAAAAAAAAAAAAAAAACATAGCTAGATTGGAACGACTCTATTTGAAGCCACAAGCCTTGGATTCAACAAATATTCTAGACTTACAGTGGAATCAAAATAGAGGGAAAGAAATAGGTAAGTAACCAAAGTAAGGACTAGTCTATTGCCTCTTTCTTTCATATCACAACAAAGATACGTCTCAAATATCACGTGTGGGTAACTAAGCTAACTAAAGTCAAAATATTAGTTATTCCTTAATCATTAAAGATCAAAAGACATAGTCAAATTTCAAAGTACCAAAAGATACTGTGCTGCAACAGTATTCTGTGGCCAAAATTGAACTAGTTGACATAAAAAGCTAAATTAAATTGGCACCAACATTAAATTTTGTGATGAAAATAAAATTATTGGCACAAATACTAAATTTTTTAGCCAACACTAAACTTATTAGCACAAATCCAAAATTCTGGGGCAAAAATTTAACAAGTCCAAAATTTATTGGCAGAAATTTAACAAGTGTAAATTGCCATAAGTCAATCCACAAAGAACACAACTTCCCATCATTTAATCAAAAGCATGTGATTTGCCAATTTTTTTAAAACTGAAGTTATCTCATATTTAATCAGATTCATGTGCTTTAAGGTCTCATAAAAAAACTTAACCATTTTTGTAAGTTTATCACAAGTATGCAAAAGGAAAAGAAAGAATTGACAAAAACAGAACAATTGTAAAAACAATTACAGGCTTCCAAACGGGGCTTAACAAAGACGTGCACATCATTTGAGTTTAACCCGACTCGCTTTGCACGAGTGTGTGTCACACCGCTTTGCACGAGAAATTTTGTTGTGGTTGTTTTTACAAATAAATAAATAAAATAATATTTTTTCCGTTCCAATTTAAGTGTACATATTCATTATTTAATTTATTCTAAAATAAAAAAAGTCAATGCCAATTTATTTAATCAATTTATCAATTTACCCTTCAATCATTCAAATTATAAAATATCTAAACTACAAACATTGTATCACTTGATGAGACCAAGGGTAAAATTGATTTTTCATTCACTATTACACCAATAAAGTCATTATCTCAAAAAATTAAATTGCCCAAAATAAACCTATAATTTGGGACTGAAGAAATATTATTATATCAAATAGAACCTAACCATAAAATAGAGTCACATTACTTGGCCACCTAATTTTTCAATTATAATATTGGAAATCAAGCTTTTAGAGCAAGACAGGCACGGACCAATGTGTTGCCTGCCCCATTGAACTTTTTTTTTTATATATATCTTATATACATTTAAATTTTGTTTATTTGCACTTCAGCTCCATTAAATTCTTTGTAAAAATTCCCTAAAGCCCCTACTAAAATTTATTTTTTTTACTTTACATACTCTTGAAGTTTGAATAGTGTAATTTTACCCCCACTGAAAACCCTAGGTCGGTCACTTCAGCAAGACAAGCTTGTTGATCCCATTCCCATAATATAGATAGGAAAATACTTATATCGTGGCCCATGGGAACCAAACACGTTTGTATATTTATAAATTTTATGTTTAATTTTTTTAAAAAATAATATTAGTCACACTTTGTAAAAGGGATCAAACATGTTTGTGTATTTATGAATTTTATGTCTAACTTTCTTTTAAAAAAGTATCAATCACACCTTGTAAAAAGGACGGACTTGGTTTGGAACATGTCAATATAAATAAGGGTAAATAGCTTAAAACCCCCCTCAAATTTACTCTCTTTTCTACTATACCCCATTAACTAAATTTAGCCCCCTAAACTTTCATTTTTTGCACCATGAGCTTGCCTTTCAAACTTTTTATCTTTTTGCCCTCCAAACTTTTTATATTTTCACCTTACATTTAACCATCTTATAGGGTAAAGTGCAAAAAACCAATTTGTCTCAATTCTATTATAAAAGACTATCCTACCCTTACTATTATATTTCTTAATTCTTTAAATTACAAAAATATTATTTCTTTTAGTTAGAATATTAATTATACCATTTACCTTTAATGTATTAGACTAAATATACTCTCAAATGCTAAATTTTTTTTTTATAAGTTCTAATTATTTTATTTGTAAATCAATTAATTTGTTATTAAATTTTAGTTTGATTTAAATCATAAAACTCATTATCCTAATTATTATTTTTTATGTCAAATGAAACTTTCTTTTCATAAAAATATATTCATAAATAAATTACAAATTACTTAATAATAAACACCTGTTAATTTTCTCATGTTATATATATATATATATATATATATATATATATATATATATATTTCGGTTTAGCATGTAGAGTACATGCTAAACCGATCATCAATGCATATGAAATTTGGAAATTTCATATAACATACTAAATCTATGGACATGCATTCAAATGTCTTAATTGTATATTAAACCAAAGAACCTATCAAGTTCTCATCCAACGCAAGATAATGAACACCCAAATAATAAGAAGCAAATAAAACTCATTTTCGGAAAGAAGACAGAGACATTAAAAAAATGATAATATCCAATCTGAAACCCCAGGTACTGAAAAATCATATCATCTAATTTGAGCTAAATCTTGTTCATCTCATCACATTCCCTGTCTATCAACTTCCAAATTATACAACACTTGATTTTGTTTTTTTTTTTTCCAAAAAACTATAGAAAATCAACTAAAGGGTAAAGGGATACCAGTTAAACATTTAAATCTTTAAATAATACCTTTGTAACCACCACTTTATTGTCTATTTCTCTGTGGACAAAAGGCATTGAAGTCATTTCCTAGAAAAATGCTTGGTGTTTTAGTGATGGTCTTTCTTTCTCAGTAAGAGCTAAATTTGACAAAAAAAGAAAAACAAAAACCTAGGTAGACAATTGCTTTAAACAATTATAGAAGCTAAAGCTCAGAAAGTCAAAACTAGTACCAAAGAACAAGATATAACAAGATACTTACCGATAAGAGCTTTTGAAGTAGAAATCTTCGGTATACTTATTTTCTCATGTTCTATATATAGGGATGCAAATTTGTCGCGTCCCGCCTCGCCCAGCCATGTTTGTAATGGTTTTGGGTGCCCCGTTTATACTATATGGGTGGTGATGAATTTGAGGAAAAAACCCTCACATAAATCGGATGGGGACGATTTTAGGCAGGGATGGGATGCCCACGTTTAGCTGGTTTTAGGCAGGGATGGGATGGGGATTTCTTAACGGTTGTTGGGGCGGGGCAGGGTACACCCGCCCAGAACCGCACTCGTTGTCAGAAAATTAACAAGTGTTTATTATTAAGTAATTTATGATTTATTTATGAAAAGAAAGTTTCATTTGTCATAAAAACATTAATTAGGATAATAAGTTTTATGATTTAAATCAAACTAAAATTTAATAACAAGTTAATTGATTTACAAATAAAATAATTAGAACTTATAATTTTTATTTTTTTAGCATTTGAGAGTATATTTAGTCTAATACATTAAAGGTAAATGATAAAATTAATATTCTAACTAAAAGAAATAATATTTTTGTAAGTTAAAGAATTAAGAAATACAATAGTAAGGGTATGATAGTCTTTTATAATAGAATTGAGGCAAATTGATTTTTTGCACTTTACCCTATAAGAGGGTTAAATGCAAGGTGGAAATATAAAATGTTTAGAGGGCAAAAAGGTAAAAAGTTTGGAAGGCAAACCCATAGTGCAAAAAAATAAAAGTTTAGGAGGCTAAATTTAATTGAGGGGGTATAATAGGGAAAGAGAGTAAACTTGAGGGGGTTTTTAGCTATTTATCCTATAAATAAGGGTAAATAGCTTAAAGCCCCCCTCAATTTTACTCTCTTTCCCTACTATACCCCCTCAACTATGAAATGAGCTTAGAACCCCCTAAAGTTTCATAAAATGTTGCACCATGGGCTTGCCTTCAATTTTTTTTACCCTTTTACCCTCCAAAGTTTTTGTATTTCCATCTTACCTTTAATTCTATCTTTACTATTATATTTCTTAATTATTTATATTACAAAAATATTATTTCTTTAAGTTAGAATATTAATTATGTCATTTACCTTTAATGTATTAGACTAAATATACTCTCAAATGTTAATTTTTTTTTTGTAAGTTTTAATTATTTTATTTGTAAATCAATTAACTTGTTATTAAATTTTAGTTTGATTTAAATCATAAAACTCAATCCTAATTAATATATTCATAAATAAATAACAATTTATGAATATATTTTTATGAAAAGAAAGTTTCATTTGGGCAAAAAAAAATTTTAATTAGGATAATGAGTTTTATGATTTAAATGAAATTAAGTTTTATTGGAAAATGATATATATTTTGGAATATATATATATAATTCGTCAAAAATATATATTTTTCGAATTGTTTTAAAAAATTATGAATTTTTTCCAAAAAATAAAATTTTTGGGAAAAATATATATTATGTTCCAAAATATGATTTTTTCCGAAAAATAATTTTTTTGAGAAAAATATATATTATTTTCCAAAATATGATTTTTTTTCCGAAATATATATTTTTTATATTTTAGAAAATAATGTATATTTTTCATAAAAAATTCATATTTTTTAAAATAATTCGAAAAATATATACTTTTGATGAATCATATATATATATATATATATATATATATATATATATTCCAAAATATACATATTTTTTCAAAAAATAATTTTTTTGAAGGTTTGATTTCACTAAACCCTCTTATACTATTGATGGTAGTTTAGGTATTATGACTCAAAAACATATTTTGGAACATAATATATATTTTTCTCAAAAAAATTATTTTTCGGAAAAAATTCATATTTTTGAAAATAATATATATTTTTCTCAATAAAAATTATTTTTCAGAAAAAATCATATTTTGGAACATAATATATATTTTTCCCAAAAAAATTATTTTTCGAAAAAAATTCATATTTTTTAAAAGAATTCGGAAAAAATATATTTTTAACGAATTATATATATATTCCGAAATATATATCATTTTCCAATATATATATTCCGAAATTAATATATTTTGTTCAAAATATATATATTGTTTTCATAAATTGGATTTATTTATGAATATATTAATTAGGATTGAGTTTTATGATTTAAATCAAATTAAAATTTAATACCAAGTTAGTTGATTTACAAATAAAATAATTATAACTTATTAAAAAAAAAATTACATTTGAGAGTATATTTAGTCTAATACATTAAAGGTAAATGACATAATTAATATTGTAACTAAAAGAAATAATATTTTTGTAATTTAAAGAATTAATAAATATAATAGTAAGGATATGATTAAAGGTAATGTGGAAATACAAAAAATTTGGAGGGTAAAAGAGTAAAAAAATTTGAGGGCAAACCCATGGTGCAAGAAAATGAAAGTTGAGGGGGGTATAATTAATTGAGGGGGTATAGTAGAGAAAGAGAAGAAAGTTGAGGGGTATTTTTAGCTATTTACCCTATAAATAATAATAACAACAATTAAACCAAATAAAACTATATATGTATGTATATATATATATATATATGGGATGAGTGACCTTTCCAGTGGACACACGAACAGGATCTATCATGAGTAGTTTGGAAAGAGGGCAACGAAACTCCTCAGGAAATTGCAAGGACTCGTATAGTTTGAGAGGTATGGGTTTCTTCAGCTTCAATGGACGGTAGACCATTTTCTTGTCTTCCTCTGTGCTTATTGCCTTCACCAGCCTCTCCAACACTCCATTCCTCCCCATGCCCACTCTCTCAAACTATGAAAGGATTATTATATTAAATTAAAGTATATAGGTGTAAATATATATATATATATACATATATATGAGGTACATTGCAGGCAAAGGGCTTGATTATATATGGTGCCATGGAGGGAGGCAGCGTTTCAAACTCCAACTCATTCAAGGATACTGACAATGATAGTAACTCTATTTTGGTTGGGACTCCTTTTTTAATTCGGTAAAAGAAATTTTGAGTAAAATAAAGCATTGAACAACTTGTGCAAAGTTTGTCCTACCCCCAATCAGGTGGATGGTAAAAAACATGTCACTTATACAAGATATTAAGAACGGAAAATGCTGGTGTCTTCACTTTTTATTTGGACCAATATAATTAAGACACACGATATATATTAATTAAAAAATATAAATGGATATTTCTCATTATTTATGGGATTCAACCCGGATTTGAATTATTTTTTTTTCTTTTATTCACTTAAAAAAAAAATCTCATAGACAGTTTAACGTCATACATATGCGTGTACACTTATTTGTATATATATATTGATATATGCGTGTACACTTATATTTATATATAGATTGATATATATATATATATATATGTTATGTATATTGCAATTGAAATCAAAGGATGATAAAATCTTTTGTATTTCTATAGTATCATCAATTTGGTGCGGTGAGCAGCACTTTACACACGAGATTTCTGACTTTCTTCTCCAAATTTCTATACTTCAATCACTTTATTTTTTTATTTTTTTTTTATTTTTGTTTATAATATTTTGTATCCAATTCATTTCTATATCTTTGGATTTTACGGAATATGGAGAAGTACCCATCACAATATCGAATAATATTCGTGGATTGTGACTTTTTTCTTATATGTGTTTAAGGAAAGTGTACAGGGTTGGGGGGTGCATCAATTGGATTGACAGTATGAACCTTAGTTGAACCTTCATTTTCAACCACTTCAATAGAGGGGGGCTCAAGAAAGCGTCTGGGTCAACTGAGGAGACAAGGAGATCACTAACCGATGGGGTATCATCACTCTCTGACATGGCTACAAAAAGGTAGGAAGGAGATAGAGGAAACTTACTTAAGGAATAAAGGAAAGCACTCCGATGAGCTAATATGCAGATTCCGGTTGAAAAACGTAGGAAATTGAGAAGAAGTTGAGAGAAAGCTAGATAGCAAAGAAGTTAGAAGGACTGCAAATGAACTGTTTAGGGTATAAATAGAGAATTCTTGAGAAGGACAAGAGGCATGCACGGATTTCAGGAGTCATGCACCGTCTTTTCAGCACCCTATATGCGAGAATCAAGGTGTTACTGGTCGTGTATTCAAATTCGAAATGATGGCTCATTTAATGTAGTTGCCACATTGGATAAACAAGTGGGATGAATCTATCTACTACATATGTTTCTCGGTCATGCGCCTGTAAAGCATGACAGACCCATAACCTCGAGGGCCTGCGTAATGGCAAAATCTTGAGGCCCATTATAAATGGGCCAATATGGTATTGAGCGGTCTACGCCAAAACCTAATTATAGGGCCAAGCCCATGGAAAGTTCTTGAGGAAGAGTAGCCTCAATCCCTAAAATAAAGGGATTGAGATGAAGATGGTAGGAAGATGATTGCAATCCCCTTTTAAGGGGGATTGATTGACATTGTAGATGGGCCAAGGCCCATCAAATTGTGTATAATACGTGATTTAATGAATGAGAAAAGCATTGTGTGTTGTACAATTTTTGGCATTTACAACCATAAAAACTTATTTTTGGCTCTCTATAGAAAAGTGAAATTTGTTAAAAAGCTTCCGGGCTTTGGAAGAGTGTCATTATGCCTTTGGTATTTGGGATAGTAGTATTTCAAAACTACTTCTGCTTTAATTACCCAAAAAAACTACTCTTCTGTTTTTCCTTGTGTAAAAGTAAAAGCATAAACTCTTTCAAACAAAGCATATATATGTAGTGCCTTCGGGTATTGGGCACATTTCGCAATATGCATAGGAGTTTTAGGACTGGAATGGAAAATTACAAATCCAAATTCATTATTTGAATGTTTGTAAATAATATGAATTAAGCACACTCTGAAAATTTTCAAATATATATATATATATATATATATATATATCATATTGACCGTTAGATGTGATTGACATAAATAAATGAGTTACCTTGCAATTTGAACTATAATTTGTGTGTTATTACATGAAACTTCTGTTAAAATATCATACACACTTCTATTTCAGTAAATTTTGAATTCAATCCTAAAGCTGCACCACCAATCATGAATTTCATGATCAATCAGAAGTTTAGTTTCTAATTAAATTATTATGTCAGACTTCAATTGATACTATCAAAAATCAAGTTCAAATCACACACATGATTCTTGTGAGCAACTTGCAAGAGTAAACAAGAATAAGGAGGATAATTTATCATATGCTCTAGCAAACATGAAATTCCACAAACAAAAATGAGTAAACTGATTTGCACAGGGAGATAGAGACTGATAAAAATAAATCATATGCTTTGAAAAAAGCATAATCTGAGATAAATTTAACCCAAAAATCCATAAAAGTGTAGCTAGGAAAATTACACTTGAGGCAAATAAAAGTAGGTAAAAAAGAAGTCTTCAAGAAGTCTATGCTTTTTTCCCCCCAAGTTGAGGAAACTGAGCAAGATCATCAACATTAACTCCAGGAACAGAAACAGCAACTGCAGCTACTTGGGGCTGGGAGCTTTCTTCAGCAATTTTCCCACCATTCCCATTTCTCTCCTCCCGGCCGCGACGTCTTCCACCACCAGTTCGGTCCTCATTGCCGTGTCTGTACTCATTACCGCGTTCTCTTCCACCACCAAACCTGTACTCATTACCCCAACCCCTTCCACCACCAGTTTGATTCTCATAGTTATAACTGCGTCCTCCTCTTCCACCACCAGTTTGACTCTCATAGTTATAACGAGACTTTCCCACCATGCTTTCTTTTTTCCTTTTCGCAGCAAGCTCCTCTGCTTTTTTCTTTTTCTCAGCAAGCTCCTCCTCTGCTTTCTCAAGAAGGACCTTCTCATACTCAGCTAGGCTCATTTTCTGAAAAAAGTGACATAAATAACTTAGTGTTATAATATTTGAATTTCACAATGAAAATATATATATGAAGGTGAGATATACCAAATATAGATAAATATATAAACAAAATGGGAAAAATAAAATGAGTATAGAGCAGCTACCTTGTGCGCTTTCTGGCCCTTGTCAGAGCTCTCTTTCTTTTTCTGCTTGTCCCTCTCAGATTTCTACAATATTGAATTATTATATACTTTATGTTATATTAAGATCATATATATATGAAATCAAGTGCAAAAAATAATGTACAAGGAAGACCAATTGACTCACCAAATTGATCATGTCTTCTTTCTTTTTCTCAAGAGGCTGCAATGACTTCAACTCTGCGTCGACTTCTTTAACCTTTCTCTCCTCTGTTTTTGTGTTCAAGACTTCTTCTAATTTCTTTCTCTTCTCAGCAAGAGACGTCGTCTCATACTGGACAAGTGTTATTTTCTAGAAAATTGACAAAAACAACACAGTGTTATTATTGTTAGATTTCACAATGAATATATATATATATGATTCAAACTTAATTTCGGAGTGACAAAAAGGTACTACCTTCTCCTCCTCTTCTCTCTCTTCTCGCTTCTTCTTGAAATATTCTTCCTTCTTCATTCGTTCTTCTTCCTTCTTCATTCGTTCTTCTTCAGCCTTCTTCCTTTGTTCTTCTTCCTCCTCCGGAGTTAATTTTGGTACTTCAGCACTGCCCAAAAAATATTTAACACATAAGGCAAAAAATAATAAATACACAATAAAAATGTATTCATGAACAACAGAATAGAAATTATGTACAAAACATGTACTACAATGTAAAAACCCCAAATCAGGAAACGAACAGCAATGTAGCAATTAAGCATGACTAATATATTCAGGTCCCTTCATCAAGTGATTTTACAAACTACTAATAAAGGACTAGATGGTTATACAGCTTTATACATTAACACATAAGATATATACACTTACTTTTCGCTGCTAACACTGCCGTTAGCACCATTGTTGCCTCTTCTCTCACCATTATTCCACCGATTCCCATTCCTATAAGCTCTATGGTTACCATTACCGCGATAACCTTCACCGCCATTTTTACCATTCTTCCCCCGGTAACCATTCATCTGTCCAGCCCCATTCACTGAAATCAATGTAACACCACAATTAGCATATTATAAAGGGTATATCATAATAATAAAAAATAATAATAAATTACATACAACCAGATAAATAAATAATTGTAATTCAACATTGTTTGAGATATAATGTGGAAAAGTAAAATTGGAAGTTTTAATAAACAAACTGAATCTAATCTCTAAACCAAATCTACGTGTTATATTCAAACAAAAAAAAACCCAGAAACTGAATTATATATACTAAAAAGATTTGCTTCCAAACAGAACAATAAAGGTAACATAAAAAGAGAAAAAAAATACCAACATGCACATAAATAACAATACAATAAACATAGATTAAAAAACCAAGAACAAGTCTTTATACCATCATTAGTACTTGTGGTTTGAGAATCGGGGTTCTTTCGCTTTTCTTCTTCTTCTTCTGCTAATCTCTTTAGCTTTTCTGCTTCTCGCTTCTTCTTCCTCATGTCTTCTTCTGCCAATCTCTTTAGCCTTTCTGCTTCTTCCCTCTTCTTCCTCTCCTCTTCTTCCAATCTCTTCCTCTCCGCCTCTGCCGCCTCGGCCTTGGCGGTTACGTGGGCAGCGACGGTGGAGAGATCATCGTCCTCCTCGTCGATCAACAGAGAGAACGAATTCGCTTGTTTAATATTAGCCATTGTGGAACAACCACAGTCTCACACACAGATTGTGAGAAAAAAACACAGATGTGTTTCTAATGAAACCCTAGGAAACCCTAATCTGTACCCTCTTAAACAATACTCACTGTGTATGACTATATACAAATCTCTATGTATGATGGTCTATATATAGACAGGGGAATCCTTGGGGACCAAGGAAAGGTTAGAGAGGCGTGTGGCGGTCAAAAGCTTTTGTGATTCGGGTATTTCGGTAAATTAGCAGATTGCTCTTTCCTTTTCAGAGTTTAATTGACTGTGATGTACCTTTGGGGGTACTTTGGTAATTTTAGCCCTAGAACTGAGATTGCACTTAACTAGGATAGTAATTTTGTTGGATTACGTGGGCTAATTTTTCTATTTTTATGGACTCCTAAGTCTTTTGGTAATACCTTTCTTAACCCGTAGAACTATTTTTCTATTTTTATGGACTCCTATGTCTTTTGGTAATTCATTTTTTAACCCGTAGAACTATTTTTGTTTTTTATTTTTTATCCATGAACCTAAATTCCACTTTCCTTTCCTAGCTTGAGTAGGATAGTAATTTCATTGAATTACACTAATAATTTCTGTATATACATAGTCCTTTGTCTTTTTGGTAATTCTCTTCTTACCCGTAGAACTGGATTCCACTTTCCTTTCCTAACTTGACTAGGATGGTAATTTCATTGCAGTACACTAATTTTATTTTTCTGTATATAGTGTTCTTTGTCTTTTGGGTAATTCTTTTTTTACCAATAGAACTAGATTCCACTTTCCTTTCCTGGCTTGACTAGGATGGTAATTTCATTGCAGTACGCTAATTTTATTTTTCTGTACATAGAGTTCTTTATCTTTTGGGTAATTCTTTTTTTACCCATAGGAACTATATATTTCACTTTCCATTTTTATTTTACTAACATAACTAAATTCCAATTTCCTTTCTTATCTTGAATAGGAGTAGGAGGGTTTGTTGAATTACATGACTATTTTGTCTCTTATATTATATGTGACTCAAGACCGTCTTACACAGTTACACCTATGCCTAGGAATCCTAAGAGCTTGTTTTGGGAGTTGGTTTTGGGTTTGGTTTTGATTTTGGTTTTGAATTTGAAGACCAAACCATATTTGGGAAGTTGGTTTTGGATTTGGTTTTGGGCTTTTTAAAATCAATCATTAAAACCTTGGTTTTGGCCTATCAATTTTGACTTCTTTTTTTCTCTCTCTCGATATATATATATACATATGGCCGAAAATATGAATTATTTTGAAAAAAATAATATATAATATTTGGAAAAAAATTATTTTTCCGAAAAAAAATCTTATTTTGAAACATAATATATATTTTTCACAAAAAAAATAATTTTCGGAAAATAATTTATATTTTGGGACATAATAAATTTTCGGAAAAGTATTTTTCAAATTTTATATTTTGAAAAAAATATTTTTTGGAAAAAAAATCATATTTTAATATAATTTTTCAAAATTTTATATATATTTTTGAATTATATATATTTTTTTGAATTTTAAATATTTCGCACTTTTAAAAAAGTATAAAAAAAAGTGCAAAAATTTTATAATAAAATATAAATATTTCGCACTTTTCAAAAAATAAAAAAAAGTGCGAAAATTTTATAATTTTCTGCAAATATTTTTTTCAAAATATAATTTTCTGAAAATATATATTTTTTCAAAAAATATATTATGAAAAACAATATTTTCGGAAAATTAAGTTGGAGAAAAAACATTTGGAAAAAATTATAAATATTTCGCACGTTTTTATATTTTCTGGAAAGTGAGAAAATTTTATAATTTTCTGGAAATATGTTTTTAGAAAATATAATTTTCTGGAAAGTGCGAAATATTTTTATCAATTATATATATATTAATATATATTATTTGAATTTTATATATAATTTTCACATTTTAAAATATTTTTATCTATTATATATATATAATTTTTTGAATTTAATAAAAATAGAAATTTAAATATTGTTTTATATGATTTTTGAATTTTATATATTTCTTTCGAATCTGTATATTTTTCCCCATTTTATATCCTTTTTTTCTAAATTTTAAAAAAAATTCAGTATATAATATAATTTTTCAGAATTTTATATATTTTTTCAATTATATATATTTTTTCGAATTTAATATATATTATTTGAATTTTATATATAATTTGAACATTTTAAAATATTTTTTTCGATTATATATATATTTTGGAATAAAAAAATAGAAATGTCAATTATTTTCGGGAATTTTAAATATTTTTTAATTATATATATATATATATATTCATTTTAATATTTTTTTCCAATTATATATATATATTTTCATATTTATATATTTTTAATACATATTAGTATATATATATAATTATACCAAGATCAAGACCAATTCCTTACCAAACATGGTTTTAGATTTACCTAAAACCACCCAAGACCACCAAGACCAAAATCACAAGACCAAGACCAAAATCAAGTTCCCAAACGGGCACTAATTGGAAAGTACCATTAGTTTATATGGAAGTAAGAGTGGAAAAAGGAAATTTGAGAAACTAAACGGAATAAAAAGAAAATAATGTTATTTCATATTGTATTTGATTGGCATAAAAAAATATTGTATTATAATTTGATTGAATGAAACTAATCATCAAAATGGTAAATATTGTAAAGTTCATAAAAGTAAAAGCTTATAAAGAAATTAACAAATATCGTATCATTTGCTTAAGAAAAAATTTGTGAAGATTAAGATTTGGGACTTGGTGCCTTAAGAAGCATGAGGTCTTATGTTCGAATCCTATTTGGTTCAAATAATTCATTAGGGTCACGCACCGCAGACATTGTCCAAGCCTTACCAGATTCGTGTGGGGGATCGTCTTGTAAGGATCCCATGAATTAGTCGAGATGCGCTGGACGTCATGATTATAAAAAAAAAAACTTGTGAGGAGGCTGTAGCTCTAGGCCAGAAAAAGTATTTTAAATTTATTAGGCCGGAAAATTATATTTATTTTCAAGTGTCTAAAGCAGATTTTAAGGGTCAGAGTGCTCATCCTATTACATGAATGTTTTTCTCGTGCATTGTGTTAGATATGCTTTTAAGAATATAATTATTATTTGAATATGATTTTCACTGTAATAATCAAATTGATACAAACATACACGCGAACCCTAATATATATATATATATATATATATAAAAGCATGCTTTAATGATCTTCATTTATTTATTTTAATAAAAGGAAAGAAGAAATCTCACGCATTTAAAAAATATATATTTTGAAAGTGTTTAAAGTTATTGATACCAAAGAGAAAGAAAACAGAGTGACATCTTAACTTATAATTAAATGTTTATCATTTATTTTTTCTCCTTTCATATTGATAGAGTTCTTATACATTTAATTCTTATCATGGCATATAATGAAGTATATATCTGGACACATTCACAGAAATCAAATTGATTTTGAGATTCTTATTCTAATGGAAGAATTTTCTGCCATCAAAACCTTATGTATAAATTCTTAAAATCAATGTGAATAATATAAATGAATTTCATGATGTTAACTTGTTATAATTCAGTTGTTCTCTTTCAAATCATTTTTTTTTAATTAATTCAATTTTAGCAACCCAAATGAGTGACACAATTGAGAAAAGGCTTTTAGGGACATAATGTCTCAAGAAACATTAGGTCCCAAATCCGATTTCCACTGGTTATAATTCCGTTTGGTCCACTGGAGGTTTATCCGAAAAAAACTCAATTTTAGTCATGAAGTGGTCTAATACAAGTTGGACAGCCATGATGTGGTCCAATATAAGTTGGACACAATTTGACTATATCATCGGGGAGGACGGGCTTGATCCTCATGGGGAAAAAACTAAGTATTGTCTTTTATTTTAATCAATAATCTAAATAGAATACATATATGTTTATAAAACGAAATTACGTATATCTAATAATATCTCAAAATACATATATGTTTATAAAACAAAATTATGAATATCTAATAATATCTCCAAAGATGTTGTGCATATGGGACATGTTTGCTATTCTTCGTAGATGCTTTAAAGAATTTAATCCTTCATTAAAGGGAAAATAGCTCAAAGAAAGTATTTACACTTTTAATGTAAGGATTTGAGGTGACCACTCGTTATATTAAAATTAAATGATTGGTGGCTAGAGGCAGAAGTGCAGTTTTAGACTTTTAATTTCTATATTTGGAAAATAAAATTTAAATTAAAAATCAAGATGCGCAAGTTGAGTGCAGTTTATTATAATTCAAATAAAAAATATAAAAGATGGATGGGGTTTATTTCAAGGTTGTTAGGATCGCGATCGTAGGTAGGATCGTTAGGGGGTCTATAGGATCGGAATTGTAAAATCATAAGTAGGATCGTAAGATGCTACAATATTGTTATAAAAAAACGTTTAAATTAACTTCTTAATCAATGATATATCTATAATAAAACAAAAATATACTCGAAACATCAAGTATAATAATAATAAAAAAAATCCTAAAATTGATTTTAAAAATATTACAAAAATTATATGCATATGGGCTTAATTACATTCTTTTATTAATCATAAAAGTACTAATTAATGTCAACAAATAACCAAGATAATCTAAGTTACAACTTTTAAAGTAAATTTTGTGAAGCATTACACAAATAATATATATGCTTAAATTTTCTATTGCATTATTATTTTTAAATAGATTTTGTGTATTATTACATAATTAATATAAATCTTAATTTTTTTATTTTTTTCAATTAAATAATTATTGATAGACTTTAATTATTATTATTTTTGAATCATTTTAAACATAATAACTAATTGTATAAGAATAATTAAGTCCCATTTTTTTCCTTTTTAGTAATTACATAAATTTGACCTACAGATTGTAGTACTTTATATTTCTTTAGTCTATGTCTTTTGAAATACCAATTAGAGTTACACTTCAATTAATGAATATTAATTATTTTTAAAAAAATTAGAAATATTCCTAACCCCTCACACTTTTAGAATAGTAGTC
The DNA here is from genome assembly GCA_963922005.1 of Cornus suecica. NCBI lineage: Eukaryota > Viridiplantae > Streptophyta > Magnoliopsida > Cornales > Cornaceae > Cornus > Cornus suecica. The sequence continues at coordinate 67,851,489 of OY998239.1, forward strand.
ACGTGCATAATTAAATAGATAAAATAAAAAAATCATGATATTAATTATATACATAATTTGGTAAAAAATGAAAAAAGAAAAAGTCACGTTCAAAATGCACGTGAGGAAATAATCATAATTAAAAAGATAAAAAAAGTTATATATATATATATAAATATATATATATATATATATATATATATATATTGTATCTAAAATACTATAAAAGTGCATGAATAAAATAGTTTACAAATTTCTTATCCATTAGTGGATATATAGATGTATATGTTTTACCAAATTTCAATTTTTTTTAAATAATTAAAATAGGTTACACTTTTATAACTAAGTAAGTATAGATATAGATTAGAGATAATAAATATAAAAATAAGTTTAGACCTGTTATTAGTTTTTATTAGTTAACGAGTATAGATAAGTAGTAATTATGGATAGATATATACATTTAATGGAAAAATCAAAAGAGTTTTTTAGTGATTAATATAAAAAATAAATGTTAAATTATAAGTAATTCAACATTTGTTATTCTAAAATAATTAAATAATGTATAGAAATATTCTAAGGGCCTTATACTTTATAATAGTATATATAGATATAGAAATAGATTGGGTTGAATTTGGGTTTTAAAACTATTTTTTTTGTGTCTTTTTTTAAAAAAATTGGCCCTTTTATATGGATAGCCCTACCCAAAATTAATTTTTTCACCTAAAAAATCCTAAATTCTATGCAAATAGTAGGATCATTTAAGTGGGATCGAGATCATTTTAGATTATAAGATTGTAGGATCGTAAGATCCTATCGATCCAATGGAGATCTTACCCCATAAGAAATTTTTGTGAGATCGAAATCATTTTGAGTGATAGGATGGATCCTATCCTATAGGATGATGATCCTAACAACCATGGTTTATTTGCCCCATGACTTTCTAAGTTCTAACAGAATTGCATTTGGGGCACCATGAAGTATGGACTAATGGACTTTATTAAAGAGTCCAATTAGCCAAGACTCAATTTAAAAAATGAGTCAAGAGTAGTGTAACAATGACCCCTAAGTACATAATCAACCAATTATCATACTCCAAAAAAAAAAAAAAGTTATGCTATTTAAGCAATAATGCATCTCAATTTTGACTTGATATAGTCATTTGCATTTTTTTAAAATCCTATATTAGCTTCCAACTCAATTGAATTTAATGCTCCTTAATTGCATGCTTGTAAGGATCAAATGGTGGAGATTTAGAGACATCCGATTCATGAAAATGCAATTTAATGTTTTTATTTTTCAGTAAATGTGATTACATACATTATTTCATTGAAGAACATTATAATTATAATAATAATAATAATAATAAAAGACAAAAAGACAAAAGAAGAAGAGAATTTTATTGAGAACGCGTTTATGAAATAGCTATGATGAAGAAAGTAAGTGTAGGAACATTTATATGTAATGACATGTTTCTTATCAAAAATCATGTTGAGTGTTGTGAGTATTGGATTGAGTTAATCAAGTTTAAAGTGATGAAGAATTTAAGAGATGTGAAGTGAAGATAATCGGAAGTGGCGCAGGGAAGAAGTAACAAACAAAATAGTTTCTGAAGTTGCCGAGTACTCGAGATTGTGATTTACCGAGTACACGAACTTTTCATTACCGAGTACTCGAGATTGTGATCTACTATATTATTTTTGTCATTTAATTTTTTTGCTAATATAAAATATGCATATATTACATATAAAATTGTTATTGAAAACTTGTGAACCAAATGTTTTATTAAACGTTATTATATGTTTCTTTTTCTCAATAATATAAGAATAGTAACGATTAATAAACATTATTTCTATTTTTTATTCTCAATAAAATAAACATACATATATTTCTTTTTCCTAGAAAAACATAAATAAAAAATATTAGTGGACGTACCCTAACAATCCACATTTCCACATTTCCACATTTTTACTATTAAAACAAACATTTGAAGAGAAAAGCTTCAACAAAATTGACAATCACAAGTGTAATACACATTTCCCCCCTTTTAATCTAAGCAAGGTAAGGATCTGTATGGAGGGCGCGGTTTGCACCCGTCCTGAAATTAGTATCCCCGTGGAAGTGAATGATAACACATATTATAATGCATAAATGGGCACATCACTTTGGAAAATGATTAGAACTGTATATTAACAAAATTTAATTGAAAGAGAAAGATTACAATCCTGCACGTATATAAGTATAAAAAAATAAGGTGGTCTAAATAGAAGGGTAACTTAAATGATTAGTAAGAATAAAGACAATATCTGCCACCAACCTCCACACCTCTTTATATAAATGTTGTGCTTCACATAGTAAAGGTTACAGATTTTGACATGTATATTGTGAACCAAAATCCTTTAATCTGTTATAGATAACGTGTTTAGAGGTGTAGGAATCAAAATTAAGTCAAAGAAAGTTGAATCAGATCATGACTTGAATTTTGCAAATTCTTATTTATTCCCAGGTGTAGGTGCCCCTACGCATAGGTGTAGGCTTGGGCGTAGGTGCTCTAGCCATATGCGTAGATAGACGTATTTTTTATGATTCTAGACATCCTTTGCTTATTGTGTGCGTAGGTAGGCGTAGCAAAATTCATGAAAATCATTTTTCCTAATCTTTCTTCCATTCACTCTGTTATCTTGTTTCCTGAAGTTTCGGCTTCAAAAAATGTCATTTTTACCTTCCAGGATGCACTTTTTGCTTGAAAACTCATCTTTTTCTCTCTTTTCGGGTAGACACAAGTGCATATTTGGTTAATTCACCAAAGTTAGTTTATTTTCTCATTAAGCTCTTGAAACACGTTTAGACATGCATATCTCATAAAAACACCAAGTAACAAAATGATAAAACGTAACAATACAGAGTTAGGGGCCTAGAATGGACAACATTCGGCACCTATCACACTCCCAAACTTAAATATTGCTAGTCTCTTAGCAATGAACTCATAGGAGAACTTTGAAAACACTTTCTGATGATTATCTATTCTAAGTTTTCTACACTACTCCTTTGCTTTCGTGAGGGTCGATGATTGCATTTAGCATGTGCAACAAGCCTTTTAAACCCCTAGGCACCGCCTAGTGGACGAGTGAAGGCTCGTGAGGGTTAGCTATATTACCCACAACTTCTCCATTCTTCATTCTCACACATTCACATGCTACAATATACAAGATAATACAAATACGGGTATTCCCACTCACTACCAAGCGACAACTATTTTAAGTCAATGTTGAGAATGGTCATCACTAGAGTAAACAACATCATTAATCTCTAATCCCAATCCGGACGACCTTCCATGTGTAAGTGAACTCCCCTTACAGTGAATTAATCTTATCTTCGTATCTCTTCATCATTCGCTCATTTTGCTACGTTTTTCATTTCATCCATTTTTTCTTTTTTTCTTCCTTTACAAACTTTCTAGTGGTTCTTAGCAGACGTTGGGCCAATGACTCCCAAGGTAGACAACTTTAGGGCACTAGGTGATAAAGCACCCATCGGGCTTAATAATTCAAATCATCTAGGCTCGTCTTTCAAGGATTCTCCACTATTTAACTTCCTTTTTTTTTCTTTTTCATATACTGTTTTTTTTTCATAGCATTCAAAATTTTCCGACTCAATACTCAAAGATCAACTAATTTAGCATTTTTTTAATGGTAAGATGATATATTAGGGATCATGTGCACGTGTTTATAGGTCAAAATTATCATTCTCGGTTTCGATTTCACTAATTCATTTACCTATATAAAACCACATCACTTCACTAACTCAATATAATCATTATTCTTATGAGTAGGAATATCGCATCACATACTACTTATACATCATAAACACATACTCAACCAACTTGTAATGCAAAAGAATGATGCATGAAAACAAAGAATTTCTCAAAAATATTCAATTTTTTCCATTTTTTTCAAAATCTTTCAAAATATTTTTCATTCATTCATTTATCTTACTAACTATACCTTCCCCCCAAACTTAAATGAGACCATGTCCGCATGGTTTTCAATCATACCCATGAGAAGAGAATAAGTTACCCTTGAAGCGCGATTCCGGAATTCCAACTCTTAATGTTTGTCCATCCCCACTAAATTTAAATTGAGCCACCTATAGAGATAATCAACAAAGTACACATACCCAATATCATAATAAGGGAAAAGAAACATAACTCAATCAAAATTCTAAGAATTAGTACCCAACATGTAACAAAGAATGAGTTTTTATTTTTATTTTTAGAATAGAATAGAACTTTGATTTGGCCTTAAGGTCCTATAATCCTATAAATTAAAATTGCAGAAATTAAATGACATCCTATTCTACAAACCGAGGCTAGAAACTAACTTTCACAACCTAGGACCAATGTTTAATGTCTTTTGGCACGACAGCTCCACAAAGGGCTATCCAATACCCTTCCTCTCCGCCACACTTCCACCACATATTGGAGCATGTGTGGGAAGTAAATTGTTCAACAATGTCCATTATGAATATTCAGTAACGATCAAGACATCAAACAAATAATAATTGTCATATAATTTCCCTCCTTTGTCATACTCTAAATTCATCACATGTTTAGTACTTGTGGCCAACGATTTATCTATCAACGAATAAGGTAATGAGTCCTCTATCACCTTATCAATCCCGTAAATTACGTAGTACTCATCCCTTCCTTGTTTATCTTCAAGACGCAGCTCCTCGAGACATTGGGTAAATATTGTTTTAGGTCCATATGGTGTCTCTTTTGGCTCTTGTGGTAAAGGAATGGTTTGCGCACTCTCGTCCAATGAAATGTCATTCTCAGTTTAAAAGTTTTCCTCCATTTCACTGTAACCGTCCTCCTCATCTTCAAAATTAACTACCAATTAATTTGACAATTCCTCCCTTCTCATAATTAAATTATCAACTAGTTGCCCTACTTGGGTTTCTAACTTAGTCAGGGCTTGAGAATGAGAGTTTAACGATTAGATGACTACCTGAAAATGATTAGATTGGTTTTTAAACTCTCTCAAAGTGCTCATCATTTCATCCTCAAAACCAAGTGGTCTAGACGGTGATTTTTTATCTTGAAACTGGGGTTGATTTTAGTCAGGGCTTGAGAATGAGAGTTCAACGATTGGATGTCTGCCTAAAAATGATTTGATTGGTTTTTAAACTCTCTCAAAACGCTCATCATTTCATCCTCAAAACCAAGTGGTCTAAACGGTGATTTTTTATCTTGAAACTAGGGTTGATTTTGGTCGAGGGGTCAAAATGATTAGGTGTTATTGGACTGAAAATCCTGAGTACTGAATGGTTGTTGGCTTTTATTGAAACTTGGTTGATGATTTTCAGTGTTCAGAAAGTATGATTGTCTCTATTGTATGTGATCTCCTCGCAATTCCGGGTAGTTGCTTCGATTCGGCTAAAAGATGGTGAGACTTTATCTTCGAAAGACAATGGCTTCGGATACGAATATGCATTTAACTCTTCAAATTGGAATTGATTAGATGGTTGATGATAATAATCTTGACTATACAGTTGATAACCTAATCTGTGATCGAAATATCTTGGATCTTCATTAAAACTTTGATATGAATTTCCTATACATTTTTGTTCGTATTGAAAATTGGGATGATTTATCAAATCTGGATTATATGAATTATAATATATAACATTCGCCGAATTGGTATAGGCATTATACATTTTTTTTGGGGTTTTATTTTTGGTCTTTTTTTTTTTTAATAAAAACTAGCTACTTCTAAACTATTTTAACTATGGACAGAAAATAAAGCTAAAATTATGCGTAAAATTAAGCTACACTAGAACTCACAATTGATCTAGCAACGCAATATTCACTGTTTCACTGGTTCCTTTCGTGCTTTTCACTATACCTCGCAAAAACACACAATCCAACTTTGATATAATACAATACGAATAGACAATTCAAGTATCCATTAGTCCACAACAACGATGCCAAAAACTTGATGGTGGCAAACTAGGGTTAAAAATAATGTTTAAAAACGAACCCTTACAATGACTTAATTTTACCTCTCACAAGTGCACGAATCGTACTGTAGTACAACTCGACTTGAAAAAGGTTATTGAACCTAATGGATTAAGTCGTATTCTGAACTCTTGTAAAGTAATACTGTTGAATTGCTGTAAAAGTATGATTTTTTGTTTGTGATTTATTTAATAATTAACTAATAAAGCAAGTAAAGATAGATTAAGATGAGAACAGTAGAGATAAAAACTAGAATTTTCATACTCCACCACTAACCGCATAATGTACCTATCTACTTAACCAATTGTAAGAGGGTAATCCATCACCCGTAAATCAGATTATACCACAAATAGTCGAATATATTCCCCAAAGAGATACCGTCAATCGGATTCACTACAACTCATCTCCAAACAGAGTTTGATTAGTGCATGCCATATACTTTACTCTAACATACTCCTACAATATGAAATTAAACTAAAACATGTCTATATCACCTCGTCGAGGCATGACTTGTGTAAACCTAGGATTTCGGGTGTTAAGCACCATTGTGTAGAAAATCATGATATGCTAGAGAACACCAGATAAATATGATTGATTGAGATAATGTATTCATTCAATATAAGACAAGAGTAGAATAAATATAAAACCCCTTATATTAAATAATTATGGTCTCTCATCTACACAATCATTACGGGTGTGGTCTTCAGTTTCCCATCATTACAATTGAAATAAATAAATAAACTACATTACTTAGCTAGGGTTTTGCTAGAAAACCCTAGATACTGGTTTAGTTGCTCATGGTGGTGGCAGACTGCATCGTTGATGTAGAAACGCCCTCCATGATCTTCTGCTCCGGATCTCTATGTCTTGAATGACTTCCTTCTTTAAAAGATGTAAATCTCCAGAGATAGTGCTATGAAAATTATGTATTTAGAAGCTTTCTAGATCTGTATCAGACCTTGGTATTTATAGAAAAAGTTGAGAAGAGTCCTGCTTGAATTAGACTTGTCCTGCTTGGAGTAGGATTCCTCTTTAATGTATTTCTCCTTAATTCTGAGCCAAAACCCTTTAATCTAATATAAATACACCTTATACATGTGCTTAGAGGTGTTGGAGTCGAAGTTAAGTCAAAGGAAGTTAAATCAGATCGGGACTTGAATTTTGCAAATTCCTAGATGTTCCCTACGCCTACCCTACACATATGCGTAGGCTTGGGCGTAGATGCTCCAGCCATATGCATAGGTAGAAGTATTTTTGGTGATTATAGTCACCTTTTGCTTGCTTTGTGCGTAGGTAGGCGTAGCAGAATTCATGAAAACCATTTTTCCCAATATTTCTTCCATTTGAACCGCCTTCACTTTGTTAGCCTATTTTTTGAAGTTTCGGCTTCGAAAAATATCATTTTTGCCTTTTAGGATGCACTTTTTGCTTGAAAACTCATATTTTTCTCTCTTTTCGGGTAGACACAAGCATATCTTTGGTTAATTCATCAAAGTTAGCTTGTTTTCTTCATTAATCTCTTGAAACATGCTTAGACATGCAAACCGCATAAAAACACCAAGTAATAAAATGATAAGACGCAACAATACCAAGTTAGTGGCCTAGAATGAACAATATTCAGCACCTATCAGTAGCCATCTCCATATTCATCATCATGCATCTATCACTTACCTTATTGGGATGTTAAATAATAAGAGATAAGTCAACTTCACCGAATTATCCTGACCGAATTATCCAATCAATTTCACTAACAGGCAATAAGTGCATTACACCAGTTGCCAGTTGTTCTGTGAGAAAATTGCCTGATATTTGAGAGTTGATAGCTACCTTAAATGTTTTAGAATTCCAATACCACTACAAGAATTCGGGCTTTTAGGGATAGTCCTTTAGTGACGGTCTAAAACAACTGTCACTTAAGGGATATTATTAGTGACGATCTAAAACACTGTCACTAAAAGGCTATTATTAGTGACGGTCTAAAAATTGTTGGTAATAGTTTTGTATAAACTGAAATTTTAAGCAACTTTGGGCTTAAATAAAAGTGAGACCCGAACTCCAAAATGGATGGGATCAAGTACCAACGTATTCTCCTTGGTGAGGATATCGATTTGGTATACTCACATGTTCAAAACTATCAAGTATTGAATGAGAAATTATATCTCAAAGTGACCCATTGAACATGGTTTTGAAAGTTTGTCTCACATCGGAAACAAAGTGAACTAGCAAGGTACTTCAATATATTTGAATGGGCTTGTGGGTTTGAGTACCAAGAGGCATAAGAGGAGGGATGAACCGTGCATCAACCATGTTGAAACATTGAAACATCACATACACGCACGTGTCGTATGGTCTGGGCCGTGGTCGCGGTTTTAGGTGTGGGTGTGGGTGTGGGTCTTTGATGGTCTGGGTTTTTTTATTTTTTGCCCATGGTTTGACCCAGTTTTGCAGAAAGGTGCATCAACTGTTTGGACAGTTGGAGTGACTCTTCACTTCCAACAGGTGTCAAAACAATTGAAATGCCTCTCTTATTCAGTCTATATAAACACTGTGTTCATTTGTATTTTGATATTAACTTTTCAATAATTCTTCTCCTTCTCCTTTTCGTCCATCTCTTTGTCATATACATACATATATATTCTGGAGTCTTTTGGTTCGAGTACAAACACATTGATTGTGTTTCCTGGTCTTCGAAGACTGAAGTGCTGCATCTTCGAAGGTGTAATTTGTTCTATCTTGGGAGTCAATTGTTCGAACACCTTTAGCACCGGAAAAGGAGCAAATATGTCTTATGGAAATTGTGAATCACATGGCTCGGATTATCATCTATTTTCTGAATTACTGCGACTGTACTGTGAGTCATTTTGTTCTTCCTCTACAATTTTATATCCTATCTGTTATAATATAAATATATCTACTTTGTTTAGTTCTATATTTATATACATTGTAGGTTTCGTGTTTATGATCTAGTTATAGATATATATATATATAGTCCTCTGTTATATAAACTATATATATATATATAGTCATCTGTTATTCAAATTGTTTATGTGTAGATTCCTTCGTTATACAAATTTTACATAGATATATATATACACGGTGTTTGATTTACCACGGACAACAACAATACTGTCACTAAAGGTCGTATTATTAGTGATGGTCTAAAACAACTGTCACTAAAGGGCTATTATTAGTGACGGTTCCAAACAAACTGTCACTAAAGGTTGCATTATTAGTGACGGTCTAAAAATTTGTCACTAAATGATGTATTATTAGTGATGGTAAAACAAATAGTCACTAAAAGACCATATTATTAGTGACGGTCTAGAAAAAACTGTCACTAAAGGTCGTATTATTAGTGACGGTTTCTTAGACCGTGACTAAAGGGCGTATTTTACTGTGCCAAAAAGTCTAAAAATTTAATATTTTACGCCTATAATGAAAATTTTTGCATGAAAATTTTGAGAGGGACTTGTTTTGCAGTAACATATTAACAATATAGATTTATTATTTTTGTAAGACCAATTAGTCTTTCTCTACTATGTCCTTTCATGAACTTATCTCAATTTCAGTCATTCATTCATCTGATCCTGAAGACTCAAGTCAGTCTCATCTTATCAATTCAATTATTCATAGTCGTCGATCACATCTTAAGCATTCGAATTGAAGTAGGTGTAAACTAGTTTTTGGGTTTGAGTTTTTCGACTCACCTTTTCATCACCTTCGATCACATCAAGTCACCATCCTATGGGGAAGTAGATCTCTGCCTTCAAGTCACCGATAAGTGATTCATCTATTTACAATATGTTCTTCGCCGGGAAAACAGATGGAGGATGGCCCAACCTAGCTAATTAAGTGTGCGGGTATGTGCATGTTTGATTTCTATAAATTTGTAATTTCTCTCTTGAAATTAGGGATTTTATTTCCTTTCAAATATAGAAGCATAAACATATATATGTAGAAAATGGGAATCTTCATTAATAATCTGTTAAGTTAATAAATAATTAATGAATTTAATTGGTTTTCCCCTTCTTCTTTTTTTCAATTTTATGTCCTAAGTCTCTGTTATCATGGTGTGAGCATAATGGTGATGAAATACATGAACATAGTTAAAGAGAATTCTAGTATGTGTTTATAAAATTAAAACATGCTTTAATGATCTTTATTTCATTCTTTTGAAAGAAGGAAAGAAAAAATCTCATGCATTTAAAAAAAAATTGAAAGTTTTTAAATTCATTGAAATCAAAGAGAAAGAAAATGGAGCAAAATTATAGCTTAATTAAATGTTTATCATTTATTTTTTCTCCTTTCATATTAATATGGTTCTTATACATTTAATTCTTATCAGGGCATATAATCAAGTATCTGTACACATTCATATAAATCAAATTGATTTTAAGATTATTGTTCTAATGGAGCAATTTTCTTCCATCAAAACCTTATATATAAATTCTAAAAACCAATTTAAATAATATAACTAAAATTTACGATGTTAATTTGTTATAATTCAGTTGTTATTTTTCAAGTGATTTATTTGAGAATTCATCTCTTGACTTAGTGGGCTAGTAATCATGGAGATAATCGATAGTATTTAGAAGCTCTTATCCCCTTAGTATTAGGATTTGAACTTCACTAAAACTAAAATTATTGGATAATCTATTTCTCTAAGGGTCCGTTTGGGTGCATGGATTTGGAATTGAATTGAAATTGCATTAGAATTGGAATGTCATGGTATCTCAATTCCACAAATACTATTCCAAATATATTATTTGGATGTGTATTGAAATTCAAGTGTAATTGGAATTCAATCTCAAAGTCAACCCAATTTAAATGTAAAATGTTATAACTTTAAAATTAAAATAGAGAATATAGATAAATATATATATATAGATAGATATAAGTATATAAGTATAGGTATTCATATATATACATGTGTATGTATGTGTGTATATACATGTATATGTGTATATATACATGTATGTATGTGAATGTGTATATATGCGTGAATTTATATGTATGTGTTTATGTGTATATATGTGTGTGTGACTATATATTTGTGTGTATATGTATTTATATTTGTATATATATGCGTCTATGAGTTCATATATATATGCATACGTATATATAAATGTGTATATATGTTTCTATATATAAGCGTGTTTATATATATTTATATTTATATAGGTGTGTGTATATATATATATATATATATGCGTATATATATATAGATATTTATGTATGTTGGTGGTTGTGAAATTTTTTTTATTAGAGAGAGAATATTTAATGGGTCAAGGTTTGGAGAAGATGTGAAATTGGAAATCACAACTTCTCCTTATGGAATTCAAGTTGTGGAATTCAACTCCTTGGAATTGTATTTCAATTCCAATTCCAAAGTATTTTGTTCCATCCAAACAATGAATTTAGAATTGAAGCCCCTAATTCCAATTCCAAGACTCCAATTCCATGATACGGGCTCTAAGTGTCTGTTTGGCAACCGGTGTCATACGATGTTGGTTTTTGGTTTTGTTTTGAGTTGGGTTGGGTTGGGTTTCGTGTGGTTTTATTCTGAACTGAAACCATGTTTGGTGCAGATGATTTTGGTGTGAGAAAAAGTAAAACTGAAAACCAAACCATGTTTGGTAGAGTTGGTATTTGGGCTGAAATTCTGAAACCAAACATATTTGTTAACTTGGAATAATTTGACATTTTATTTATTTAAAATAACATTTTGTAAATATATATGTTTTAAAAAATAAAATATATAAATAATTAATTTTTCAAAATATTTAATTTTTCATAAATATTTAATTTTTTCTAAATATTTATAGATAAAATATTTTATATAAGATATTTGAAAAAAATAAAATATTTTGAAAAAATAAAAGATTTCAGTAAAAATACATATAATTTGTATATATTTTTAAAGGTAATAAATATATTTTTCTTATATTATATTTTTTCCAGAAATATTTGTTTTCCCGAAATATTTTATTTTTTATGAAATATATTTTTTCGTTTGATTTTTTTGAAATATTTTATTTTTTCATAAATATTTTATATTTTGAATTTATATATATATAATATTATAAATGAATTGGTTTAGTTTAAACAATGGTACACTAAATTGAATTGGTTTGAGTTAAAGAATGGTTTTGGTGTGAGAAAACAAAACAAAACCACACAAAACCATTTATTGAGATGGTGTGAAAAATGGGGCATTTGGTACCAATGGTTTGACACAGTTGCACCAACACCAAGATTACCAAACATGGGTTGGGCCATGAATTTCAGCCTAAAATCATATATTTAACACTAACTCCTTCTATCAAACAGGTACTAAGTGTTTTATTGGTCTATCCAAGATTTCATTGTTAAGTATATGATCTTTTTTTATTAGCCACTTTTTAAAAACGTTTTTGAGTTTTTGTATATATTAGTTTCATTCGCCTAATACAATTATACATCTAAGTCACCCTTCAATATTTATTATCATCAATGTATCATTTACTGTCACGCCCCAAATTTCCTAGGACTCCATAACCCGAGCCTAAGAGTTAAGGGAGTGAATGCGGAAGTAAAAAGAAACGAGAACAAATGACCTTTAGTCATCAAATACTCACAAAAGGGTAACAATTTAATTCAACTCCTACAACATGACAAGAAGACCTCTCGGGATCGAAGTAGAAGCAAAACGAAACAAACGGTACCTTAAACAGACCGTTTAAGCTTTCGTGCCCACCCAAGGATAAAATAGTCATCACAAGGATAAAGTAATTATTTCAAGGTATAAATACAAGGTTTGGACCTAAAATAATTTATAGGAACAAATGGAACCGAATTTGAAGGTACGAAATGGAAACTACAACATTTTGAAGAAATAGGTCGTCTTGAGGTGCCGAGGCTCAAAACGTACTGTCAGTTCAAACGACCATTACTCCATCAAAATGGACTCAAATTAAGCTATTCAAAAGCCTAACATCAAGATCCTTAAGTCAGCTTTCTAAAAAGCTAAATATCACCTCAATCCGACATCTGTAGCTCCAGATATGACCGAAAGAGTGAAGGGGTGTCGAAACAGGATCGAACTAGGACATCTTGGGGAAAAATCAAGCGACTGACCAGGAAATCAGTCTACTGATTTGGGCAGTCAGTCAACTGACCAATACCCGTCAGTTGACTGACCCGGACAGAAAATTTATGACGATTTGCTAGTCGACCGACAAGGGTCGTCAGTCGACTAACGAGGACCGTCAATCAACTGACCAATACCCATCAGTCGCCTGACCTCACCAGAACGTTTTACGGCTATTTGCCAGTCGACTGACGCAGATCCGTCAGTTGACTCACGGACCCGAAAAATGCTCCGAAACGTCCGAAAATCGCCGAGACAACCCCATGTGCATTTCTATATGTGGATATACTCATAATTAGATCTATACACCAAATTAATTTCATAAAAATGTAAGTTTTAAACCAAGAGCATTGCTTTAAGGTTTCATAAAAGCTCCGTCTTGCCCCCGGTCTCCGTTCTAGTATACCACCGACTTTTAAAATGTCAAACCCTTTAAAAAAAAACAACTCAATCATCATTTCAAAACTTAAGTTTTTGTCGGGGTTACGGGGGTGAGCGAAAACGGATTTTTCTTTCAAAACAATAGGGTTTGCTTAAAAACCTAGAAAAATACCGTTTTCGGCCAAACTACATCAATAACGAAAGTCCACTATAAAACACTAAACAAAAGAGTTTATAGATTAAAATTAAAAGAGCCCTAAGGCGAAACCAGTCATAGTTGTTCAAAAATACATAATCCGGCACCGAAGTGCACCAAAAGAACATAATCCCCGCGCATAGCGCTCTAAGGGAAATACATAGACAAAAACACCTCGACTAACATGTTAGTCGGATCAAAATAAAATAGTTTTACAAGTTTGATTTACATGGGAAAAAGGAACATATTTATCGACCTAATGCCCAACAAAATAAAAGTATGGTTAGCCTCCCATGCACAAAAGGGCGGACATACATTCACACGTCCACGGAGAGACTACGGAACTCTCCCAACGGGATCATCACCTGAAAAATATATAAGGCGTGGGGTGAGCTCACTAGCCCAGTAGAGGAAGCGTCATTGCCTCAATCTCGGTAGTCCGAGTGGTACAACCCACCCATGGTACATGCAACTACTCCTAGGTCAGTCTTTTGTTCCACATGGCTCTCACGCCAATCTGGAACCCCATCGAACCCCACAAATAAGTTCCCCAACATGCTCACAACACAATTTTCTACAATTATCGTATGTTTCCATAATAACATCATAATCACATATATATTATAGTCTAAATGCATTATGACTCAACACACACCACGAGACACACGGCGCCCAACTCATGTTAACGGATACATACTCTGTCCAATTACTTTTGAGGATACAAGCTCATCAAGTAATGTAGAGTACCGCACCGACTCTTCCCAAGTGATTTTTTTCTCTATCACTTCAACAAGGAAGACGGTTGCATGAGAGCCCCACTTGTAACTCCGTGCGCCATGACTACACAAGTCAAGAACTTGAGCCTCTACCCGGAGTCCTAACTCACATTTACCGGCTTTTTAGTTCCGTAGGCGTGATACCTCCTGGCCAGTTGTTGCTTTGATCCGAACCCGACTACCAACACATCACTACGCCACCCACATATTCCAACACCATGAATTTGACACTACATGATATACTCAATATGCACGTATGATTTTTCATCAACCATACTCCATCATAATATATGTTTTTTCTCTTTATGCAATATACTATGTCAAAATTATCAACATGCCCATAATATGACATTTATGATCAATAAACCACAACAAGCATTAAAATCACATAATCATGCTTTTCAAGGGGCCTAGTTCATCGTCTAAGTTGTCAAGACTCAACTCGCATATATATATATATATATATATATATATATATATATATATATATATATATATACGGCATATATACACATAGACGCACACACCCTTATACAAAAACTAAAACAACTCGTTTTTCCCTACCTCAATCCAAGCAAAGATAATGAGCAAAAGGGTGCAATAAATCCGTCCAAATGACACCAACAACAAACCGAGCCAAGAATGACCAAGAGAGCTTCAAGGAGGTGATATTGAGAATTTGAGTCAAAGGTCTCCCAAGCCTTCAAACAACATTAAAACAAACATGGATCTTTAACTAATGATTTTTAGTAGCAATAACCGATTTATAATCAAGAATTCAAAGTAAGGCTAAAAAAACCCCAAAATGGTTAAGCTAGGTTTCATGGAAAATAATTCAAAGGAGTAGGAATTTGTGAACTCACCAATGAGTTCTTCCCAAAACAAAATTAGAATCACCACAAGCCAATTCACTTGATGGTTGAAGACAATTCTTAACCTTCCACAAGAATGAACAATGGAAGAGCAAAAATTCAATACTAGCACATGAATTTCTAGAATTTGGAAGTTAGGATTTTTTTACAACAAAACCTTAGAAAAAGAGAGGAGGCTTACCACTATGAGCTCAAGAACACCACACCAAGAGACCACCCCAAGTGCTCACCATCCATCAAGTATGAAGAGTAGGAGAGAGCAAGACTTGAAGCCAAAATTCCAAGGAGAACATGGTGGCCGAAAATTTGGTGTAGAGAAATGTGTGTGTAAAAGAATGTGTGTTCTTGGTGATAAATGAGAGAAGAAGAAGACAATAATGGAGTTAGAGATAGGGTTGGTGTGTATAAAATCCTATCCAAGGGATATGAATGAAGATGGCAAGATAGATTTGATCCAAGTGCCATAATGATGACAACATTAAAGGTAATGGTGAAATGTCCAAGCTACCCACCCCTTTATCACTTATTCACAATCCTTGCCATTATGAACCAAATTTACAAATTTATCCAAGTCTTCTACACAACTACAATATTGCCACTCATCATCTTCCCAACACTTAGTAAATAATTCTCTACAAAATTCACTAATTCAATACATGTGAATTTACTAATGTACCCTTTTGTCATTTATTTATTTTCCCAAACGCCTCAATACTTTCCATTATTCACGAAAAGAAAATATAACATGTAACTCACAATGTTTTTCATTTCACATAATTCATGTAAGCACGTAAACATGTTAGGCACATAAGCACATAAGCACTTAATTGTTTAACAATTAAATAAATAAATTTTTAAAATTTGCACGTAAAAAATACCGGACGTTACATTTACTCTCAATTAGAATGCTCTAGTCATGGTCTATGTTTACAAGCATACACGCATATTGTCATATACTTTCATATTCATACGTATATTTTATGGCATATCATTAATATTCAAATCTATATTAACTTAATAATAATTTGAGAAGAAACGAATGAATTTTATTTTGCAAAATGAATTCCTTCTAAAATTACTTCTTTATTTACAAAAGAATAAAAGCTTTATATATATATATATATATCCATAATAGAGTTAGAAAATTAATTAATTCTTATTTTTCGTACATAATATATAATTGTATTGTGTTATCCTACCAAATTTATATTCAAAAGTTTTTTGAATTCAATATTGGTAAATATGTGTAAGAACATTTATATTATTGTTTTATATTTGGCATGTTCTAGACAATAACCATGTTGAGTGAATTATGAAGTCGGGTAGGTTTAGGAAAATTGAAGTGGTCATGCAAAGACATCAACAAGATTCTTCAAATACAATCAAGCTTAAAGTAATGAAGAGGAAGCGAGTTTGAGGGAAAAATGCATTTCGGAGGGCATAAACGATATTTTTCCGAGCCGAAACTTCAAGAATCATTCTAATGGAGTCGAGGGGGTTCAAATGGCACAATTCCCAAGAAAAGTGATTTCCATGAATTTTGCTACACCCAGCCTTCGCGCCCAGTAGCTAAAAGTGGCTAGAATGTGCTAAAACTACGCTCAGCCTATGCCCGGTGGAAATTAGCCTACGCGCCACGCGTAGGTTAGCCTAAGCGTCGCGCGTAGCTTCCCTACGCACCACCCGTAGGTGAGACTGCGTGGTTAAGTGGTGAAAATGACAAAATTATCCCATGGTTGTTTTCTTTTGTGGCGGCTACGACTCAAACACTTTGATATATGTGATATATACATATTGAAGACTAGATCAAAGGGTTTTGCTCAGTTTGATGTGAAATTACGAAAAAGGGTAAACTTAGGGTTTCTCTCAGCTCTCTCTATAAATAAGAGGAGTCTCTAGAGATTTGAGGGGGCTTATTGGTGAGATCTCTGCAATTCTTCTACAGTTCATAGTATTCTGCAAAGATAGAGATATAGAGAGAAAATCATTGAGTGATTCTATATCTTCTAGTTATTTCTTGTTTAGGGTTTATTCAATTGTGTTTCTACATCGATGATCGTATGCACAATTGCAAGACCTAGATTATGGAAAAATCAACCCACCACCTATTGCAACATGGTTGCATCAATTCGTTGAGAAACGGAGCCGTCTGAGTATTGAGATCGGAGCAGAAGGCTTCGTGGTTATTTGATCCATTGAGAAGCGGAGCCGTTAGAGTATGGAGCGACGCGAGAAGTTTCGTGGAGCACAAGTGGATCTAGACTTTCAGATGTCGAGTGGAGAAAGGCAGATCATGAGTAATTTGTAAGAGTTAAACTTCATAGAGTTTGTATACTTCTTGCTTCATAATGCATCGATACCCGAACGTATCCATAGTTTTTACTTTGAGCTTTTTCCAAGGTTTTTCATGTAAAAATATCATGTTTGTTTATTGCTTTATTTTCTTCACTTAGATTAATCTTCGCATGATTTATCTTGTTAGAGAATTGGATTAAAATTGACTTTTCCGCAATTATTTTTAATTTGTTAATAAATCCACAAAAGCCTATTCACCCCCCTCTAGGCCAATTTCCTTGATCGTCTAGGTAATTTCAATTGGTATCAGAGCGTGGTTGCCTCGTTTTAGGTTAACTACCTAGGGTTAGATTCTGAACTGAGGCGATGGATTTACCTCGTGAAGGTGGGTCCGTATCTAGGTCCCTTTTGTTTGATGACTCGAACTATACCTATTGGAAAACGATGATGAGAGCATTTTTGAAATCTTTAGATGAGAGAGTTTGGCTTGCCATAAAGGTAGGATACTCACCTCCCACTGTGAAAGAGGCTACTAATAATGAATCTAGAGTAAAACCCTCAAGTGAGTGGACTCCTACTAAGACAAACAGTGCTAGTTGGAATTCCAAAGCTTTAAATGCTTTATAGAACGCTATGACTGCGAGTGAGTTTAAGAGAATCGCCACATGTGAAATTACTAAAGAAGCTTGAGATATTCTCCAAGTAACTCATGAAGGGACTTCAAAAGTTAAACAGTCGAAACTCCAAATTATCAATGCACAATTTGAACAACTTAGGATGGAGGAGGATGAAGGTTTTGGTGACTTTGAAGCTAGATTAATTGACATAGTAACTAGTTGTCACAATCTAGGAGAGATTATTCCCGAGACTACCATAATGAAGAAAATTCTTAGGTCTTTACCTGAACGTTTTTTGTCTAAGGTTACTGCCATATCTGAAATCATGAGTTTCAAAGAGATTAAACTTGAAAAATTGGCAGGGAATCTAAAATCATATGAGATGGAGATGTGTGCTCAATCCTCTAAGAAGTCTAGCGGCGCAAAAGAGAAAAGCATAGATTTTAAAACCACTAAGGAGGATCCTAGTGAGTCTGATGAGGAGGGTGAGAGTAAACCAATACAGTTTAATATGATCATGAAGTAGTTTCATAAGTTTTTAAAATCTTCTTATGATCAAGAATTGATTAAAGGACAAAAATTTGGAGATAAATCATATGATTTTAAAAATAAAAAATTCCAAAATCGGAATGACAATGTTGACCCTGAAAAAAAAGAAACCTCAATATTTTGAATGTCAAGGGTTTGGTCACATAGTTGCTGAGTGTGCTAATAAGTCGAAAAGGATAAAATGTCAAGCTGTCACTTGGGATGATGGAACAACTAGTGATTTTGCTGAGTCTAGCGTGGCTGATGGGTATAAGGATTTTACTGCATTGGCGGCACAAAACAAGGAGATTGAAGAAGTTGTTACAAGATGGATAATGTCTGGGGATGAAGATTCCGAGGATAATGAAGATCGTGGGGACTCGTATGAAGATGCATACAACAAAATTTATAAAACGTCCACACATCTTAGCCAAGTCTTTACAAAATATGTAGTTCAATTTAATAATGTTGACAAGGAAAGACAGTCCCTAAGAGATGAGTTAATCAATAGTTCTCAGACCTTAAATCTTGTGCAGACCCAAAAAGCTCAATTGTCTGAGAAATTGGTTGAGTCTGAACAAGAAAGGAATCATGCTTTGAAGAGTATAGATGATCTTAATAAGGAATTAAGCACTCTAAGATTGGAATTGAGTGAGAAATCTACAAGGATTGAGGATTTGGAAAAGGAATTGAAGGATGCTAACTCAACTATCCATTAATGGTCTAGTGGAACTCTTAAGCTTAATCATATGTTGAGTATGGGAAAATATGTAGGAAATACAAAGGGGTTAGGGTTCAAAGGAACAACAAGTAATTCAAACATCGTTTCCAAAACAACCTTTGTAAGGGGCTCCCAAGTAGTATCTAGTTATTTTCAAGGTAATTCTGATAGGAATTTTAATGCTCAATCTTATGTCAGAAAACTTGTTGAGAGTAAGCCTCCCTTTATCTCTAAAATCCTTAAGGGTTCGAACAATGGTTTTCAAAAGTTTATTTCTGTATGTCATCATTGTGGAGTGGAAGGTCACATTCGACCATTGTGTTTAAAGTTAAGAGGAAGAACATTGAAATCTGAGAAGAATTAGAGAACTCGAAAAAGACCTAATGTTGAAGATCAAATTCGGGTATTGAGTGAAGAGGTAAAAAGTCTGTCTAGGCTTGCAAATAGAACTCCAAAAATTAGACAGACGCGGGTTAGGAAATGTGAGCTACACTGTTTGGTTGCTCATATTGAATGTAGAGTACTTGACTCTAATTCTGATAAAGGTCTTGAGTATATATCTACAGATTCTCAATCAACAGACATCTCTAAAAAACCATTATATTTTCAAAAGCATGTGCATATTAGTAAATCTAGTGGTATATTCTCATTAGAATGGATGTTTTTATACGTATCATTCTAGGAATATTATGAATTATCTTTTATCCTAGATTGATACATTATCATACATTATTTGTTTTGCATTTTTATTTTATTATTATGCAGCATCATGGTTTATTACTATGAGGATTATTCATGCATGCATCATTATGACAAAAATGATAAAAATTATAAAATAAAATTCTTAGCATGTTGAGCTTGGCTAAGGATACAAAGAGTTGTCATATTTTACTCTATTATCATATTTACTTGTTTGATTATGCATATGGGAAGTAGAGGTATTAGTCTGACCCCAAGGTTATGAGTTGTTCACTTGACATATTTAAGTACTATTTTAAAAAACTCATTAACTTTGGGTGCTTATTTTACTTCGGAGATGAGTGTAATATTTGCTGAAACTTTTAGTTTTTCTCATCTAATCCGAAGTAATATGAAAGTTCATGAGCTATGCTAGATTGATCGATGCTTTTGAATACCTTATGCATGATCATGAATATTGGGATAATGTTAAAAGAAGAAAGAAAATGAAATAATGAAGTATATAAATGTCTCTTTAAAACCTCTTAGAGCAATGGTTCGTCTGCTAAGTAACCGGGTCTAAGTACCTCAACAAGCATTGTGTATTCGCGTAAAAAGGCAGACGTGATTATCTTAATTTTTTCAATTCGAGTAATCGGGCCTCTTGCCTCAGTAATCATTGAGTGTTCGCGTAGAAAGGGGAGAAAAATTAAAAAATATATATAAAGGGGTGCAAAAGAAAAATTGTGAGGCCAAAAGAAAATAAATTGTGTTCCTTTAATTAGTAATCAGGTTCGAGCTAATGATTTGACTTCTAGCTTAGGTTTTGGACTGAAGTATCATCACGGTTAGTGAGAAGATTATTAGAATTACTACGTATTTCTTTCATCTTAGTTGTTTGCTTGTACCTGAATATTTTTCATATATACAAATGTTATGTAAAACTTGCCTTGTGACTACTTATAACTACAAAGTACGTGTGTTGATTTTCTTCACTATCGTGTGTATAATAGCTAAGTCAAATATGCAAATATGATTTTTTAGTGATTAACTCATTGTCTCTACTGCCCTACTCACATGTTTCTAAGAATAAAAATATTTTTTTTTGTTTAGCATTTTGCATTCATGCATTAGTATTAAGTTCATGCATTGTAGAGATTTTTGTTACTTTAGAATCTGGATATAATCTTATAGAGTACTTTATCTTAGTATTTAGTGTTTGGCTTAGATTCTCTAGAGTCTTCTTCTGATATCTTTTCCTTATGTTTTCATTTTGAGGTTTTCCCTATGATTTGATTGTTATATCTTTACTTGTCATTTCGGTGACAAAAAGGGGGAGAAGTATTAAGTAAGGGGGAAAGATTGTTTGGTTAAGAGGGAGAAATATTTAGTGAGGGGGAGAAGGAGTATTATTATACTATGATGATCATTATACTTGCATTGTTGTTATGTTATTCTTATGATCATTATATTGGTTTATATTTGTTTTCCACACTTGCTTTTCATGATATTGTTCAATGTTGTGGTTACAACATTGGAAGATCTTCATGAGAGTAAACTGATATTCTATGTCTATGTTTGTGGGTGTGTGTTCATAGGTATAGATATTATGTTGTTGTTCGTGAGGATATTTTTGTAAAACATGGGTTTGTCTTAAAAATGAAAATGGGGAGATTGTAAGAACATTTATATTATTGTTTTATCTTTGACATATTCTAGACAATAACCATGTTGAGTGAAATATGAAGTCGGATAGGTTTAGAAAAATTGAAGTGGTCATGCAAAGACATCAACAAGATTCGTCAAATACAATCAAGCTTAAATTAGTGAAGAAAGAAGCGAGTTTGAGCGAAAAATGCATTCCAGATGGCATAAACGACATTTTTCGAAGCCAAAACTTCAAGAATCATTTTAATGGAGTCGAGGGGGTTTAAACAACACTATTTCCAGGAAAAGTGGTTTCCATGAATTTTGCTACGCCCAACCTACGCGCCTAGTAGCTAAAAGTGGCTAGAAAATGCTAACACTACGCTCAGCCTATGCCCAGTGGAAATTAACCTACGTGCCACACGTAGGTTAGCCTACGCGCCACACGTAGGTGGGACTGCGTGGTTAAGTGGTGAAAATGACAAAATTGTCCAGGGTTGTTTTCTTTTGTGGCGGTTGCGACTCAAACACTTTGATATACGTGATATATAAATATTGAAGACCAGATCAAATGATTTTGCTCAGATTGATATGAAATTACGAAAAATGGTAAACTTATGGTTTCCCTCATCTTTCTCTATAAATAGGAGGAGTCTCTACAGATTTGAGGGGTTTTTTGGTGAGATCTCTATAATTCTTTTACAATTCATATTATTCTGCAGAGATCGAGATAGATAGAGAAAATCATTGAGTGATTCTATATCTTCTAGTTCTATCTTATGCACAATTGGATGACCTACATTCTGGAAATATCAACAATCCACCTATTATAACACGGTTGAATCGATCCATTGAGAAACAAAGCCGTCTAAGTACGGAGATCGGAGTAGGAGGCTTTGTGGTTATTTGATTCGTTGAGAAGCTGAGCCATCAGAGTACGAAATGGAGCGAGAAGCTTTGTGGAGCGCGAGTGGATCTAGACTTTCAAAAATCGAGTGGAGAAAGGAAGATCAAGAGTGATTTGTAAGACTAAAACTTCATAGTGTCTATATACTTGGTTATTCATAGTGCATCGATACCCAAGCGTATCCGTGGTTTTTACTTAGAACTTTTTCCAAAGTTTTTCACGTAAAAATATCGTGTCTCTGTTATTTTATTTCTGCACTTAGATTAATCTTTGTATGATTTATCTTGTTAGAGAATTGAATTAAAATTGACTTTTCCGCAATTATTTTTAATTTGTCAATAAATCCATAAAAAACCTATTCACCCCCCCTCTAGGCTATTTTTCTTGATCGTCTAGGTAATTTCAATATGCATAGTCTTGTATCCATGTTTATCAAATTTGCGATCACAATTTGTAAAACCATATAATTCTATCACATTTTATAAAATTTTACGATTTTATCATGATTCTACTATTGACACATATTTTAGGATTTTTGATCTGAAAGAATGGTTTGAGGGTTCGGCTTGTCCAAAGTCTTCTTGATTTAGTCCAATATCACAATATATGCCCCAAACTAATGCGAAAACAATTAAAGCCCCTATTTTTTTTAACACTTTAATATTATTTAGATTTTCAAAATTAAATATTTATTAGTAATATTTTTTTTTCAAAAAATAATATTTTTCGAATGAACAATATGAAAGAACTATTGATTATAAATTATGTTTTCTTTTCCTAAGTAAATTACGTTTGCACTTCCATGTTTTTTTTTCCGTAAACTTAAACTCCGAAATTTCATCAATATCTTGAAACAAATTCACAAATAAATTATTTTAAATATTATATATGTTAGTTAGACAATCATATATTTCTTATTATATTTTTTTATTTTTTTTCAACAATTTTTATGAAAATATTTTGAAGAAAATAATGTCTAGTGTCAGATTTTAACAACCTTGATTGTATCTTAGTCCATATGCATATGTCACCCCTATTTAGGCCCCGTTTGGTAGAGCTTTTACTTTCAGGTTCTTAAAAAAGAAGAAAAGCAGAAGTTGTCTTGGGAAACTAGTACCCCTTAGCTTCTTCTAAACAGTCATTCTTCTAAACCTTTTGCCAAACATTGTTCAAAATAATGTTTTCCGTCCACGAAGCCAAAAGTAGCTTCTAAAAATTCGATCCAAACAGGATCAGAGTGGTACATAGGGCTGCGAACGAACTGATCCGAGCCGAGGTAAGATTTAAGATGTTCAAGCTCGGTTCATTTATTTAGCAAGCCTAGAAAATGTGCTTATGCTCGTCTTATTTATTAAACAAACGAGCATGAGCTAAGCGCTAGATTTAACGAGTCGAGTCTGAGCTTGCTCATAAATGACTCGACTCGGTTCAATTACAACATATATTACTCTTACCAATACCTAGATTGAGTTGTAACAGGTTTATTTTTAACATATTTTCATTTTTCGAATACCATATTCCTTGGTTCTTGTTTATTTTCCTTTATTTATATTCTTTTTTTTACTAGTACAAACTTTTCAAAAATGATTCTTAAGCACTGACCGTATCAGTCCTATAATTCTCCACAACACTCTCCATAATTTCTTCAATTTGAACACATTCTTTTATCGAATATGAGATAATTTTCCTATTAAACTGAAACAAGCTTGTTCACTAGCTTGGTGAGCCTAGATCAGGAATATTCAATCTCGACTCATTTACTAAACGAGCTTAAGAATTATGTTCAGGCTTGGCTCCTTTGCTAAAAAACAAGCTCGAGCCGAGTTTTTAACAACATGAGCCCGAGCCTACTCACGAACGGCTCGGTTCATTTGCAGTAGTGATACATACCCTTTGAATACCACTCCCAAAAAGACAAATCATGGACGTCAACCCAGGATTTGGGGTATACTTGCCCTTGGTTAAATTGGACTTATATCTTCAATTAATTTAGGAAGGTTGTTGAAATCGGAATTTTAAGTAGCATCGTTGGCAGTCCGTAAAATCGTAAGTGGAATTGTAAAATTCTACTTAATTATTAATAAATATAATATTTAATTTCTTAAATAATGATATATTTATAATAAAACAAAAATAAAATCTAACCATAAGAAATTAACAAAAATATAAATATTTTGGCCTTTAATTGTTTTCTCATTAGTTTGGACTACATATTGAGATATTGGACTAAATTATTATGATTTTGCGCCTTCCATATGCAAGATCTAAGCCTTAAACACTATTTCAGCCCAAACAATTATAAAACACATGGCAGTACAATTGTGGTAAAATTATAAAATTGTACAACTTGTATCTTAGTCCATATGCATTTGTGATCCCAATTTAGTGGTGGATCTAGTGGTATATACCCTTTGAATACCACTCATAAACAAGCTTTAAATGGATTGAGCTTTGTGAAAACTAATAGGTGTCAAATATTAGACATTTTGACCCCTTAACTCACTACTATTACGTCATTTCATTCCATTATTTGGTATTTTTATGTTGTTTGTGTGTTAAAGAATGTTTCAGGAGCTTAATGAAGAAATGGATCTAACTTCGGTGAATTAACCAAGTACATGTTCTTTATATTCAAGAGGAGAGTTAAAGAGGCATTTCGAGAAAAAAATGGCTCCCGGAGGGCAAAAACGGTATTTTCAAAAGCCGTCATCTACAACAAAAATTCTCGTGGAGTCAAGACAGTCATTTTGGCACTATTGCGGAGAAAAATGGTTTTCATGAAAATACCTATGCCTAGCCTATGCGTACAGAAGTAAAACCTACGCCTAAGGCGTAGCTGGGATACGCCTAAGGCGTAGGTGTGGAAAGTTCTGGCTAAAATGTCTGGTTTGGCCCATTTTTTATTCCAAAATGCGTGCACCACACATCATGTACATCACATAATAGGGTTTGAGTGATTGCTGGTGAAATTACCAAGAAGGACAGACTCTTCACATTTATCTATATATACACGATCCTATATCAGTGATAGGGGGGTTGAAAGAGCTTTACACACATTCAACTTTAGAGCAGCCTCTGAAGTCATATATCTTCACAGAAGATAAGCCATATTCAGACCTAGAGATCAGGAGAAGAAGACCATAAAGAGTGTTTCTACATCAACAATGTAGTCATCTTCCACCATGGTTAACTAATTCGGTATCTAGGATTTTCTAGCGAAATCATAGCCAAGTAATGTAGTTTTTCATTGTTTTCAATTGTAACGAAGGGAAACTGTTGACCATACTGTGATGATTGCAGTAGATAAGAGATCGTTTTGATTTTCAATATAAAATTCTATACTTGTTTTAAATTCTTGTCTTAGATGGAATGAATATAGTATTTTACACAACCATGATTATTCAATATGGGTTGAAACTCGAATGTTTAATTTATGGTTTTCTACACAATGGTGGTAATAAAACTTGAAACTCTAAGTTAACACAGGCCATCCTTGGCGATTTGAGATAGATATGTTTTAGTTTATTTTCATGTATTAGGAGTAGATTAGAGTAATTAAATTGGCATGCACTAGTCGGGTCAATCATGAGATGGGTTGTCATAATTGGATTGATGGTAATCCTTTTTGGGGTCGTATTTAACTATTTGCTGTACGAACTGATTGACAGTTTATGGATCGCTTTCTTACAATTGTTACATTGATGAACTATATTATGCGGTTAGTGATGGAGCGATGAAAACCCTAGTTTTCTCTCTCATGTGAACTACAAACCAATTTACTTTGTTTTCTAGATAATTTTAGTTAAAATAGATAATTTTGTCTTTGACCACCGAAACCAAACAACTTTCCAGAAATATAATTCAGTGTTTTTGAACTATTAAAGTGAACAATTTAGTCTCTGTGGGATCGATATCCCTTACTCAAGTTGTTGCTATTCTACAATTGATACGTGCGTTTGCGTAGGGTAAAACCTAGCGCTGTCATAAGAGGCTATTTTTAACACCTATTTTTAGTACCCCTGATAGCACATTAAGTTTTCGACGTCATTGCCGAGGACTAAGCATTGTTCAATAGCTTTAGTAGCTTATTTACATTGAATTATTACAGTTGTAGCTAAAGTTAGATTTTAGTGTGATTGACAGGTACTGTGAAGAGCATTAAAGAAGAAAACGGAGCTGCTGAAGTTGCGTCTGGAACCTTTGTGAGTTTTAGCGTTGCCTTGATTTTTGCATATTAAATCTAGGTTTATTTATTGTTAATAGTTAAAGTAATTTAGAAATAGTTAATTTAGTTAGTTTTTATTTCATAAAAATTTCAAAAAAAGAAAAAATTACTTGGCCAGACCTACGCCTAAAATTAGGCGTAAGGCTCTGCGAGGGAGATTTTAAAAATTGAAAATTTGGACCCGTTTTAGGGGTGTTTTGGACAAGTTTGTATAAGTACTTGTATTAGGATTTATTTAAGGTATTTTTAGGAATTTTGTAGAATTTTTAGAGCAATCCTAGTCTAAGTAGGAAGGGGAATGGACATACAGTCAAAGATGGATTATAGGTTATTTTCACTTCTAATTCTGATTCCAAATCCTTTTCCTCATGACACATGACTGATTCATCTATCAAAACTTTCAAACTAGGGTTTGTGTAAGAAAGTCACAAGGATGACTAGTTCCTTTTCGTATTCTTTTCTATCTTATCTTTTTCCATATAATCCCACCGGTGAGCGTGAGAGTGTGTATGAAATAGAATCAGATCCGGAGGAATTGATTTATGTGGACGAGTTGTCAAAGGATGAAGTTATGAGAAGAAGGAATATGGCGGAGGTCGAAGCAATCACGCATATGGAGGCCACGAGTATAAAGAGACCGAGACCATTCATGCTATGCTGACTACAGTTTGAGTTAGATTTCAGTCCAAGTGAGCTTCAGAATCCATTAATGGTATATGGAGAGGAAATCCTAAGTCAAAGAAGATTAAGCTATTTACAATACCCAGCTGGACAAAAAGTGTTTCTGAGATTGGTTCAATGGTTTTATGTAGGGATGACAATTGATGGACCACAGGGACATGAGGTAGCAAGGGATAAAGTATCAAGATGGAGTGATCCAATAGTGGTGAGTAGGAGATTGATTGCGAAAGCATGAAACATCCCACTAGAATGCCCGGATCACCTAAAAGGACAATTTTTACTACCTCTGAAAGCATGGCCATACACTGATATGGAGATGATTAAGGAATTATGTGTTGTGTATGTGCTGAAGAAAGGAGACAAGAGTATCAAGAATTTTTGGTTGAAACAAGATTTGCTTTATTTGGATGGGGTAATTACTGCACAAGTACGTCAGAATTACTGGACGAGTTGGCGAGGACGGTCGATGATTAAGATACTATTTGGTATGATAAAAAGGGTATTGGGTGTCAATCCTAGATATCATATTCGATAGCATAATTTGGATCCAAAATATTGTGAGTGGAAAATTAGAGGGGTGGAGAGAGATGGAGTATTACCTTCCATACCCGTTTCAATTATCCAAATTCATTGAGATGCAGCTAGGGGAGCACTTGGAGGAGATGCATGAAATACGTTGGATGTTTATCGAGAAGTATCCAAAGGAGGATTTTGATCGGTTAGAAAAGACGTACAACTGCTATATTGTAGTATGATAGATGACATGTGCGGTGAGAGGAGAGAATGAAGGATCAGACTAGGATTTAGGAGTAGGATTTTGTTTGTTTTTCTTAGAGACGATAGACCCTTAAGGCCACGTATTTGTTTGTTTGTTTTTATTATTATTCATTTATTTATAGGATTGTAGGCCCTTTAGGCCAAATCATTTAAAAAATATATAAATAAAATAAAAATAAAAAAAATAAAAAAATAAGATAATTTTTAATTCTTTGGAAAATTTGTGTGAATTTTTGGATATTTTTTACATTTCTTTTTCCTTCCTATGATATTGGGTATTTGTGCTTTGAGTATATTTATATGTGCTTCGATGTTTAATTCAAAATTGAGCTTCAAGGGTAACTATATTCGTTCTCATGCATTATTTTGACCATGGGGGCATGGTCTCTTTTAACTTTGGGGCTAAGGATATATAGTTGCAAGGGATGAAAAGTTTTGAAAAAAATGAAATTTTTTTTTTTAAAAATAAAAATTGTAAGGACACTTTTGTGTATTTTTTATTTATGACATGTTCTAGACAATAACCATGTTGAGTGTTAGATAGGTTGATTTGGTTTCAATAACATCGATAAGCTTCGTCAAAGGAAAAATCAAGCATTGAAGTAATGAAGAATACAAGTAAAGCACGAAAGTGAGCATATTGAGGAAAAATGTCTCGTCGAGGGCGAAAATGATATTTTCCGAAACCATCACTTCAAGCAAAAAAGTATCGTGGGTTCAAGAGGGTCATTTTGGCGCAATTGCGGAGAAAAAATAGTTTTAACAAAAATGCCTACGCTTTCAGTTTCAAAAAGTGGTTGGAAAACACATTTTTACGCTTGGACTTACGCTTGGAGGTATGCTCGAAGCGTAGCTGCAACAAGATTTTATGGAAATTTTGGTACGATGTCTAGTTTGTCCATGGGTTGGTTTTATGATTTGTCCACGACTTATATCCATCAAAGTACGTGCTATATACATTATATTAACCAGAATATTGGGTTTGGATGTGAAATTACGAGGAATGGCAAACTTAGGGTTTGGATCATCTTTGTCTATAAATACCCAAGTCTACAAAAGATGAGACACGTCTTTAAGAATTCTCTGCAAGTTTTCAACTACTTCATCTTCTTCTACAGAGATATACATATGATGAGAGAATATTATTGAGTGATTAGAGATACACAAGTTTTCTCTTGTTATTGGACGTCTTCAATCGTGCTTCTACATCGACGATTTCTATGCACAATTAAATGGTATAGTTGAAAAATTCACACACCGTTTATAGCAATGTGGTTGCGTTGATCCATTGAAGAATAGAGTCGTCTATGTGCGGAGATCAAAACAGGAGACTTCGTGGTGATTTTGATATGTTGAGAAGCAGAACCATCACAGTACGGAGATCAGAGCTAAAGTTTCGTGGAGCGCGAGTGAATCTAGATTTTCAGACGTCGAGTGAAGAACATAAAATTACAGCAGTTGTAAGCTCTATTTTAATAGATTCTGTACAAATTCTCTGATTCATAGTGCATCGATACCCAAGCGTATCCGTGGTTTTTACTTGGAGTTTTTCTAAAGTTTTCCACGTAAAAATATCTGTGTCTTCTCATGATTTAAATTTTTGCACTTGTACTCATATTTGATTGATTAATCTGTTTTTGAGAATTGAATTAAGAATTAGGGTTTGTGACTAATTAAAATTGAATTTTCGCTAAATAATTTTAATTGATCATAAAATTGACAAAAAAGCCTATTCACCCCCTCTAGGTTGTTTTCTCTATCTTCCAGGTAATTTCAATTGGTATTAGAGCGTGGTTGCCCCGATTTAGGTTAACTACCTTGGGTTAGATTATGAACTTAGACGATGGAGATGCCTCGTGAAAGAGGTTCCATATCTAGATCCCCTTTGTTTGATGGGTCAAAATACACATATTGGAATGCGAGGATGAGAGCATTTTTGAAATATTTAGATGAGAGAGCGTGGAATGCTGTAGAATTAGGATACTCACCTCCCACTATGGAAGACGAATTATGATAACTAATAAAGTGAAGGCAAAACCGTCAAGCGAATGGACTGCTGCTGAGACGAATAGTGTGAATTGGAACTCAAAAGTGTTGAATGCATTATACAATGCTGTTACTCTAAGTAAGTTCAACTGGATTTCTATGTGCGTAATTGCTAATGAAGCTTGGGACATTCTCCAAGTTACTCATGAAGGAACTTCGAAGGTTAAACAATCGAAACTTTAAATTCTGAATTCTCGATTTAAGTAGCTGAAGATGGATGAGGATGATGTCTACGCCAACTTTGAGACTAGGTTAATTGATATCGTAATAGGTTGTCATAACCTAGGTGAGCCTATTCATGAGACTACCATAGTAAAGAAAATCCTTAGGTCTCTTCCTGAACATTTTCGATCTAAGGTCACTGTCATTTCAGAGGTCATGAATCTTAAAGAAATTAAGGTTGAAGAATTGGCTGGAAATTTAAAATCTTATGAGATAGATATGTTCAAAATCCCCCTAAGAAGGCTAGTGGCACAAAATAAAAGAACATAACTTTCAAAACCACTAGGGAGGATGATGTTGAATCTGATGAAGAAAGTGAGTTGAGTTTGAGTGATATTGCCAAGTTTGCTAAGAGGTTGAACAAATTTGTTAAGGCTAAACAAAATGGCCAAGAAAATTTTTGGAGATAAGTTGGGTGAGTCTAGAAGTACAAATAAGACTCAAACTAGGAAGGACAAGTCTGATCCTAGAAAGAAGAAACCTCAATGTTTTGAATGTCAAGGATATGGTCATATAGCTGCAGAGTGTGCAAACACTCTAAAGAAATCCAAAAGGATTAGATTTCAGTTGGGATGATGACTCTGACAATGGATCAACTAGTGATACGACAGAATCAGAAGTATGTGATGATTTTGAGAATTTCACTATGTTTGCTGCACAGAGTAATGAGGTTAAAGAATTTGCTTCAAGTTTGGCGAAGTCTGAAGAATAAGGTTCTGAGTGTGATGGCTTCAACAGTCTTATGACAAATTACTTGATAAGACCACACAACTTCACAAGAATCACATTAAAGACAAATATCAGAAGGGTTAACAAATCAGATGTCAGCACAAAAAGACAAATATCATTGGTACTTCTAGACCTTTAAAGCTGTTGCATATTGATTTAATAGGTCCCACTAGGACAATGAGCAAAGGAGGAAAGAAGTATATTTTTGTCATGGTGGATGATTATTCAAGGTTTACATGGGTTGGAATTCTAAGTGAAAAGTCTGAAGCTTCTAAAATTTTTAAGATGATTTGTTTAAGAATTCAGACTGAGAAGAATTATTCCATTTCTAGAGTGAGGAGTGATTATGGAAGGGAGTTTGAACATTCAGAAATTGAAGTGTTTTGTGATGAGAGAGGAATAAAACATGAATTTTCAGCACCGAAAACTCCCCAACAAAATTGAGTTGTTGAGAAGAAGAATAGGGTTATTCAAGAAATGGCCAATGTTATGCTATAGCGTAGGAATGTTTCTAGGTATTTTTGGGCTGATGCGGCGAACACAGCGTGTTACACCTCAAACATAGTTTATCTTAGGTCTGGCACTTTCAAAACTCCTTATGAATTGTGGAATGGCAAGAAACCCAATGTGAAATATTTGAAGGTTTTTGGAGCAAAATGTTATATTCTTAGAGATCGTGAATCTATTAAGAAGTTCGAGTCTAAGAGTGATGAAGGAATATTTTTGGGTTATTCATTGACTAGTCGAGCATATAGGGTGTTTAACCTTATAACTCAAACTATGTTGGAATCTGCCAATGTAGTGGTTGATGACTCATGTGTTGATGAGTCTTTGACGTCTGCTGAAGAGGAAAATGGTGAGCCATTCTTTATATTGGATAATGATTCTTCTGAGGTTGATAAAAAGGACAATGTAGTTAATGATGATACTTCAAATCCTGCCAAATCACATGATCAAATTGGTGATGTTCAGCCTACTCCTTCTAAAGAACCATTTGCAAGGGTAAAGTTGGACCATCCTTTGGATAATGTTATAGGATCTGTTGATCAGATGATGGTGACACGGAGAAAGGCTAGGAATGAGGTTTTATATGCATGTTATTCATCTTCCTTGGAACCTAAAAATGTCAAAGAAGCTCTTCAAGATAGTGAGTGGATAAATGCTATGCAAGAAGAACTTCAGCAGTTTGTTAAGAATGATGTGTGGTATCTTGTGCCTAGAATGAAAGAGATAAACGTGATTGGTACCAAGTGGATTTTCAAGAATAAAAAGGATGAAAATGGTACAGTTATTAGGAATAAGGCTAGGCTTGTTGCCCAAGGTTATACTCAGATGGATGGTATTGATTTTGATGAGACTTTCGCTCTGCTTGCTAGGCTTGAATCTATTCGGATTTTATTTGATACCACTTGTCATCTTGGATTCAAGTTGTATCAGATGGATGTGAAGAGTGCATTTTTGAATGGTATTCTTCACGAGGAAGTATATATGGAGCAACCCAAATGATTTGAAGATCCTCATTGTCCGGATCATGTTTACAGGCTGAAAAAGACTTTGTATGGGCTAAAGCAAGCTCCTAGAGCTTTGCATGAAAGGTTGACTGATTACCTGTTGGGAATAGGTTTTATTCGAGGGGGAGTGGACAAAACACTATTTATTCAAAAAATTAAGAGTGATACAGCTGTTGCTCAAGGGGGAGTGGACAAAACACTGTTTATTCAGAAAATGGAGAGTGATACAGTTGTTGCTCAAATATATGTTGATGATATTGTGTTTGGTTCCACTTCTGATAAACTTGCTCATTATTTTGGAGATCAAATGAAACACGAACTTGAGAAGAGCATGATTGGTGAATTAAACTTCTTTATAGGGCTTCAGGTTAGGCAATTAAGTGATGAGATTTTTATTTCTCAAACTCGTTATGCCTTGGAATTAGTAAAGAAGTTTGGTTTAGAAAAGGATAAAGATGCACGCACTCCTATGAGTATAAGTGTCATGCTTAGCATAGATAATAAAGGCAAAGATATCGATCCTACACTCTATAGGAGTATGATTGGGTGTTTGTTGTATTTGACTGCCAGTCGACCTGACATAACTTTTATGTGTTGGTTTGTGTGCTCGTTACCAGGCAAGTCCTAAGGAGTCTCATATTACTACTGTGAAAAGAATTATAAAGTATGTTAAAGGGAGAGTGAATTATGGATTGTGGTATCCATCAGGTACTAATACTGATATCACATCCTTTTCTGATGCTGATTGGGCTGGTAATGTTGATGATAGAAAAAGTACCAGTGGAGGGTGTTTTTATGTTGGAAATTGCTTAGTTGTTTAGCATAGCATGAAGCAAAATTGTGTTTCCTTTTCCACTGCTGAGGCTGAGTATATAGCAGTTGGTAGAAGTTGTACTCAGGTTTTGTGGATGCGTCAAATTTTTCAGGATTATGGTTTTTCTCATGGCACGATGACATTGTTTTGTGATAACATGAGTGAGATATATATTTCTAAAAATCCTGTTAAACATTCTAGGACAAAGCATATATATATTCGACATCATTTCATTAGTGATCTTGTTGAAGATGGTGTAGTGTCTCTAAAGATCAGATCCACAGAATCTCTGTTGGCAGATATCTTTACAAAGTCATTAGATTTTCAAAAGCATGTTAGTCTTAGGAAATCTATTGGTATGTTTTCTTTAGAATATATATCTTATTATCTATCATTTTAGGAACACATTGCATTTTTTTCCCTAGAATTGATAGGTAATCATGCATTTGTATTATTTTTATTCATGCATGCATTTTATTTTGAAATAAATGACAATAAAATTTTTGAGACTGTTGAGTTTGACTAGAGTACAAAAGTTGTCATATTTTACTATATTTTCACATTTACTTGTCTCATTATACATATGTGAAATATAGGTATCAGTCTGACCTAATATTTTTGGATGATCACTTGGCATGATTATATTATGTTACAAAAAATTAATCTTAGGTGCTAGTTGCTTCGGTGATGATTTTAATGCCTAGTGAATCTGTTAATTTTTTTAAAACCGAAGTGGTATGAAGGTTGATTTGTTATGCTAGATTGGTCTATGCATGAAATATTTTTTCCATGTGTATGAATATTGTCGTGATGTTGGAAAAATGAAAGAATGAGATGTTTAAAATATAAAAATGCAAAAAGTAGTTCTTCAATCTGAGTAATCGGACCTCTTCTCTCAGTAAGCATTGAGTGTTCATGTAAAAAGGGGAGAAGACTAATGAGCATAAATCCTATGGAAGAAGCTCGGATCCAGTTGGTCGGGACTAAAAATCCTCGCTGGAAAGTCCGGAGCTTAGAAAAACAAAAAGGGATATGGTAAAAAGTTGAAAAGATAAAAAGGAGGAAATTGTGTGACAAAGAGAAATTATCTTTTATTTTTGTCTTCTAGTTTGGTTCTTGGATTGAATTATCATCACGGTTGGTGGGGAGATTATCAGCTTTAGTATGTATTGTTTTCATCTTGCATTAGTGCTTGCACATGAGAATCTTCATATATATATTTATTTGCAAAAATTGACTTGTGCATTCTTGAGTATACAAGGTATGTGTGCCGATTTTCTTCTAAACCATGTGTATAATGGTTGAGTTAAATCTAAGAATATGATATGTTAATGATTGGCTTTGTGTCTCTACTGCCTTGCTCACAGATTTCTAATAACAAAAATATTTTATTTTATTTTTATTCATGACATTTTGCATTCATGCATTAGTCTATATCTTGGTGTTTTTCCTTGAGTACTTCTTTGCATCTCTCTAGATCGTTGCTATGACATATACTCTCTTTGCTTGACATTTTAGTGACAAAAAGGGGGAGAAGTATTAAGTAAGGGGGAGAGATTAGTTAGTTAAGATTGCTTGATTAAGAGGGAGAAGTATTTATCAAGGGGGAGTTTATTCTCAACGGGGAATGATGATCATTATGTGTGCATTGTTGTTATGATTTTCTGATGATCATTAAGTTGATTTATATCTGTTTTCCACACTTGAGTTTAATGGTTTGTTCAGTGTTGTGATTACAGGATTGGTCGTCATGAAAGTAAGGTGACAGTTTATATCTATGTTTGTTGGTATGTGTTCATAGGTATAGATGTTATGTTGTTATTTCTGAGGCTATATTGTAAAACATGGTTTTGTCTTAGAAATGCCAAGGGGGTGATTGTAAGAACACTTTTGTGTATTGTTTATTTATGGCATGTTCTAGACAATAACCATGTTGAGTGTATTGGATAGGTTGATTTGGTTTCAATGACATCGATGAACTTTGTCAAAGGGAGAATAAAACATTGAAGTAATGAAGAATAGAAGTGAAGCACGAAAGTGAGCATATTGAGGAAAAATGTCTCCTAGAGGGAGAAAACAACATTTTCCGAAGCCGTCACTTCAAGCAAAAAGTATCATGGGTTTAAGAGGGTCATTTTGGTGCAGTTGTGGAGAAAAGTGGTTTTAACAAAAATTCTTACGCTTTCAGATTCAAAAAGTGGCTGGAAAACACATTTTTATGGTTGGACCTACGCTTTTACCTACGCTTGAAGAGTAAGCTCAACCACACTTGAAGCATAGTTGCAACAAGATTTTAGGTAAATTTTTCTACGATGTTTGATTTGTCCATGGGTTAGTTTTATGATTTTTCCATGACTTATATACATTAAAGTGCATACTATATACATTATATTTACCGGAATATAGGGTTTGGATGTGAAATTACGAGAAAGGGCAAACTTAGGGTTTGAATCATTTTTGTCTATAAATACCCAAGTCTTCAAAACAGGAAGCATGTCTTTAAGAATTCTCTGCAAGTTTTTTACAGCTTCATCTCTTCTACAGAGTATACATATGGTGAGAGAATATTATTGAGTGATTAGAGATACACAAGTTCTCTCTTGTTATTGGACGTCTTCAATCGTGCTTCTATATCGACGATTTCTATGCACGATGGAATGATATAGTTGTTAAAAAATTCACACACCATTTATAGTAACGTGGTTGTATTGATCCGTTGAAGAATGGAGCCGTTTGTGTGCGGAGATTGAAGCAGGAGGCTTCGTGGTGATTTTGATCTGTTGATAAGTAGAGCCGTCAGAGTACGGAGATTGGAGCGAAAACTTCATGGAGTGTGAGTGAATCTAGACTTTTAGACGTCGAGTGAAGAACAACAAATTACAGCGGTTGTAAGTTCTATTTTCATAGTCTGTACAAATTCTCTAATTCATAGTGCATCGATACCCGAGCGTATCAGTGATTTTTACTTGGAGTGTTTTCAAGGTTTTCCACGTAAAAATCTCTGTGTCTTCTCATGATTTAAATTTCTGCACTTATATTTATATTTGATTGATTGATATGTTTTTGAGAATTGAATTAAGAATTAGAGTTTGTGACTAATTAAAATTGAATTTTCGCTAAATAATTTTAGTTGATCATAAAATTGACAAAAATCCTATTCACCCTCTCTCTAGGCTGTTTTCACTATCGTCTAGGTAATTTCAAAAATTTTGGAGCAGTTCTTTATTTTCACGCAAAAGTGTTTTCCATTACAATTTGATTAAGTTATT
Organism: Cornus suecica; assembly: GCA_963922005.1. NCBI lineage: Eukaryota > Viridiplantae > Streptophyta > Magnoliopsida > Cornales > Cornaceae > Cornus > Cornus suecica. The sequence goes on from OY998239.1 coordinate 67,888,505, forward strand.
TTTATGATGCCTGGGTAGTATGTGATGTAATATTTCCATTCATGAGAGTAATGATTAAATCGAGCTGAGTGAAAGTGATGTGATTTTACATGAGTGAGTGATTAGTCAAATATAAACCAAAAAGGACAACTTTGACCTATAAGCACAAAAACACACATTCACTATGGGAAATAAATTGATCTTTGACTATGCAGTTGAAAAATAATTTTGCCACAATAAAAGGGGAGATGGGGAGATGTTATGGTTGAAATGGAGAAAATTAAAAAAATTATTTTGAGAAAATAAATTGCAAAAAATAGTTATTCGATCTGAGTAACCGGACCTTGGTATCACCAATATCATTGTTTGCATTTAAAGGGGAGAAGACTAATGAGCATAAATCCCATGGAAGAAGCTCGGGCTCAGTTGGTCGGGACTAAAAATCCTCTCTGGAAAGTCCAGAGCTTCGAAAGACAAAAGGGGATGGTAAAGTGGAAAGATGGAAAGATGTGTTTTTATGAAAAATTGCAAAGTGTGATCAATAAACTAGGAAAAGAGATATTAAAATACCATGGTAGAATGTTCAGTAAATACACGAAAAGTTGTCTGCACTAGGGAGTAGAAAGTAGCAAAGTCATTTACTTTAGTGGGAACCATTCAGGACACAAAAAGCTCGAGATAGTTATTGTTCGGTAATGAGTGGGAGTATTTGTATCTATATTATCTTTTGAATTATATCATGACTTAATTTACTTGTGTGTAAATTCATAAATGCGTGATTATAGAGAACTGAGATATTTGTAGGTACCATCACTGGAAACCTTCACGAGACTTCACTCTATCACTAGGGGGTTACTTAGGGGTTTAAAATGCTTATTACACGTGCAAGGTATTATGTTAGATTAAAAATTATCATATGAAAGTTTCTCTGAGTTCATTGCTAAGGGACTAGAAATTGTAAGTTTAAGGGTGTGTTATGTGTCAAATATTAGAAATTTTGACCCCTTAACACACTACAATTACAATTATGTCATTTCATTCCATTATTTGGTATTTTTATATTGTTTATGTGTTAAAGCATGTTTCAGGATCTTGACGAAGAAATGGAGCTAACTTCAGTGAATTAACCAAGTACATGTTCTTTCTTTTTAAGAGGAGAGTCAAAGAGGCATTTCGAGACAAAAATGGCTTTCGGAGGGCAAAAATGGCATTTTCAAAAGCCGTCATCTACGGTAAAAAGTCTCATGGAGTCAAGACAGTCATTTTGGCACAGTTACGGAGAAAAGTGGATTCCATGAAAATACCTACGCCTAACCTATGCCTACAGAAGCAAAAAGTGCCTAGAAAGTGAAAAACTACGTCTGAGCTACGCCTGACCCTTATGCCTAAGGCATAGCTGGGGTATGCCTAAGGCGTAGGTACGGAAAGTTACGGCTAAAATGTCTGGTAGGTCTGTTTTTTATTCCAAGATGCGTCGATGACTCTTCCATCTCAAAGTGCGTGAACCACACATCTTGTACATCAGAGAATAGGGTTTGAGTGATTGCTGGTGAAATTACTAAGAAGGATAAACTCTTCAGATTTATATATATATACACGATCATTTATCAGTGTTAGGGGGGGTTTATAGAGCTTTACACACATTCAACTTCAGAGCAGCCTCTGAAGTCATATATCTTCACAGAAGAGAAGTCATATTCAGACCTAGAGATCTGGAGAAGAAGACTATAGAGAGTGTTCCTACATCAGCAATGCAGTCACCTTCCACCATGGCCAACTAACTAGGTATCTAGGGTTTTTTAGCAAAACCGTAGCCAAGTAATGTAGTTTTTCATTGTTTTCAATTATAACGAAGGGAAACTGTTGACCATACTATGATGATTGTAGTAGATAAGAAATCGTTTTGATTTTCAATATAAAATTCTATACTTGTTCTAAATTCTTGTCTTAGATAAAATGACTATAGTATTTTACACAACCATGATTATTCAATATGGGCTGGAACTCGGATACTTAATTTATGGTTTTCTACACAATGGTGGTAATAAAACTTGAAACCCTAGGTTGACACAGGCCATGCCTTGGTGATTTGAGATAGATATGTTTTAGTTTATTTTCATGCATTAGGAGTAGATTAGAGTAATTTAATTGACATGCACTAGTCGGGTCAGTCATGAGATGGGTTGTTGTAATCTGGTTGATGGTAATCCTTTTTTTGGGTCGTATTAGCTATTTGCGGTACAACCTAATTCACAGTTTATGGATCGCCTTCTTACAATTGTTTCATTGATGAACTATATTATGCGGTTAGTGGTGGAGCGATGAAAACCCTACTTTTCTCTCTCATCTGAATTACAAACCAATTTACTTTTCTTTCTAGATAATTTTAGTTAAAATAAATAATTTGGTCTTTGACCATCCAAACGAAACAACTTTGCGAAAATATAATTCAGTGTTTTGAACTATTAAAGTAAATAATTTAATATTTGTGGAAGCGATATCCCTTACTCAAGTTGTCGTTATTCTACAATTGATACATGCGCTTGCGTAGGATAAAACCTAAGGTTGTCATAAGAGGCTTTTTTTAACACCTATTTTTAGCACCCCCGACAACACATCAAAAACCCTAAGACAAAATCGTGGACATTAATCCATGATTAAGGACGGGATGTTGGGTTATTTTTTATTTTTTATTTTTTATAGGTCTCTGGGACTTTTACTCCCGATAAATTCACGGGACTTATGTAAAGTGAGCCCACACGAATTGGGTAAAGCTCGGACTATTTCATATAACCATTGTAATATTGCAATATATGCAACATAATTTGTTACATTAAGTTTTGCATAGGGCCATGTAAGTATGTTTTCTATATTTATCGAAATTATTGGAAAGCAAATAAGACCAAATAATCATAAAGAAAATACAGTATATATACTCTTCATTCACAATTAATCAAGAGATTTGTACATTTGTACATTGTTATATGATTACAAAGGACATTCATTGTAGATAATAACACTGGAAAAAAATGCCTATAATGAAAAAAATATAGTTAAGGATTAATTATTATTTTTCCGGGTAAATAGTGAACGATTAAAATTATTTATCACTATAGAATATAAAGTTGATGATTAAGGTATAATCACAGTTATTACTGTGACTATAACTAAATATAATTTTTTTTAATTTCAAAATTTAAGGTGACAATTTATATTCAGTCGTTAAAGTTAAAGGAATAACGACTAAAGCCGTTATTTTTTATAGTGCACTGTATAAAAACATCAAGATGGATTTGTTCACTTAATCTCTATTAGTTGACCGGAATATTCTTTGCAAGAACTAATTCTGTCGAATTTGTGTTTCAGACTGTACAACTTCTATTATTTTTGTACCATGTTTTTTTTTTGGAAGTTAAATAAATTGTATAAATAAAAAAGGTATTACAAGTGAAAGAAATAAAAATAAGGGAAAAGAAAACATTGAAGCCATTTATCATTGACTTTGTGATCTAATGGTATTTTCATTCCTCCCCAAACTAAGAGAGGTTTGGGGTTCAAGCCCTATAAAACTCATGTGAAGATGTGTGAGACACTTCAACCACTCCCTAAAGTCCCTAGAGTCCTTTGTGGAGGCAAGGCACTGTCTCTAAACACTTTATTATTCCTCTATATCCAAATATGGATTACAAAAGGCTAATTTCCATATAACAATTATGTTGTCCTTTAGGGTGCGTTTGGAAAGCCTATTTTTTTGTATTTGTTTTCTGTCTTCAAATATAAAAATTGTTTTTGTATTTGTCTTTGTTTTTTCAGGAAAAAATTAAAAACAAAAAAACGTTTGGATGAAGGTGTTTTCACCACTTTTATTTGGTGAAAATTGTATTTTATGAATTTGGTGTTTTCATTGTTTTTACCACCTAAACAGTGAAAAAACTCAAAAAACAACTAAAAGTTGTATTTGGTGTTTTCATCACTTTTACACACTATTCATAGAAAACAGTTTTCTTGGGGAAAAAACAGTGAACAGTAAACGCGTTTGCCAAACGTGTTTTTTTTTTAAGTCTTGTGAACAGTAAAAAAACAAAAACAAAAAACAGGGTATCCAAACGGACCCTTAGTCTATTCTTCCAATTGGAAGAACTCTAGAGTAAAAATAGATGTCACGAATTCTGTCCTGTATAGAATCCACATTTTTCTTGCAAACCATCCCAAATAAATCTAGAGTAGGAGCACTGGTATAATAAAGCCAAATTTGGTTCGCGATCCGGTCCCATCTGATCCAATTTCATAATAGTTTTTTTGGTATCGGATACTGTTTGGCAACATGGTTCCAAAAAAACGATTCCAAAAAAACAAGGACCACTTGAGACCAAAAAAGGTAATTTGAGACAACCAAAAATGATGGTCTCAAGTGGTTTTATATACAATTGTCTTAACACATGTGACCATAAAATTTGAAAAATATATATAAAATTAAAAAGTATATATAATTTGAAAATAATATATAAAATTAAAAAAATAATATAAAAAATTTGAAATAATGTATAAAATTTGAAATATATATATAAAATGCAAAAAATATATTTAAAATTTGGGGAAATAAAAATATTCCAAAATAATAGAAAAAATAAAAAAATAATGTATAAAATTTGAAAAATAATTTAATTTTTTAAAAATAATGTATTAAATTCAAAAACAATATATAAAAATCAAAATTAATATATAAAATTTTAAATATATATATAATTTAAAAAATAATATATAAGTTTTGAAAAATAATATAAAAAATTTGAAATAATGTATAAAATTTGAAAAAAATATAAAATTCAAAAATAATATACAAAATTAGATATATATAAATATATATTTGAGAAAATATAAAAATTTTGAAAATAATATAAAAAATTCAAAATAATATATAAAATTCAAAAAATAATATAAAAATTCGAAATAATTTATAAAATTTGAAAAATATATTATTTTTAAATTTCTTATATTATTTTCAAATTGTTTTATATTTTTTCAAATTTTATATATTTTTCATACTTAATATATTTTTTGAATTTTATATATTATTTTTGAATTTTTTGTATTATTTTCCAAACATAAGACCAAACAGCTTGAATAAGACCATAAGACTAGACAACTTTACCAAACAGACTTTCAGAACACCATCCAGATAAGACCAAACCAGACCAGATAAGACCAGACTGGACCGCCTACCAAACGGGCCCTAAATGATCATGAGATTCAGCAGCCCTAAAACACAAAAGATAGAAAGAAACATTTTCTTGTAGTGTGTGTTTCATTGTGAAACACTTCATAGGTGAAGGAGACCACTTGATAAATATCCTCATTACCTGTGTTATGTAATGGAAGGTTTATGAGATCACAGTGTGGAACTATAATTCTTGATAATTGTTTGGGCCAATTCTATGCCCCATTAATTTAGAGAGTTGACATCCTTGCCTGTTTATTGAGGTTCCATCTCATCCTTTGTGAATTTGAATTAAAAACCTTGCAAATAGGACCATAAGGTAACCAATCATCATAGTAAATTCTGGTACCTTTACCATTGCCAATTTTGTGTTTAACCAGAGGGTGAACAAACTGCCTTTTTTGCATTAACTTCCTCCAAAACCTTGAGCTATACCCCTTAATTTCAACATCCCAAATGTTATTTCTTTGTAAAAGATTTTTCTCGACCTAATCCTTCCTTATATTCCCAGTTCTATTAGAGCATAGAGTCCACAATTGCCTAAGCACATATGTTGTGTTCCATTGTTGAATGTCATGAATACCCAGTCCTCTAGCAATTTTGGGTTTGCATATCTGGTCCCAAGATACTTTATCTATATACTTTAGCATTGCTGGTCCAGCCCAAAATTTTTTTGTAGAGTTCCTTTAATCAACTTACACATTTTGCTAGGTAGGATAAGTAGATTTGTCCAGTAGGTATGGATGTTAAAGAGAGTGGCTTGGATTGGTTGGAGTCTCCCTGCAAATGAAAGGCTTCTAGTAGTCCAAACATTGATTTTTGACGTCATTCTATTAACCAGGATTTGGCAATCATTATATGAAAGTCTAGAAGAAAGCAGAGGTAGGCCTAGATATTTGATGGGATGGGTACAACAGGGGTAGTTGAAGACAACATATGCTCTCCTTAACAGGATCAGTGACTCCCCTAAAAAAGAGGTGGCTTTTGGTTGGGTTTGGGGCAAGGCTCGTGTACATGTGGAAACTTTCAACTCATTAACCATCAAAGTCCCCAAGCCTGACAGCCCAACAAGGACAATTAAAGCCCAAAATTAGAGGCGTATTTGAAGCCCATTAATAAGAATGTTCTAGAGCAACTTGAGGATCAAACAAGGAACATGGGCAAAAGTGGAATAGTTTGGAAAACAAATAAGGTAACCCTAATAGGCCAAATAAAAAGCTCGTGAGGATTGACGTATATTAGGGAAAAAAGCTTTAATAAAATTCATTCTTGTGTTGTGTTATTTTTGACATCTACACATTAGCGCTGTTTGTGGGAAGAGTCGATCACCATTCCATACAAGTGATTATCTTCCCATATCTCAAGTTGAGGTTACATTCTTTTCGATTCTTGCCCAACAATGGTTGTAACCCGTTCACACATAGAGATACCGGTCACCGGAGACAGTCAAGTGAGAATTTCTCAAACCATTGAGCATATCTTACAATGGCTGGTAGTCGCGAAAGAGTGAAGCCAGTCCTTGGAGAAGCAGAACGCTGAGCTCTTGGCAAAGAAGGCTCACCTGCCTACTGCCCCAACGACATCTGATCGTCCTTAGGATCGAGAAGGGGGCGGTGGGTCAGAGGAACATGCTGAATTCTCACACCATATGGACAAAACCCCCATCCCAAAAAATGTCTTGACCGCCTTAAAGATGGAAGAGATGATGGCTGAGTTCCAAAAGAAGGTCATGAGAGATCTTAAGGCTCAATCCACCGAAGACCTAGCCGTTCAAGCCTCCACCGAATCAATCTAGTCACCATTTATTCCGAAGATTACTCAGGTGCCTTTCTCGAGGAAGTTTGTCATGCCCAGATTCAACCCCCATGATGACACGAAGGACCCCGAGGAGCATATTTACCAGATCCACCAAAAAATAGCCATGTATGTTGAGAACGAGGCTTTGCTCTGTAAGGTGTTTTCTACGAGTTTGGCCGATATTACTTTGTTATGGTTCAGGAAACAGCTGTTGGGTCTATCGGGAGCTGGCAACAGCTGACCAAACTCTTTGTTGCCCAATACTACAGAAACAATAGGCAAAAGAAGACCATATCATGCCTCTTCACGATGATTTAGGAGAAGGGTGAGTCCTTGAAGAGCTTTCTATCCTGGTTCAATACCAAATATTCCTCAATCGATAACTGCGATCAATATTCTGTTGTTGAGGCTTTCAGGATGGCCCTAATACCCAGAACGAACTTCCATCAATCTCTGGTGAAACGACCTCCATCGGGAATCGGGGAGATAAAATTCATAGTGGGCCCACTTCCCAAGATATGGAGGGAATCAGCAGATCCCAGCTGCACAAGGCCCAAAAATGAGGATAATTAGCGAAGTCAACAACATCCACAATCGGGTAGTAGACGCCCGGATCATTTTCTCTGCATCTGACCTCTATAACATCCAGACACCCCATGACGACCCGTTTTTTATTACCCTGATGGTGGCAAACTGCCTCATCAAGCGGGCCATGATCGACCCAGGGAGCAGTCTAAACATCATCACCAAGTGGGCTTTCAACAAACTTGAGATTAATCCCAGGGAGATAGTGCCTTCCAGAAGCCCAATAGCAGGATTCGATGGAAAATAAGTCGAACCGATCAAAGAGGTTCAATCACCAGTATCTGTTGCCCGAAGGACACTTACAGAGACCTTCGTTGTGGTTGATGTGAAGCAATCCTACAACCTACTCATGGGGAGAGGTTGGATCCACCGCATGCTTGGAGTGCCATCAACCCTGCACCAGGTAATGAGGTGCGTGGGCCCTAACGGGGTTGACATCATCAACATCAAAGGTGATCAGGTAGCAACTAAGAAATATTACGTTGTTACCCTGAAGGGAATGAGAAAATAAAAAAACTTGGGAAAAATCAAGATCGAGGATCAAGTTCTAAGTTCCAAATAACAATTAAAGGAATGGGGCTCGGGCCCCCCAATCATGGTAGAGCTCTTACAGCAGATAGCCGTCTTACCCGATCAACCTGAGAAAATTACTTATGCAGGTAAAAATGTCACAACTCTTCAGTGAAAGAAACTAACCACATTCCTGCAGGACAACTCTGATGTCTTTGCATGGGGACACATGGACATGTCTGCCATTAAATTAACTATTGACCAACATTCCCTTCATGTTGACCCAAGTGTAAGACCGATCAGGCAGAAGCAGAGACGTATGGGGGCCCACAAAAATCATATCATAACCAAAGAGGTGTCCCATATGCTTCAGGCGGAGTTCATCAGAGAGGTAAAGTATCCCGAATGGCTTGCCAATGTTGTTGTAGTCCAGAAAAAGAATGGGAAATGGAGGATTTGCGTTGATTTCACCGACCTCAACAAAGCTTGCCCCAATGACAGTTTTCCTTTGCCAAAAATTAATCAGATGGTGGATGCCACCGCTGGTTTTGAGCAGTTAAGCTTCCTCGATGCATACTCGGGCTACAAATAGATAACATGAACCCAACCGATGAGGAGAAAACGTCCTTCATCACAGAGACGGGTACTTACTATTTTAAAATTATGCTTTTCGGACTAAAAACTGTAGGCGCCACTTTCCAAAGATTGGTGAACAAGATCTTCAGGGGAATGATAGGCACCGTGATCGAGGCTTATATCTATGACATTGTGGTGAAGAGTAGGGAAAATTAATGCCATTTGAGACATTTACAGCAAGTGTTTGACACCTTCCAAAAGCATGGAATGAAGCTCAATCATACCAAGTGCTCTTTTGGTGTACATCGGGTCAGTTCTTGGGGCATATAGTGGATCGGACTAGGATACAGGCAAGTCCAACCCAAGTCAAAGCCCTGCTGTGGATGGGCGAACCCCGAACGCATAAGGACATACAAGTGCTGACCGGGAGGGTGCCTGCCCTTAGTCAGTTTTTTGCAAGACTCATCGACCATTGCAGACCCTTCTTCAAAGCTATCAACGCAAGGAAGGGCAATGTATGGGGCCCCGAACAGACCAAGGCCCTCCTCAAGCTAAAAGAATACATGACTAAGCCGTCAATCATCGCCACTCCAAAGCCTGACGAGGTTCTATACTTATACTTGGCAACATCTGCAGTCTCAACCAGTGCAGCCCTTATTAGGGAGGACAATAACTTATAGATGCCCATTTTCTACACCAGCAAGGCCTTAGCCGAAGCTGAGACCCGTTATAGCAGACAAGTGAAGCTAGTGTTATCCTTGTGATGAGACGTCATGTGTGTAAAAATATGTGGTTAAAAATAACACCTTAACGACTCTAGGTTTTACCATACGCAAGCGCACGTATCAATTGTAGAATAACAAATGGCTTGAGTAAGGGATATCGATCCCACAGAGACAAAGATTGTTCACTTTAGCAATTCAAAAACACATAATTATATTTTCTAAGAATGGTTTATTTGGGTGGTCAAAGACCAAATTTTATTTTAACTAATAATTATCTAGAAAGCAAATTAAATTGGTTGTGATTCAGATGAGAGAGAAAACTAGGGTTTTCATCACTTAACCACTAATCGCATAATATAGTTCATCATTGTATAAATTGTATGAGGGTGATCCATAACTGTGAATTAAGTCATACCGCAAATAGCTAAATACGACCTCAAAAAGGAGTACCATCAACCGGATTGTGACAACCCATCTCATGATTGACCTAACTAGTACATGCCAATTATTTTACTCTAATCTACTCATACTGCATGAAAATAAACTAAAACATGTCTATTTTAATTGGCCAAGGCACGACCTGTGTCAACCTAGGGTTTCAAGTTTCATTACCACCATTGTATAGAAAATCATAATTAAGCATCCAAGTTCCTGCTCATATTGAATAATCATAGTTGTGCAAAATAATACATTCATTCCATCTAAGACAAGAATTTAGAACAAACATATAATTTTATATTACAAATCAGAACGGTCTCTTAACTACTACAATTATCACAGTATGGTCAATAGTTTCCCCTCGTTACAATTGAATAACAATGAAATAACAACATTACTTGGCAAGAGTTTTTCTAGAAAACCCTAGATACCGAATTAATTGCTTATGATGGAAAGATACTGCATTGTTGATGTAGAATCGCCTTCTATGGTCTTCTTTTTTGGATCTCTAGGTTTGAATATGGCTCTTAACAGCAACAAGTCTGAATGAATTAACTTCTTTGAATAAATGTCTCCCAAAAACCAACTCTCATGAATCCCCCTCTTCTGATATACAATCGTGTATATATAGACAATGGTATAGAGAGGCCCTTTTCAATCTTTTCACTCTAAAACTCATGCAAACCTTACCTTCTCATATATATAAGTGTATATACATGTATATAAAGGTCTGGAGTCGCAGGCACGTCTTCCAATTGAGTCGGGGGTGAAACAGGAAAAATCCACGAAAAAACCACCAAAAGTTGTTGCACCTACGCTTGGAGCGTACCAGGCTTACGCTTCAAGCGTAGGTCCAAGCGTACCCTCAAGGTGTAGGTCTAAGCATAGAATTATGTTTTCCAGCTACTTTTTGAACTGGAAGCGTAGGTATTTTGTGGAAAATCACTTTGCTTCGTGAATGCACCAAAATGATCATCTTAAACATACGATACTTTTTGCTGAAGATGACGGCTTTTGAAAATGCCATTTTTGCCCTCCGAGAGTCATTTTTGCCTAGGACAGCCTATTTGACTCTCCTCTTGGATAGAAAGAACACTCTTCAGTTAATTCACCGAAGTTAGCTCTATTTCTTCATTAAGCTCCTGAAACTTGCTTTAACACGGAAATGCAATAAAAATACCAAATAATGGAATGAAATAATGTAACAATCGTGAGTTAAGGTGTCAAAATGACTAATATTTGACACATATCACCTTGGTGAATGCAAAACGATGCTTTCAACACTATTTTGAGGTGCATCCTATCATGGTCCCGACTTCAACTCGATCTGGGTCATCATGTCAAAACCTAACCTTTCGGGGAGGATCTCAAAATGGGTCATCGAGTTGGGCATCTATGATATAACCTACGTTCCCCGAACGACCATCAAAGGTCAGGCAGTGGTTGATTTCCTGTTAAAAGAGGAAACCAAATACATGGATCAGCTAGTTGAACTTGCTTTGTGGAAACTATTTACGAATGGATCAGTCAGTTCAAACGGATCGGGGGTAGGTTTGGAGATTCAAATGCCCGATGGAACCCACCTCCAGATGTTAGAACGGTTACAGTTCCCAGCAACTAACAATGTAGCCAAGTACAAAGCAATCATATCTGGACTTCGATTGGCTAAAAGCCTCTGGATCCAGAGCCTTACGGTGTACAGTGACTCCCAGCTGGTCATCCGGCAGATCAGCGGAGAGTATGAAACTAAGGACCCAAAAATGGAATCCTATTGGATACTCATACTAAAAGAGGCAGGGTACTTCTAGAAGGTAACTTTCAATCAGATTCTAAGAAATGAAAACACTACAACCGACTATTTATCCAATCAGGCATCCTCAGCTGGCGAGGACCTGACCCGGGTCATACTGATGGATTTCTTAACAAGACCTAGCATTCAGGAACCTGAACAAGTAATGTTTATTCCATAGGAGCCCAACTGGATGGACCCTCTGGTGGATTACCTAAGAAACAGGACCCTCCTAAAGTCCAAGCCCGAAGCTCGTAAGATTTGCATGAAGTCAACCAGATACTCTATTATCATGGGACAACTCTACTGAAATTAATTTTCTAGCCCTTACTTGAAGCGTGTAACCCCCTCTGAAGAATGAGCGGTAATGGAGGAGATCCACAGCGGATCATGTGGAAATCACTCCAGGGGTAGGTCTCTCGCTCATAAGATACTATCCCAGGGGTACTTCTGGCCATACTTATCATGAGACGTTGAAGCTTACGTTTGAGGGTGCAAAAAATGCCTAATGCATAGAGACGCTATCCATCCACCACCAAAACTCATACACCTAACCATTGTCCATCATCCTTCCGCCCGGTGGGGAATGGACATCGTTCGTCCTCTCAATATGGCAATCGATCGACCACCCACGTGTTGTTGGCTACTTACTACTTCACTAAATGTGTAGAAGCCGAAGCATATCCAATGATCAAGAGCAAACATGTCATCAAATTCATCTAGAGCCACATAATATACATGTTTGAGCCGCCCATGATAATTATGATGGACCATGGGATAAATTTAGACAACAAGAAAGTTAGAGCATTCCTTGCCGAGCATGGAATCAATCAAAACACTTCCTCAGTCGAGTACCTGCAGGCAAATGAACAAGCTGAAAGAACCAACCAAACCATCTTCGACATTCTCAGGAAGAAGCTCGACGAAGCGAAGGGGGCCTGGCTAGAAACGTTGCCCGAAGTGCTATGGTCATACAGGACTACACCGAGGCAACCTACCGGGGAGACCCCCTTCTCCATGGCATACGGCGCTGAAGTCGTGATCCCTAGTGTGGTTAAGGTACCAACCTTAAGGAGTCAAGCATGGCATGAAGGCCTTAACAACCAACACCTGGCCCACGGATTGGACCTACTGGATGAAAAGAGGGAAGCAGTAGGGATCAGTTTGGCGGCTTACTAGCAACACATTCAAAATCACTTTAATCAAAAAGTTAAAAAAAGGGAATTCCAGGTCAAAGACATGGTCCTTAGGCGAAAGATTAGAATCATTGGCAAACTTAGGGAGGGTTATGAGGGTCCTTACACTATCACTGAAGTGATCAGGCGTGGGGCATACCACATTCGAAAAAATAAAAATGGTCGGATGGAACCCAACTCCTAGAACGCCTTACGTCTAAAAAGGTATTACCCGTAGTTGAGTAATATAGGTTACATCTCATGTTTCTCTTGTTCACTTATTTTTATAAGAAGGCACCAGTGCCCGATGGATTACACTTGCTTCAGAAGTCATTCATCAGTAAAATGTATTTTCCGTACAAAGAAAAGTCACGGATATATTGTGCTTACGAAAAAAAACTAAGTGTTGTGACATCTTTCTCATGGCCACAAGCACCCGAAAGACATAACACCGATCCATGTATGGTCAAGACATCAAAATTTCACAAAAATAAACTAAGTGTCGTGTCATCTTTCTCAAAGCCACAAGTTTCCGAAAGATATAACATCGATCCATGTATGGTCAAGACATCAAAATTTCACAAAAATAAACTAAGTGTTCTGACATCTTTCTCAAGGCCACAAGCGCCCAAAAGACACAACACCGATCCATGTATAGTGAACACATCAAAATTTCACAAAAATAAACTAAGTGTTCTGACATCTTTCTCAAGACCATAAGCGCCCGAAAGACACATCACTAATCCATGTATGGTCGGGACATCAAAATTTCACAAAAACAAACTAAGTGTTGTGATATCTTTCTCAATGCCACAAATGATTGAAAGATACAACACTGATCCATGAACGATCAAGATATCAAAATCTCTCAAAAATAAAATAAGTGTTGTGACGTCTTTCTCAAGGCCACAAATGCCCGAAAGACATAACACCGATCCATGTATGATCAAAACATCAAAGTTTCACCAAGGCCCCAAAACATCAAGTGTCAAGGGCAAGCTGAGCATTCAGAAATGTTATCAACAGCCAAGCTGAAATATTAAAATAGAAACTTTCATTAAGTAGAGGGCCCTAGTGGTTAAGGCTTACAAGAGGTGAAAGGAAAAGAAAAGATAAGAAAAAACTAAGTCTTGTGAGCCTGCCTATCAAACTTAGGCTCAAATTTGTCTACTATCCTAGCATCAACCTTCATACCCGAAGGTTCTATACTAGTAGGTTCAGAAGGAGGCAGAGAAGAGGGATCAGGAAAAGAGGAAGAACCATGCAGAGGTTTCGTCAAGAACTCCCCGAAGAGAAGGTCATTCGGACCTGGAGCCGGATCATCATAACGAGGGGCTATACCAAGGAAAGCATTCAGATCCACTATATACTTGAATTGTTGTTCTTTAAGAGGGAGCTGAGATTCCTCCATGCAGATCCTCCACTAATACCCGATCCGGTAATTGGAAGTGTCGTTGAACCTTTGGTACATCTCGTTCCCCCTCGGTGGCACATTTCAATAGTAGATCTCTCCACTACCTAAAGGTTCTCCAACTCAACCTTCTCTTCCAGAAGCCTGAGGTGGGATGCCTTCAACCCCTCATTATGGGCCACCAAATCAGTGTTTCGAACTTCTAAGGCCTGATGGCCAATCAAGTTCTCTTGAGGGGACTTCTCTACAGTCTCAGTCCGGAGAGTCTATTCAACCAGCTCCTTCTTCAGAAGCTCCACCTACTTGTACAACTTCTGCTTGATGTTTTTTTTTTCTAAAACAAGGCAGCTTGGCTCCGAAAAGTTATGTTGTCACTATCAAGCTTAGCATTGTAAGCTTTGTCATAATACAACATATGCAAAAATTTACAATCGGAAATTGGTTAATAAACAGGTGTATTCTAGCAAGATACGAGAAAATAATAATGCTTATCAAGGAAGTCATTAACCTTCATGGCTATCTCCGGACCGATCATAGCCAGATGGTCCCGATCCATCTTAAAAATCGTCTTGCGGTCACCAGGGGTCCAGATCTCCAAACCTATTGTTCGGAGGGCATCACCGTTCTCGATGGTCTGTTGCCCAACAACCAGTGTTCGGTTCCCAAGTAGGACCAATTTCGGATGTTAAGCAATGGCCTCGGCAGCAATATTAGCCTCCCCAAAAATACTGTGACATACAGTTCTCTTCAGTCTGACCCGACGCCCTACTGCCCAATACCCGAAGTCCTGGGATGTGATTCTGAAGACCCCTGGGCAGTCCCAGGAGAGGAAAGATTGACGGGAGTATCTTCGATTGGTGGTGGAGGAGGAATGACAGGAACATCTTCAGTTGGGGGTGGAGGAATGATCGGAGCATCCCTGGATGGAGGAGTAGGAACCACTTCAATGGTTGGGGTCACAGTGTTGATGGGATTGGTTGAAGCTGAGGGGTTGTCTGATCGAGGGGTTTTTTATTTGGACTTACCTGACCTCAGATCAATTAGATGGATTCTTAACGGTATGACTTCTGCTCCAAACACTGATATTTCCTGCAAAGCATCATCAGTTAGGTACTCAGGAGTCATCTTCAAAGGCTTCCCCCATATTTCAAGCGGAGGAGATCAAAATGTAAAAGAATGTAAGAGCGGGAGATGTTTCTATCTAGCACTCCCAAAAACCTATGGACGTACTTCCCTCTGCGGTCATCACACAACTTACATAAGGAAGCCCCTTTATGGTAGGGCCTGAAGGGAGGAAGCAAGTGTTTACTGAAGACTTTATGGATCGGGAGGTTGAGTCAATTAGAGTATCTCCAATTTCCACTCACCAAGATAATCCTCTATTTCCATCCCTTATTTGGCCTATCCAGATCGTCGCATATTTTTCTCCCTTGGAAAGGGAACAGGTTATAGTGACCTTTGCAGTCCTTAAGGTTTTGCAGCTTATAGGAAAACAAAACTTCAGCCAGACCCAGGTCCAGACCTAGGTCCCTATTTAGTATCAGGGTCATAACCAAAATTCTAAAGAAGTTTGGCCCTACCCCAAATGGGGCTGGGCCAAATACAAATAGAGCATCAAGAAAAAAAGGATGAATAGGGAAACACGGAACCCTCAAATAATAGGCAGAAAGCAAAATCTGATCATCCTTCACCCCTCCTAAAGTCTATGTTTTAGGGATAATGGGTGACGATAACATCATCGGGTATGTTGTCTATATCTAACATAACGTCTATGTAAGAACATTTATACTATGTGTTAGTCACTAAAATACCCTAGAGGGGGGGGGGGGGGGGGGTGAATAGGGTTTTAAAAATAATTTCTAACTCCTTTTTATTCTTACTAGAACATGCAACAAGGTTCAATATTAATTTACAAGGTAAAATATGCAATGAATGATTTCACTTAAATTCAACAAGCTATTTACCACAATATAAATTAAGCATGCATGAACATAAAGTAAAGAGATAGAGATAGAGATATTGACACCGTGATTTTTACGAGGTTCGGTAACTCCTACTCCTAGGCTCAAAGAATCCCCTTCCTTGAGACTTTCCAAATCCTCACACTATGGCTCTTCCTTCAATAGGTGGAATAGCAAAACATTTACAAAAGAGCTAACTAGCTCTTCACACAATCAAGAGAACAATCCTCCCTTGATACAATGGGCTTCACTCACCCAATATCACAAATTTGTGTATGTAATCAATATATCACTCAAGAAACAAAAACACTCAAAACCCTAAGGTTTTTATGGATGATAGATCCATATAAGCTCAAGTGTTTTTAGGTGATATTTCAAGAACTCAAGATATATATATTCTCACAATGTATTTTCAATAAGAGAATAGGCTCAAGGCTTGAGTTTAAATCTTCAAAATGATAAGAGTGAAAAACGAGATTTTGCTCTCAAAAGATTTTTCAGAAGATGCTTGAGAGAAAATTAGAGATGAACAATATTTGGAAAATTTCTCACACAAGAACCTTTTTATTTTTAATCCATATCTCTTTCTTTATATAGTGAACACTAGGGTTTGGAGACTGTGTCTCACCCTAGACAATATGGAGAGTAGGACCTGAAAATCTGCAAGCAAAATCATTTCCTTTTGGGCAAAAATATTGTTTAGAAATACTTTTCCTTCAAATCCTGAAGCATCCAGTCGACTGCCTACCGGCACCCAGTCGACTGTCTCCATGCTTAGATTTAAAATATTTTTCCCAACGGCTAGGGTCAGTCGACTGCCTCAAGAAGGCCAGTCGACTGCCTCATGAGTCAGTCGACTGCCTTGGACAGGCCAGTCGACTGCCTCAGGCAATCAAAAATGTTCGAAACTCTCTGGTCCAGTCAGGTGGCTGGGTTCTTAACTGCCAGTCGACTGCCTTGGACAGGCCAGTCGACTGCCTCATGCAGTTAGAATGTTTTATAACTCACTGGTTCATCCAGTCGGCTGGGTCCTTAAGGGCCAGTCGACTGGGTCACAGTCAGTCGACTGCCTTGGACAGGCCAGTCGACTGGGTGACTCCAAAAATTGTTTTCAAGGTCCGTTTTTGATCCGTTTGAGTAATTGCTTGAGCTTATAAGATCAATCAACGCATTAGATACCTTGTTACAATATTCTCACCCCGACCTATCTACCCCAGGTCTTGAGTCTAGCTTTTGTTCTTTCTTTGATCTTTTTGTCCTTCTTCGAGTTTGCGCTTGAGTTTCCTTATCGTTTGTTGCTTTAGCGATCTTCCCGATACATTTACCTGTACTTGCTGAAACACTTAGCTCAAAGCCATATTAGTACCAAACACGATTTTGAATGTTTTGTTAATATCAAAATAAGATTTATTGTTTGAAATGGAATTTCAAAGCCAACAATCTCCCCCTTTTTGATGTTGACAAAACATTTTGTGTTTGCTCATAATTGGTAAAGTATCAAGTGATACTCCCCCTCAATGTGTGCATCTTTCATTTTTATTTTCATGCTCCCCCTTAGGAAATAAAATTTTCAATTTGATATTCATTTACGTAATGCATTGAAGAATAATATAAACAACATTTTTTAATTAATAATTGCAAGATCGATACATGCTGTTTTACTACTACACATTACAAAATAATAAAGCATAGGAATAAAACTAAAGATAACATAAACAACACACATGGTAACGTCCTATGCTACGCAAAAATGGACCTAGGCCAACACAAACAACCTAAACATTATCCCCCTTTGACGACATCGAAAAGGCGGAGGGTCACGGCGAAGTGCATCCATGGCGGTGGTGAGGCGGTCGATCTTGTCCTCAAGGCGCTTCATGTCCGCGGCTGTCTGCTTTTGGGCCTCCTCATTGCGCTTCACGATTTCCAAGATTTGGGTAAGAGTTTCGGGATTACCCCCGAACCCAAAATCCGGAATATCGAAATCGCTACCAAGAGACGGAAATGAGGAAGTCGGAGCATCTGGACGAGGTGCCTCGGGACGAGGAGCGTCGGGACGAGGAACAGAAGGACCGGCTTGGTCCGCAGGAGGGGCAGCCCTAAGAGAGACCAACACTCCATCAGCATTTTTGCCAATGTGCATTTGCTTGAGATGAGTGCGGTCCAGAAAGATCGGATTGTGCTCCGTAGGCTCGTCAGCAAGTGGCACACCGTTCCGACTGAGAAGATAGGATAAATGGATAGGAAAAATAAGTGCGCCTTTCTTCTTGTGGCACTCGAGGATTGCCGATATGAAGAGGAAGGCAAGATTGACCTTCCGACCGGTCATGACACAGTAGACAAGGAAAGCTTCCATAATCGACACAAGACTCCGGCTTCCGGACTTGGGCAAAATGGAATACGTGATAATGTTGTGCACAAGTCTAGCCTCGGGAGTAAGCGAGGAAGAAGGAAACTCAGCAATGGCGGTGGTTGATTTATTCACAGAAATAGCCCGAACTGCTTCGAGAGGATCGAAATCACTCGAAGAGTACCAAATAGATGGGCAGTAATAGGAGATACCGCCAGGGGGTAGCCGAAAAACAGTATTGAGTACTGCTTCGGTGATCTTTACTGAGACGCCTCCAACATTGGAGCTAAGCAGGGTGGAGATAAGGCGTGGTTGAGAAGGATTCACCAGATTGGTGTAGAATGCTTTGACAACCCTTGGATAGAGCGGTACATCGAGCGAGAGAAAGAAATCCCAACCCATATTGAACGTATTAGCGCAAATTTCTTCGCACAAGGGTTGAGTCACAATGCGACTCCGAGCAAATTTTCGATGAAGGAACTGAGTTTCGAAAAGACGAACACTGTCTTCATCACCGAGAAGATCAGTCAGAGACATCGGACCAGATTCAGATTCGGAATTAGTGTCCTCATGAACAGGAGACGGAGGTGGAGGAGGTGCAGCCGAAGAGCTTCCACCCCTACGGGCGCGTTTCTTGAGGCGCACGACATTAGAAGCCATGAGAGAGATGAGAATCAAGAAGATGGGAAGCATTTTGAGAAGAAAAACGAAAAGAAATGGTGAAAACAGAGAGGGAGAAGTGAAACTGTAAAAAAATATATATGGATATATATATGGAGATATATAACTGAAAATGAAGAGGGGAGTGGTGATGATGGAGGAGAGGATCGTGGTGTAGTGGGAAAGTGGTTTAAAGATGAGTAAATGGCGTGAAGAAGAGAAGAAATGGGAGAGATCGTGGAGAGAGTGGAGAGAAGACGAAGAGAAAGAAGAAATAAAAACAATGTTCGCGCAGAGGCAGTCGACTGGCCATATGGAGACAGTCGACTGGCTCATGACCCAGTTGACTGGCCAATGTAGGCAGTCGACTGGCTGAAGATAGTTAAAAACACAAAAACTCACTGGTTGATCCAGTCGACTGGCCGTATATGAGGCAGTCGACTGGCCCTCAAAAAAAAAATTTTGAAAACTTTTTAAATTTTGAAAGCCGAGAACGTGGACGAGAATTTGTGAAAATTAACTGATGACTTCAAAATCCATGGCCATTCCTAAGTCCCTACGAATTTTTGAAAATGGTTCATCCGAGAGGGGTTTAGTAAAAATATCCGCCAATTGATTCTTAGTGTCAATAAAAACCAATTCAACGTCGCCTTTAGCTACGTGATCCCGTAAAAAATGATGCCTAATCTCTATGTGCTTTGTGCGAGAGTGTTGAATAGGATTCTTTGAGATACAAATAGCACTAGTGTTATCACATTTAATGGGTACGCGATTGAAAACAAGCCCAAAATCAAGTAATTGTTGCTTAATGTAAAGAGTTTGAGCACAACTACTACCGGCCGCAACATATTCGGCTTCAGCCGTAGATAAGGCAACCGAATTTTGCTTTTTACTTGACCATGAAACTAACGAGTGACCTAGAAAATGACATGTACCGCTTGTGCTTTTCCGATCAACTTTACAACCCGCAAAATCGGCATCCGAATAACTTGTGAGATCAAGTGTAGTACCACTTGGATACCAAAGTCCTAAGTTAATCGTCCCGTTAAGATAGCGAAAAATACGTTTTACGGCTAGCAAGTGAGATTCTTTGGGACAAGATTGAAAGCGAGCACATAAGCATACACTAAACATGATATCCGGTCTACTAGCAGTTAAATAAAGTAAACTTCCTATCATGCCTCTATATTTAGTAATATCAACACATTTCCCATTTTCATCTTTATCGAGTTTAATAGAGGTACTCATTGGAGTAATGGCATGTTTGGCTTCCTCCATACCAAATCGCTTTAGCAAATCTTTAGTATACTTAGATTGGCTAACAAATAATCCATCCAAGCTTTGCTTGATTTGCAACCCTAAGAAGAAGTTCAACTCACCCATCATACTCATTTCAAATTCGTTTTGCATGTTAGATGCGAAATCCTTGCAAAGGGAAGTGTTTGTTGATCCGAATATAATGTCGTCAACATATATTTGGATAATCAACAAATCATTCTTGACAGTTTTTGTAAATAGAATGGTGTCAACTTTGCCTTTAGAAAAACCTTTTTGAAGTAGAAAGTCACTAAGCCGTTCATACCAAGCTCTAGGAGCTTGCTTTAACCCGTACAAAGCTTTAGATAATTTGTAAACATGATTTGGAAAACGTTCATTTTCAAAGCCGGGTGGTTGTTTCACATACACTTCTTCATCTATAGTTCCGTTTAGAAAAGCACTTTTGACATCCATTTGATAGAGAATGAAATTTCTAGATGATGCAAATGCAAGAAGCATTCTAATTGCTTCTAATCTAGCTACGGGTGCAAAGGTTTCATCATAGTCAATGCCTTCCTCTTAATTGTAACCTTGAGCTACGAATCTTGCTTTATTTCGAATAATCACTCCATTTTCATCCTTCTTATTTCGAAAAACCCATTTAGTGCCTATTATAGTTTGATGTGTGGGTTGAGGGACTAAATTCCAAACTTGATTGCGTTAAAATTGATTTAGTTCCTTTTGCATAGCCATGATCCAAGAATCATCACATTGAGCTTCGTGGAAGTTCTTGGGTTCAATATTGGACACAAAAGCCATGTGATTGCATAAGTCTCTAAGTTGAGATCTTGTGCTAACACCTTGTGAAGGGTTTCCTATGACTTGGTCAAGAGGATGGTTGTGCACAATCCTCCAAGATTTAGGAATGGAGCAAGTCAAGTCATCATTTGATTGATCTCCAACTTTACTCTTATCCATTTGCCTACTTGACGAGTTGGAGATATTGAGATTATTGAAATTATCCTCAATTCCTACAACTTCATCATCTTCTAGGTCAACTCTAGGTGAGGGTAGAGGTGGTGATTCATAAAAAACAACATGGATAGACTCTACCATGGTTAAAGTCCTTTTGTTAAAGACTTTAAAGGCTCTACTTGTTGAGGAATAACCTAAGAAAATTGCTTCATCCGATTTGGAGTCAAATTTTCCCAAGTTATCTTTATCATTTAAAACAAAACATTTACAACCAAATACCTTGAAATAACCAATATTGGGTTTCCGACCATTCCACAACTCATACGGAGTTTTACCCAATTTCATTCGAATTATAACTCTATTTATGACATGACAAGCGGTATTTACCGCTTCCGCCCAAAGACTTCGGGGAAGGTTGTGTTCATTTAACATAGTTCTAGCCATTTCTTGTAAAGATCTATTTTTCCTTTCAACTACCCCATTTTGTTGAGGAGATCTTGGAGCCGAGAGATCATGAGATACACCAAATTCATCACATAATTTCTCTAGATCTTGATTGTCAAACTCTCTACCCCTATCACTTCTAATTTTCTTGATTTTCAAATCTTTTTCATTTTGAATGACTCTATAAAATTTATCGAGAATGGAGTGAGTTTCATTTTTATGAGCAAGAAAGTAAACCCAAGTAAATCTAGAGTAATCATCTACTATAACAAGTATATAGAGTTTCCTGGCCAAGCTAGCCGTTCTTTCCGGACCAAAGAGATCCATATGAAGTAACTCTAAGGGTCGAGAAGTGGTGATATCTTTCTTTCTCTTAAAAGAAGATTTCACTTGCTTACCTATTTGACATGCACTACATATTTTATCTTTTGAAAAATTAGTCTTCGGGAGGCCTTTGACTAATTCATTTTTAGACAAACGTTGGATGAGGTCCATACTAGCATGTCCTAAGCGTCTATGCCATAACCAACTATTTTCACTCGATGTGACAAAGCACTTAACATCTTGTTCATTTAATTCACATAGCAACATAGTATATAAATTTCCGTTTCTCTTTGCATTGAACAATTGCTTTCCGTCTTTCTCAACTATGCATGCATTTGACCTAAAGATAACATCATAACCTTTGTCACAAAGTTGGCTAATACTAAACAAGTTATGCTTTAAACCATCAACTAAAAGTACGTTATCTATAGCTAGAGAGGAAGATATACCAATAAATCCGATTCCAACAATTTTGCCTTGTGAGTTATCTCCAAAAGTAACATTTCCTCCTTCATAAGATTTTAATGACATGAATTTCGATTTGTCCCCCGTCATGTGCCTTGAACATCCGCTATCAAGAAACCATCTTTCTTTTGAGGCGGTCTTCAAGCACACCTACAAAACAACGTTACGTGACTTTTATTGGTACCCAATCTATTTTGGGTCCATTTTGGTTAGAAAGAGATGCAATAGTTCCTTTCGGAACCCAAATTGATTTAGTTACCAAGTTTTCTTTAGCACGTAGAGATGCAATAGTTCCTTTTGGAGCCCAAAACATTTTTGAAACAATTTTCTTCTTCTTTCTTAGAAAACATGCATTTGCTTTGTGACCTCTTTTCTTGCAATAGTAGCATGAAACATGATTGTGATCAATAGAAGTTGAGCATGAAGATTGTTTTGAAAAAGTATGCTTTAATGATTTTCTTTTCTTCAATAAAAGTGCATCTTTGTTGAATGCATCATATCCTAAGCCGCATTTGTCAAAAGAGTTTCTTTGTCTTCCTAGCATGATGCTCAAGTTTTCTTTTCCTTTTGTGAATTTTGCTAAGATGTTTATTTGATCATCAATGGTCTTCTTCAACAAAATATTTTCCTCTTCTATCTTCATACTTTTGTCATTAGTTGCATTTACATCAACTATGGTGTGGCAAGTGGAATTACATGAAGATTTAGATTTCTTGAGCAAACTATGTTTTTTTGCTAGTTTTTCAAACTCACCATACAAATTTTCAAATGCATCTTGTAATTCATTATGAGAAAATAATAGCTCATCATATGATAAAATGGAATTATCTAATGCATGTAAATTTAAATGTACCTCATCTTCATTTGCCATGAGGCAAAGATTTGCACTTTCCTCACCATTCTCTTCCTCATCCGAATCACAAGAGTCATAATCATCCCATGTTGCATTCATGGCCATTTTGTTTGGCCTTTTATCGTTCTCCTTTTTGGGCTTGAAACACTCATTTCTATAGTGCCCCGGTTTACCACAATTGAAACAAGTAATAGACTCCTTCTTGCTTGTCTCTCCTCTTGGTTCATTGCTCTTTAAGAACCTCCGACCTTTAGCCTTCTTTCGTTGAAGAAATATCTTGAATTGTTGAGTGATCAAGGCAATGTCTTCATCAACCTCTTCTTCGATTCTCTCATTTGCTTCACTTTTAGTTGAAGTTTGCAAGGCTATACCTTTTCTTGGCTTGGCGTCTTCTTCACGAGATTTCAAGGTAATTTCCCATGTAAGGAGTGACCCGAAAATCTCATCAAGACTCATAGTGCTAAGATCATGTGCTTCTTTAATAGCCGTCACCTTCGCATCCCATTTGACAGGAAGGCTTCTAAGGACTTTGCGTGCCGCATCGGATCTAGGAACAATTCTACCAAGATGCTTTAGTCCATTCAAAATGTTAGTAAAACGAGACATCATAGAATTGATATCTTCATCTTCCTTCATGGAAAATAATTCATATTCATGCATAAGTATATCAATTTTAGATTCTCTAACTTGAGTAGTTCCTTCATAAGTAACTTCAAGTTTATCCCACATTTCTTTGGCCGTGGAGCAAGTAGAGACTCGATTAAATTCATTTGGACTTAAGGCACAATTTAGATTAACCTTAGCTTTGGCATTAAATGAAATAAGTCTACGCTCATCATTATCCCATTCGTTGGGCAATTTGGGAATGGTTTTTCCATCAACTACTTTGGTAATTGTAAAAGGTCCATCAACAATAACTAGGCAAATTTGATAATCAATAGCTTGAAGAAAATCTATCATTCTAGTCTTCCAATAACTATAGTTTGAACCATCAAACCATGGGGGCCTATTGTTTGATTGTCCTTCTACATGAGTGACTATGTTTGAGGCCATGATCGTTCTCTAAGACTATTAAGTCAAAAACAAGTAGAGATTAGGCTCTGATACCAATTGTTAGTCACTAAAATACCCTAGAGGGGGGGGGGGGGGGGGGTGAATAGGGTTATAAAAATAATTTCTAACTCCTTTTTATTCTTACTAGAACATGCAACAAGGTTCAATATTAATTTACAAGGTAAAATATGCAATGAATGATTTCACTTAAATTCAACAAGCTATTTACCACAATATAAATTAAGCATGCATGAACATAAAGTAAAGAGATAGAGATAAAGATATTGACACCGTGATTTTTACGAGGTTCGGTAACTCCTACTCCTCGGCTCAAAGAATCCCCTTCCTTGAGACTTTCCCAATGCTCACACTATGGCTCTTCCTTCAATAGGTGGAATAGCAAAACCTTTACAAAAGAGCTAACTAGCTCTTCACACAATCAAGAGAACAATCCTCCCTTGATACAATGGGCTTCACTCACCCAAGATCACAAATTTGTGTATGTAATCAATATATCACTCAAGAAACAAAAACACTCAAAACCCTAAGGTTTTTATGGATGATAGATCAATATAAGCTCAAGTGTTTTTAGGAGATATTTGAAGAACTCAAGATATATATATTCTCACAATATATTTTCAATAAGAGAATAGGCTCAAGGCTTGAGTTTAAATCTTCAAAATGATAATAGTGAAAAGCGATATTTTGCTATCAAAAGATTTTTCAGAAGATGCTTGAGAGAAAATTAGAGATGAACAATATTTGGAAAATTTCTTACACAAGAACCTTTTTATTTTTAATCCATATCTCTTTCTTTATATAGTGAACACTAGGGTTTGGAGAGTGTGTCTCACCCTAGACAATATGGAGAGTAGGACCTGAAAATCTGCAAGCAAAATCATTTCTTTTTGGGCAAAAATATTGTCTAGAAATACTTTTCCTTAAAATCCTGAAGCACCCAGTCGACTGCCTACCGGCACCCAGTCAACTGCCTCCATGCTTATATTTAAAATATTTTTCCCAACGGCTAGGGTCAGTCGACTGCCTCAAGAAGGCCAGTCGACTGCCTCAGGCAATAAAAAATGTTCGAAACTCTCTGGTCCAGTCAGTCGGCTGGGTTCTTAACTGCCAGTCGACTGGTCACAGTCAATCGACTGCCTTGGACAGGCCAGTCGACTGCCTCATGCAGTTAGAATGTTTTATAACTCACTGGTTCATCCAGTCGGCTGGGTCCTTAAGGGCCAGTCGACTGGGTCATAGTCAGTCGACTGCCTTGGACAGGCCAGTCGACTGGGTGACTCCAAAAATTGTTTTCAAGGTCCGTTTTTGATCCGTTTGAGTAATTACTTGAGCTTATAAGATCAATCAACGCATAAGATACCTTGTTACAATATTCTCACCCCGACCTATCTACCCCAGGTCTTGAGTCCAGCTTTTGTTCTTTCTTTGATCTTTTTGTCCTTCTTCGAGTTTGCGTTTGAGTTTCCTTATCGCTTGTTGCTTTAGCGATCTTCCCGAAACATTTACCTGTACTTGCTGAAACACTTAGCTCAAAGCCATATTAGTACCAAACATGATTTTGAATGTTTTGTTAATATCAAAATAAGATTTATTGCTTGAAATGGAATTTCAAAGCCAACACTATGATTTGTGTTTGGCATGTTCTAGACAATAACCATGTTGAGTTAATTGTCATGTTGAGAGCTTTGTATATTTGAAATCAAGTCGTTAGTATGTTCATTTCTATCTCGAGAAAAAAGTCAAGGAGTGTGTCAAAGCAAAGAAAGCTACTGTAGGGCAAAATCATCATTTCCAGACATCGTCACTTCACTGGAGGGAAAAAATGTCATTTCCAGACATTATGAATTTATCTAAATTCATCGGGAGTTTGAGATGACCAGTCCAACTCAAATATCAAAAAACTGCAAAAGAAGCAACATACCTATGTTATCAGAGGCAAAAAGAGGCAAAATGGCTCTAACCTACACTTTGGTTTTTGAAGTTGGGAGGGGACCCTACGCCCTAGACTTATGCTCAAGCGTAGGTCCCAAACATAGGCCTACGCCCTAGACCTACGCCCAATCGTAGGTCCCAATCCTCGGTCACGTGATTACTTGTTACGCAAGATTTATTTCAGGGTGGTTTCGGATTTTTCCAGATTGGTCCCTACTTCAAGATTTTAAGTGTATTGATGTATACACATATTTACATCATATTTTAGAGGATTTATCAAGGTATTGTGAAATTACATAAGAGGGCAAGGTTAGGGTTTTCTATGACTTAGCCTATAAATACCAAGGTTCTACAAGAGAAGAAGCTACGGTTTTTTACGATAATTTTTTAAGAGGGTTTTTGGTGAGAACTCTGCAATATTCTATTGTTCATATTCTTCTATAGAATGATACACATAGAGAGGTGATTATGTAGTGATCAAATATATTGGTGTTCTCTCTTGTGTTGAGGTTCTCCAATCGTGCTTCTACACCGAAGTTCTTTATGCACGATTGGATGAGTGATTGCTAAAAAATCATCACACCGTCCATTGCAATGAGGTTGTTTTGATCCGTTCGAGTATGAAGTGATTCAAGGATTTCAGACCGTGAGTAGAGAAAGGCAAATCAGGTGTGATTTGTGAGTCTCTCATAGTGTCTGGCGGAGCAAGCGTGCTTTGTGAAGTAGATGTGATTCAAGCGTTTCAGACTGCGAGTAGAGGAAGGCATATCGTGAGTGATTGTAAGTCTAAAACTTTCATATAGTCTGTAATTGTTGATTCATAGTGTATCGGTACCTGAGTGTACCCGTGGTTTTTTCCTTGGAACGTTTCCTTGGTTTTTCCACGTATAATTCTCGGTGTCATCTCTTGCCTTATTTTCTGCACTATATTGATGTTTGCTTGATATTGCTCGATAGATCTATTTTTGGAATTAAATTGAAAATTAGGGTCTATGACTAATTAAAATTGAATTTCTGGTAAATAATTTTAATTGATCATAAAATCGACAAAAAGCCTATTCACCCCCCCCCCCCCCCCCCACCTCTATGTTATTTTCATTATCGTCTAGGTAATTTTAATTGGTATCAGAGCGTGGTTGCCCCTTTTTAGGTTAATTACCTAAGGGTAGATTTTGTACTTAGATGCAGATGCCTCGCGAAGGAGGTTCCATATCTAGGTTCCCTTTTTTATAGCTTAAATTATACATATTGGAAAGCGAGAATGAGAGCGTTTTTAAAATCTTCAGATGAGAGAGCGTGGAATGCTGTTGAAGTAGGATATTCACCTCCTACTGTGAAAGACGACGCGACCAATGAATCAACATCAAAACCGTCGAGCGAGAGGACTGCTGCCGAGATGAATAGCGTGAATTGGATCTCGAAGGCATTGAATGCGTTATACAATGTTGTAACTCTGAGTAACATCAAGAGGATTACTACGTGCATAATTGCCAAGGAAGCTTGGGACATTCTCCAAGTCACTCATGAAGGAACTTTTAAGGTGAAACAATCAAAGCTTCAAATTTTAAATTCTCAATTTGAATAACTGAAGATAGAGGAAGATAAGGTCTTCGCAAACTTTGTGGCTAGATTAACTGATATTGTAATAGGTTGTCAAAACCTAGGTGAGCCTATTCATGAGACTACCATAGTAAATAAAATTATTAGGTCTCTTCCTAAACGTTTTCGATCTAAGGTCACTGTCATCTCAAAGGTCATGAGTCTTACATAAATTAAGGTTGAAGAATTGGGTGGAAATTTAAAATCTTATGAGCTAGAGATGTTCAAAAATCTCCCTAAAAAGGAAAGTGACACAAAAAAGAAGAGCATAGCTTTCAAAACCACTAGGGATGATCAGGTTGAACTTGATGAAGAAAGTGAGTTGAGTTTGAATGATATTGTCATGTTTGCTAAGAGGTTGAACAAATTTGTTAAGGCTAAACATAATGGCCAGAGACAAAAATTTGGGGATAAGTTGGGTGAGTCTAGAAGTAGAAATAAGACTCAAATTAGGAAGGACAAGTCTAATCCTAAGAAGAAGAAACCCAAATGTTTGGAATGTCAATGATATGGTCATATAGTTGCAGAGTGTGCAAACACTCTGAAGAAATCCAAAGGATTAACTATCAGTTGGGATGATGACTCTGATAATGGATCAGCTAGTGATGCAACAAAATCTGAAGTAGGTGATGATTATGAGAATTTCACTATGTTTGTTGTAGAGAGTAAGGAGGTTAACGAAGTTGCTTCAAGTTTGGCGATGTCTGAAGAGGAAGGTTCTGAGAGTGATGAAGATTGTGATGAAACGCTTCAAGAGTCTTATAATAAATTACTTGATAAGACCACACAACTTCACAAGAATCACATTAAAGTGTTGACTAAAAGTCTTAACATGGACAAAGAACTGCATTCTTTAAAAGGCGAATTAGCCAATAGCTCTCAAACTCTAAATCTTCTACAGACTCAAAAGACCAAGTTGGTTGGGGATTTGAATAAGTCTGAACTTGAAAAAACTGAGGCTTTGAAGTTAGTAGATGGTTTCAATAAGGAATTGGTTGAGAAATCTACTAAGATTGAGAATTTGGAAAAAGTGATGAAAGATACTAACTCAATTATTTTGAAGTGGTCTAGTGGAAGTCTTAAGCTTAATCATATGTTGAGTGTAGGAAAGTCCACAGGAAATACAAAGGGAGTGGGTTTTATTGGAGTGTTACAAAATTCGAATGTTGCTGCAAAAACCACTTTTGTAAAGGCCTCCCATATAGCATCAAGTTTATCAAAAGGAAATTCAAATTGGAATCCTAGGGTTCAATCTTATGTCAAAATTCCTGTTGAAAACAAGCTTTTCCTTACCCCTAGATATCCTAGGAAGTCAACTGATGGAGTCTGGAGGTTTGTTTCTATTTGTAATCATTGTGGTGTCAGTGGTCACATTCGACTAAGGTGTTTGAAGTTGAGAAGGAAAACTCTGCAATCGGTGAAGGAACAAAGAGTTCAACATGGAGATCGTGTTCAAGATCAAATTCGAATGTTGAATGAAGAAATGAAGAATTTGTTAAGATTGGCAAAAGGAGCTTCGAAGATGAAGAAGGCTTGGGTGAGAAAAAGTGAGCTAGATTGTCTTGTAGTTCATACTGCACTTAGAGCACACAATTCTACATCTTGGTATTTGGATAGTGGATGCTTGAGGCATATGACTGGAGATAAGTCATTGACTAGAGGAATGTCATGGTGGGATAGTCACTTTTGGTGATGGAGAGAAGTCAAAGGTTCTATGTAAAGGTACCATTGTGGTTTCTGGTCTACCTAAACTAGAAGATGTGTTTTATATAGAGGGTCTTAAAGAAAATTTATTGAGCATAAGTCAGATATGTGATAACAATCTTAATGTCACTTTTTCTCCTGATAAGTGTTCGATCATTGACTCTTCTGGGAATTGCGTAATGAAAAGTATGCGTTTAACTAATAATTGTTATTGCGTTGTTCCTAATTCTAAATGGTTATGCAATAGAGTTAAACTTGATGAAGTTGAAATCTGACACCAACAGATGGGACATATTAATTTTCATGAATTAACAAAAATTACTAAGAGTGAAATTGTTAAGGGAGTCCTTAAGCTTGGTTATGCAAAAGGAGTTCTGTGTGGATCATGTCAGAAGGGTAAACAAGTTAGATGTCAGCACAAAACGATAAATGTCATTGGTACTTCTAGACCTTTAGAGTTGTTTCATATTGATTTAATGGGTCCCATTAGGACCATGAGCAAAGGAGGAAATAAGTATATTTTTGTGATGGTGGATGATTATTCGAGATTTGCATGGGTTGAATTTCTAAGTGAAAAGTCTGAAGCTCCTGAAAGTTTTAAGAGAATTTATTTAAAAATTCAGACTGAGAAGAATTATTCCATTTCTAGAGTAAGGAGTGATCATGGAAGGGAGTTTGAAAATTCAGAAATTGAAGTGTTTTGTGAAGAGAGAGGAATAAAACATGAATTTTCAACACCTAAAACTCCTCAACAAAATGGAGTAGTTGAGATGAAGAATAGGGTTATTCAGGAAATGACTAATGTTATGCTACACGGTAGGAATATTCCTAGGTATTTTTGGGCCAAGGCGATGAACACAGCGTGTTACACCTCAAACAGAGTTTATCTTAAGCCTAACACCTTAAAAACTCCTTATGAATTGTGGAATGGCAAGAAACCCAATGTGAAATATTTTAAGATTTTTTGGAGCAAAATGTTATATTCTTAGAGATCGTGAATCTATTGGGAAGTTTGAGTCTAAGAGTGATGAAGGAATAATTTTGGGTCATTCATTGACTAGTTGAGTATATATGATTTTTAACCTTAGAACTCAAACGTTGATGGAATCTGTCAATGTAATGGTTGATGACTCATGTATTGATGAGTCCCCAACATCTGCTGAGGAGGAAGATCGTGAGCCATTCTTTATATTGGATAATGATTCTTCTGAAGTTAAAAAAGAGAACAATATGGTTAGTAATGATACTTCAAGTCCTGCAGAATCACATGATTCAATTGGTGATGTTCAGCCTACACCATATAAGAAACCATCTGCAAGGATAAAGTTGTACCATCCTTTGGATAATGTTATAGGATTTGTTGATCAGATGATTGTGACACGGAGAAAGGCTAGGAATGAGGTTTTGTATGCATGTTATATATCTTTTTTGGAACCTAAAAATGTCAAAGAAGCTCTTCAAGATACTGAGTGGATAAATGTTATGCAAGAAGAACTTCAGCAGTTTGTTAAGAATGATGTATGGTATCTTGTGCCCAGACTAAAAGAGATCAATATGATTGGTACCAAGTGGATTTTCAAGAATAAAAAAGATGAAAATGGTACGGTGGTGAAGAATAAGGCTAGGCTTGTTGCTCAAAGATACACTCAGATGGAGGGTATTGATTTTGATGAGACTTTCGCTCCGGTGGCCAGGCTTGAATCTATTCAGATTTTGTTTGCTATCGTTTGTCATCTTGTATTCAAGTTGTATCAAATGGATGTGAAGAGTGCATTTTTTAATAGTGTTCTTCATGAGGATGTATATGTGGAGCAACCCAAAGAATTTGAAGATCCTTATTGTTCGAGTCGTGTTTACAGGCTGAAAAAGGCATTGTATGGGCTAAAGCAAGCTCCTAGAGCTTGACATGAAAGGTTGACTGATTACCTATTGGGAACAGGTTTTACTCGAGAGGGAGTGGGCAAAACACTGTTTATTCATAATATTGAGAATGATACAGTTGTTGCTCAAATCTATATTGAAGACATTGTGTTTGGATCCACTTCTGATAAGTTTGCTCATTATTTTGGAGATCAAATGAAACATGAATTTGAGATGAGCATGATTGGTGAATTGAACTTCTTTCTAGGGCTTCAAGTTAGGCAATTAAATGATGGGATTTTTGTTTCTCAAACTCGTTATGCTTTGGAATTGATGAAGAAGTTTGGTTTGGAAAAGGCTAAAGATGTTTGCACTCCTATGAGTACAAGTGTTAAGCTTAGTTGGATACTAAAGACAAAGATGTTGATCCTAAACTTTATAGGAATATGATTGAGAGTTTGTTATACTTGACTGTCAGTTTACCTGACATAGCGTTTAGTGTTGGTTTGTGCACACGTTATCAGGCAAGTCCTAAGGAGTCTCATATTACTGTTGTCAAAAGGATTATTAAGTATGTTAAAGAGATAGTGAATTATGGACTGTGGTATCCATCAGGTACTAATGTTGATATCGCGTCTTTATCTAATGTTGATTGGGCCGGTAATGAAAAAGTACCAGTGGAAGGTGTTTTTATGTTGGAAATTGCTTGGTTGCTTGGTATAGCAAGAAGCAAAATTGTGTTTCTCTTTCCACTGCTGAGACTGAGTATATATCAGCTCGTAGTTGTTGTACTCAGGTTTTGTGGATGCGTCAGATGTTGTAGGATTATGTTTTTTCTTAAGGTACAATGACTGTGTTCTGTGATAACACGAGTATTATAAATATTTCTAAAAATTAAATTCAACACTCTAGGACAAAACATATAGATATTCGACATCATTTCATTCGTGATCTTGTTGAATATGGTATAGTGTCTCTAGAGTTCATATCCACAGATTCTGAGTTAACAGATATCTTTACAAAACCATTAGATTTTAAAAAGTATGTTAGTTTTAGGAAATCTATTGGTATGCTTTTTTTAGAATAGATATCTTATTATCTATCATTCTAGGAACATATTGTATTATTTTCCTATAATTGATAGGTAATCATGTATTTGTATTATATTTGTTCATGCATGCATTTTATTTTAGAAAATCATAAAATAAAAGTTTTGAGAATGTTGAGCTTGGCCAGAGTACAAAAGTTGTCATATTTTACTTTATTTTCATATTTACTTGTCTTATTATGCATATGTGCAGTAGAGGTATCAGATTGACCTAAACTTTTTGGATGATCACTTGGCATTATTATTTTATGTTACAAAACTTTATTCTTAGGTGCTAGTTGCTTCAGTGATGATTATTATGCCTGTTGAATCTGTTAATTTTGTTTGATTTAACCCGAAGTGGTATGAAGGTTCATGAGCTATGCTAGATTAGTCTATGCATGAAATATATATTTTTTCATGTGTATGAATGTTGTGGTGATGTTGAAAAAAATGAAGTGTTTAAAATATTAAAAATGCAAAAAGTAATTCTTCAATATGAGTAACCTAGCCTCTTGCCTCAGTAAGCATTGAGTGTTCACGTAAAAAAGAGTGAAGACTAATGAGCATAAATCCCATAGAAGAAGCTCGGGCCGAGTTGGTCGGGACTAAAAATTCTCGCTGGAAAGTCCGGAGCTTAGAAAGACAAAAAGGGATATGGTGAAAAAAGTTGAAAAGATGAGAAGGAGGAAATTGTGTGACAAAGAGAAAGTATTTTTTTATTTTTTTGCCTTCTAGTTTGGATCTTGAATTGAATTATCATCACGGTTGGTGGAGAGATTATTAGCTTTAGTATGTATTGTTTTCATCTTACCTTATTGCTTGCATATGAGAATTTTCATATATATATATATATATATATATATATATATATATATATGCATTCTTGAGTTTACAAAATATGTGTGCTGATTTTCTTCTATACCATATGTATAATGGTCGAGTTATATCTGAGAATATGATGTGTTAATGATTGGATCTGTGTCTCTACTGCCTTGCTCACAGATTTCTAAAAGCAAAAATATTTTATTTTAATTTTATTCATGACATTTTGCATTCATACATTAGTAGTAGAGTCATGTATAGTAGAGATTTCTGTTACCCTGAGAATTTGAATATAATATGATAAGAGTTCTATATCTTGGTGTTTTTCATTGAGTACTTCATTGCATCTCTCTACATTATTGCTATGGCATATATTCTCTTTGCTTGACATTTCAGTGCCAAAAAGGGAGAGAAGTATTAAGTGAGGGGGAGAGATTGAGATTGTTTTATTGATTCAGAGGGAGAAGTATTTAGCAAGGGGGAGTTTATTCTTAGGGGGAGAATGATGATTATTATGTGTGCATTGTTGTTGTTTTCCACACTTGTGTTTAATGGTTTGTTCAATGTTGTGGTTACAAGATTGGTCATCGTGAAAGCAAGGTGACAGTTTATATATGTGTTTGTCGGTGTGTGTTCATAGGTATAGATGTTATGTTGTTATTTGTGAGGCTATATTATAAAAACATGGTTTTGTCTCAGAAATGCCAAGGAGGAGATTGTAAGAACATTTATACTATTATTTGTGTTTCGCATGTTCTAGACAATAACCATGTTGAGTGAATTGTCATGTTGAAAGCTTTGTATATTTGAAATCAAGTTGTTAGTATGTTAGTTTCTATCTCGAGAAAGAAGTCAAGGAGTGTGTCAAAGCAAAGAAAGCTACCGGAGGGCAAAATCATCATTTACAAACATCATCACTTCACTAGAGGGCAAAAATGTCATTTCCAGACATTATGACTTCATCCAAAAGCATCGGGAGTTCGAGATGACCAGTCCAGCTCAAATATGAAAAAACTACAAAAGAAGCAACATACCTACGTTGTCAGAGGCAAAAAGAGGCAAAATGGCTCTAACCTATGCTTTGGTTTTTGAAGCTGGGAGGGGACCCTACGCCCTAGACCTACGCCTAAGCATAGGTACCAAGTGTAGGTCACGTGATTACTTGTTACGCATGATTTGTTTCGGGGTACTTTCGGATTTTTCCAGATTGGTGTCTACTTCAAGTTTTTAAGTGTATTGACGTATACATATATTTACATCAGATTTTAGAGGATTTATCAAGGTATTGTGAAATTACATAAGAGAGCAAGGTTAGGGTTTTCTATGACTTGGCCTATAAATACCAAGGTTCTACAAGATAAGAGGCTACGGTTTTTTACGATGATTTTTCAAAAGGGTTTTTGGTGAGAGCTCTGCAATATTCTATTATTCATATTCTTCTATAGAGTGATACACACATAGAGGTGATTATGTAGTGATCATACATATTGGTGTTCTCTCTTGTGTTGAGGTTCTCCAATCATCCTTCTACACCGAAGTTCTTTATGCACGATTGGATAAGTGATTGCTGAAAAATCATCACACCGTCCATTGAAACGAGGTTGTTTTGATCCGTTCGAGTATGGAGCAATTCGATGATTTCAGACCGTGAATAGAGAAAATCAAATCAGGCGTGATATGTGAGTCTCTTATAGTGTCTTGCAGAGCAACCGTACTTTGTGAAGTACGAGTGATTCAAGAATTTCAGACTGCGAGTAGAGGAAGACATATCATAAGTGATTGTAAGTCTAAAACTCTCAGAGAGTTTGTAATTGTTGATTCATAGTACATCGGTACCTGAGTGTACCCGTGGTTCTTTCCTTGGAACGTTTCCTTGGTTTTCCGCGTATAATACTCGGTGTCGTCTCTTGCCTTATTTTCTGCACTATATTTGTAACACCTCGTGTTATTTTCCTTTTTCTTGAAATTAATTCTAATTTAATTTAAGTAATGACGTCACTTGTTCTTGACGTATTATTTATTCTTGGTATTTCACCTGTAAATTTTTTGCGTTTAGTTTTAAAGTCGACTAGACGACATTCCGGTTTCTCTTTGACAACTACGCAAGTTCTTGTTATCAACTACACGGTATCGTTTCGACATTTAAATGTTTAGTACTTCGACTGGACGACGACACATTTTAATTGATCGGGCTGGTTAGGTGTTCCGACGTCTCGGTTCCTAACCCAGTGTATTTATTTTAGACTAAATTAGTTATTTGGCGTCCCGTGGACTTTCGGGGTTGCGCGATATTATTAGGAGGCTTCTGGTAATTGTTGGGATTTATTATATATATATATATATTAAATTATATATATATTAAAGTGGGGTCATTTTGCAATTATGGATAAGTCGAGGGTTAGTTGTGCGATTTCGCATATATATGTATATACATATATGCACAGATCTGAACCATTCCCGTATGTCTTCTCCTCCTTCCTTTTCACGCGCACGACTCATCCTCCCTCTCCACGACCAGAGCAGTATCTCTTCTTCTTCCCCATGGCAGCGAGAGAGAGAGAGAGATAGAGAATCGGCTGAAAGAGAGAAGAACGTTCAGGGTTGGTTTGCCGCAGCTATAGCAGCGGTGATGGCGAGCTAGGACGCAGCTGGAGTCGATGGCGGTTGGTAGCGTCGTGCAGGGGTCGTCGGTGGCGCAGGGCGTCGCAGGGCTGAGCTAGTCTCGCGCAGAGGCAACGCGCACTGTAGTAGTTCGCGCAACAGTGCAGTCTGGCTTAAACTTTGACAAATTGATCGGTCGACTTCCCGAACTCGGTTTGGGCTGATTTTCGGAGGGTAGCTTCGTCTCGATGTTAGGTACGACATGTAAACATTTCGTAATTTTACGTTGAACGGTTTGTCGAGAAATTCGATTTGAAGTTTCGAATTTTCGTTTGGGGTATTTTAGATTTACCCAAATTAATTAACCTATTGTTAATGGTGTCCGTATATATCGTATAGGTTGTCAAGACGGACATTTTGATATATTCGAAATAGTTTTCGGACGATTTTGGTCGGCGGACTTCATATTCGGGCGCCAGTACTGTGCTTTTTCGGGCTATTCGGAAAACGTAAATTAGGTGGGAAATTTTATTTCTCACTCCGCATTATTGACTTAGTTTGGGGTGTACAAACCCTTAATTATATTAATATATATATAAAATTGTGAATTTAAATATATCTATATTTGGGTAGAATCGGCGCAGGATTTAGAAATTAATTTTGAGAAAATTAATTAAAAATTTTCCTACGAGATTATATTAATTCCTATTTAAATTGAATAGGAATAGGCGGCTTAAAAATTTCCCTTGAAAATTAAATGTGCTAGAGGATTTTGTAAACGCGGGACGTGAGAAACTTAGACGCTATGCTAGGTTCCTTTCATTATACGTGGATTATCTATTTAAATTATTTTAAAGGCATGATAAGGGAGATTGAAATATTTTCTAAAGAATTAAAGAAAATATATTTTTGAAAACATGAATTATATATGAAATTGTTTTCATATGATTTAAATGATTTATTGTATTTTAAAAGCATGTTGAAAAGAGGTTTTGAGATTATGTTGATATTATCATGTGGATATTGTTCATAAATATGGCGCATTAG
Source organism: Cornus suecica (assembly GCA_963922005.1). Classification (NCBI taxonomy): domain Eukaryota; kingdom Viridiplantae; phylum Streptophyta; class Magnoliopsida; order Cornales; family Cornaceae; genus Cornus; species Cornus suecica. Next base: position 67,925,726 of record OY998239.1, read on the forward strand.
ATATTTACGTTGAGGCCCGGGGTGCCTATTGAGAGTATCGTGTAGTATCAAATGACGATGTTGATATATATGGGTTGTGTACTCAAGTATAGGTGTCTTTGTGTGTCGGATCATCACAACAACTGGCCAGGAGGTCTCACGCCTACGGAACTAAAAAGCCGGCAAATGTGAGTTAGGAGTCCAGGTAGATGCTCATTTTCTTGACTTTTGTAGTCATGACGCACGGAGTTGCAAGTGGGGCTCTCGTGCAACCGTCTTCCTTGTTGAAGTGATAGAGAGAAAAATCACTTGGAAAAAGTCGATGTGGTAACTCTACATTACTTGATGAGCTTGTATCCTCAAAAGCAAGTGGACAGAGTATGTATCCGTTACCCTTGGGAAGGGTGTGGTTTTGTATGAGTATCACGGGAAATGTCGAGTCACATTACACTGCATATTATTTATGTGATCTCATTTGACTTGTATATGTGTTATTATTACATGTGATGTTGGAACATATTATTTATGAATATTGCAAATAAATTCATACTCTATAAAATGCTCAGTTGAAAGTAATAAATGTGAAAACATGAATTAAATGAGAAAATTGTTAAAGTATAAATGAAACATATATCTTTATACTTGTAGTTGTATGCTTTAGTACCCTTGGGGGATGTTAAGTGTATTGGCTTAGTGACTTCTGTAATTGGTTGAGGTTAGTGGTGAACCGTAGATTTGATCTTTAGTTTATGCTTTAGAGAAGGCGATTAAATCGCTTCGTGATTGTGGTTAGTTGTGTGATCTTGTTGGAGATTTGAGGTTAGGGATTGACTTTAGTATTAATTGATATTTGAGGCCTTATAGTAGGCGGGTGATGAGATTGTGTGATATTTGGATTGATGAGAAGAGGTTATGGTTGATGTGATTTATTAAGTACTCGAGGTGTTGTAGTTTGACAGACTTGGGTCTAGTGTTTAGTTCATTCCCCTAACCATTTATTGTACTGCGTTTTGTACGCTAGTAAGTAGTCATTGACTTCTATGTCATTCCTTGAGATTGTCGGTTACGGCGTGGTGCCGAACCTCTTCCAGGTGTTGTTATTTGATTTCGTGGGGTTGGAAACGGATAGTTGTGTTCCGTGAATCCAACGTATTGTCTTCCTTCATTGTCCTTTTGGGACATTATAGGAATCCTGGTAGTGGTGGTCATTCTTAGGTGGTTGTCATTCTGAAAACGGTATTTTCTAAACTTTTTGTATTTAAAAGGAAAAACCTGCTTTCGCCTACCCCCGTATTAAAAATTAAAAGTTTTAATGCTTTATAAAATGATCTTGGGATCTTCTTTAAAATGATTTCAACTTTTAAAAGCCGGTGATGGCAACTGACGGAGACCGGGGGCAAGACGGTCATTTCTACTGTGTGATTTCCTAAAAGAAAATATTTTATTACTTGTTCGAGATGCTGGGATTTTGAGACTTCTTTCCCAAAAATCTCAACCCGTAGTGTTTTGAAAGGTGGTTCCTTATTTCACCTTTTCCTTTGCCAGTTTTGGTGACCCTGAGGTGGTCGTTATTGTGAGTTGAGTTCGTGTACTCTTAGTGATTTTATTGGGTGGTTTTCCTTGCCTATAGTGAGAGTGTTAGTGATGTGATTGACCCTATTGATGATAGTATTATGAAGTCAATACGATTTATGGTATGGTGATATGATATAGGTGATCTAGCCTTTGAGAGGTAGATTTTCCTTAGGTACGGGATGAGGTTTGTTGTATACCTAAATATATATATCCTAGTATATACTCGTTTACGGTAGCATATGAGCACGTACTTTGGGTTTTTCGTGGCTGGGTTATGTTGTGGGCTATATATCTCACTGGGTGGTTTAGCATTACCTAAACTATTAGAGGATGTGATAGTTAGAATATCTTTTCCCACTGAGCTTATTTGCTCACAGGGGAATTTCATTTGCCCCCTAGTATTCCACGCAAGGTTGCACGAAATATACCGCTATGGGCAGGATGCGGTACAACGACAGTTTCCTTGGTTTGCTCGTTACAGGTTTGGAGTTGCGTTGGGTGATGCGGTTACGGTTGCAGTACGACAGGTTTGGGGACGCTAGTATTCTGCTGTTAGCTTATTTACCCATTGTTATGGGATTATCTTGTATTTCTTTTGGGAGCCAGTCTGTTGGCATATCCCTATTGATGTATTCCTTATTTTCCTGTATTTATTCTTTCAGGATGTTATTGTATTTATTCTGCACAAGTAGGTTTTTTCTGTATTCTTATTCGAGCATTTGTGGCTCTGTTGATTATAGAGGGTTTGGAGGGGTTTTGGTTTCTGTCCACTACCTCGGCCCTAGTATGATTGATGAATATGGGGCTTGGAAGCCATTGTTATTATCGAAATGTTATTGGCTGGCTCTTGTGTTGTGGTTATGTATCCGAATGTTCCATTTACAAACGGAACTCTGCCTGATTTTCGTTAGATTCCGTTGTTTTCTTTATTATTCATTTGGGTATGAAATATACCATTTTCTATCATTATTCCATACGTTTTTATGGTTAATGATATCTTAGTTGGTCATTCGTATTAAGGATCACATCCTGAATTCCTTGGATATCCCAGTTCGGGAGTCTTAGGGATTTAGGAGCGTGTCAGTTGGTATCAGAGGATACTATTGAGTTCTAGTATTCTATTTGGCATGGAGTTTTGTTTTCATTGTTATTCCATGTATTTCCTTTGTTATTGTTGACTCTAGTAGTCGTTTGACTTACGTCACCCTTGAAAATTCGCTGATTCTCTATATTAGAGTTTCGGGGATTTTAGGGGCGTGACAGCATGGTTAGAGCGTGACATTTTCATCCTTTTGTGGGTGTTTGATGATTGAAGGTTATTGTTCTCGTTTCTTTTTACTTCCGCAACCACTCCATTAGCTCTTAGGCTCGGGTTTCTGAGTCCTAGGAATTTGGGGCGTGACAACATGGTATCAGAGCTCTAGATTTCACTGTCTTAGGGATGACAGGAAATGGTCGGCGGTACGTTCGACGTGTGGGGTCTATCTACGATTACGATATGCGATCGATGTTTGGGTTTTATCTACGATTACGATCTGTGTGTTCTCTATGTACTCTAGTTTCACTGTCTTAGGGACGACGGTTGATGGTCGATGGGATGTTCGACGTTCGACGTTTATCTACGATTTCGATATGCATTCTTGTTGTGCTTCAGTATTCTTGTGTGTTTCACTTGTGTTGTGTTGAGGGTGTGTCTTACTAGATGCATCCCGTTGTGATTTAATTCCAGCGGAGTGAGACAATTCCTCAGTCACATTTGTTATTTCGTACCTATATCATAGGTTGGTTACCGAGGAATGTGAGTAGATCATACGGCCTAGCTAACCGGATATGACTTACGGACTAAGGTACTCCCTGATTTCGAGGACGAAATCTTCTAAGGTGGGAAGGTTGTAACACCCCGTGTTATTTTCCTTTTTCCTGAAATTAATTCTAATTTAATTTCAGTAATGACGTCACTTGTTCTTGACGTATTATTTATTCTTGGTATTTCACCTGTAAATTTTTCGCGTTTAGTTTTAAAGTCGACTGGACAACATTCAGTTTCTCTTTAACAATTACGCGAGTTCTTGTTGTCGACTACACAGTATCGTTTCGACATTTAAATGTTTAGTACTTCGACTGGACGACGACACGTTTTAATCGATCGGGCTGGTTAGGTGTTCCGACGTTTCGGTTCCTAACCCGATGTATTTCTTTCAGACTAAATTAGTTATTTGGCGTCCCGTGGACTTTCGGGGTTGCGTGATATTATTGGAAGGCTTCTGGTAATTGTTGGGATTTATTATATATATATATATATATATTAAATTATATATATATATTGAAGTGGGGTCATTTTGCAATTATGGATAAGTCGAGGGTTAGTTGTGCGATTTCGCATATATACGTATATACATATATGCACAGATCTGAACCACTCCCGTATGTCTTCACCTCCTTCCTTTTCACGCGCACGGCTCATCCTCCCACTCCACGACCAGAGCTACATCTCCTCTTCTTCCCCATGGCAGATCGAGAGAGAGAGAGAGAGAATCGGCTGAGAGAGAGAGGAACGTCCAGGGCTGGTTCGCCGCAGCTATAGCAGCGGCGATGGCGAGCTAGGGTGCAGCTGGAGTCGACGGCGGCTGGCGGCGTCGTGCAGGGGTCGTCGGTGGCGCAGGGCGGCGGAGGACTGAGCTGGTCTCGCGCAGAGGTGACGCGCACTGTAGCAGTTTGCGTAATAGTGCAGTCTGGCCGAAACTTCGACCATTTGTTCGGTCGACTTCCCGACCTCTGTTTGGGCTGATTTTCGGAGGGTAGCTTCGTTTCAATGTCAGGTACGACGTGTAACAATTTCGTAATTTTACGTTGAACGGTTTGTCGGGAAATTCGATTTGAAGTTTCGAATTTTTGAATTTTCGTTTGGGGTATTTTAGATTTACCCAAATTAATTTACCTATTGCTAATGGCTTCGTATATATCGTATAGGGTGTCGAAACGGACATTTTGATATATTCGAAATAGTTTTCGGACGATTTTGGTCGGCGGGCTTCAAATTCGGGCGCCGGTACTGTGCTTTTTCGGGCTATTCGGAAAACGTAAATTAGGTGGGAAATTTTATTTCTCACTCCGCATTATTGACTTAGTTTGGGGTGTGCAAATCCTTAATTATATTAATATAGATATAAAATTGTGAATTTAAATATATCTATATTTGGGTAGAATCGGCGTAGGATTTAGAAATTAATTTTGAGAAAATTAATTAAAATTTTTCCTACGAGATTATATTAATTCCTATTTAAATTGAATAGGAATAGGCGGCTTAGAAATTTCCCTTGAAAATTAAATGTGCTAGAGGATTTTGTAAACGTGGGACGTGATAAACTTAGACGCTATGCTAGGTTTCTTTCATTATACGTGGATTATCTGTTTAAATTATTTTAAAGGCATGATAAGGGAGATTGAAATATTTTCTAAAGAATTAAAGAAAATATATTTTTGAAAACATGAATTATATATGAAATTGTTTTCATATGATTTAAATGATTTATTGTATTTTAAAAGCATGTTGAAAAGAGGTTTTGAGATTATGTTGATATTATCATGTGGATATTGTTCATAAATATGGCGCATTAGATATTTACGTTGAGGCCCGGGGTGCCTATTAAAAGTATCGTGTAGTATCAAATGACGATGTTGATATATATGGGTTGTGTACTCAAGTATGGGTGTCTTTGTGTCTCGGATCATCACAACAACTGGCTAGGAGGTCTCACGCCTAAGGAACTAAAAAGCCGGCAAATGTGAGTTAGGAGTCCAGGTAGATGCTCATTTTCTTGACTTTTGTAGTCGTGGCGCACGGAGTTGCAAGTGGGGCTCTCGTGCAACCGTCTTCCTTGTTGAAGTGATAGAGAGAAAAATCAGTTGGAAAAAGTCGATGTGGTAACTCTACATTACTTGATGAGCTTGTATCCTCAAAAGCAAGTGGACAGAGTATGTATCCGTTACCCTTGGGAAGGGTGTGGTTTTGTATGAGTATCACGGGAAATGTCGAGTCACATTACACTGCATATTATTTATGTAATCTCATTTGACTTGTATATGTGTTATTATTACATGTGATTTTGGAGCATATTATTTATGAATATTGCAAATAAATTCATACTCTATAAAATGCTCAGTTGAAAGTGATAAATGTGAAAACATGAATTAAATGAGAAAATTGTTAAAGTATAAATGAAACATATATCTTTATACTTGTAGTTGTATGCTTTAGTACCCTTGGGGGATGTTAAGTGTATTGGCATAGTGACTTCTGTAATTGGTTGAGGTTAGTGGTGAATCGTAGATTTGATCTTTAGTTGATGCTTTAGAGAAGGCGGTTAAATCGTTTCGTGATTGTGGTTAGTTGTGTGATCTTGTTGGAGATTTGAGGTTAGGGATTGACTTTAGTATTAATTGATATTTGAGTCCTTAGAGTAGGCGGGTGATGAGATTGTGTGATATTTGGATTGATGAGAAGAGGTTATGGTTGATGTGATTTATTATGTACTCGAGGTGCTGTAGTTTGACAGACTTGGGTCTAGTGTTTAGTTCATTCCCCTAACCATTTATTGTACTACGTTTTGTACGCTAGTACGTAGTCATTGACTTCTATGTCATTCCTTGAGATTGTCGGTTACGGCGTGGTGCCGAACCTCTTCCAGGTGTTGTTATTTGATTTCGTGGGGTTGGAAACGGATAGTTGTGTTCCGTGAATCCAACATATTGTCTTCCTTCATTGTCCTTTCGGGACATTATAGGAATCCTGGTAGTGGTGTTCATTCTTAGGTGGATGTCATTCTGAAAATGGTATTTTCTAAACTTTTTGTATTTAAAAGGAAAAACCCGTTTTCGCCTACCCCCGTATTAAAAATTAAAAGTTTTAATGCTTTATAAAATGATCTTGGGATCTTCTTTAAAATGATTTCAACTTTTAAAAGCCGGTGATGGCAACTGACGGAGATCGGGGGCAAGACGGTCATTTTTACTGTGTGATTTCCTAAAAGAAAACTATTTTATTACTTGTTCGAGATGCTGAGATTTTGAGACTTCTTTCCCAAAAATCTCAACCCGCAGTGTTTTGAAAGGTGGTTCCTTATTTCACCTTTTCCTTTGCTAGTTTTGGTGACCCTGAGGTGGTCGTTATTGTGAGTTGAGTTCGTGTACTCTTAGTGATTTTATTGGGTGGTTTTCCTCGCCTACAGTGAGAGTGTTAGTGATATGATTGACCCTATTGATGATAGTATTATGAAGTCAATACAATTTATGGTATGGTGATATGATATAGGTGATCTAGCCTTTGAGAGGTAGATTTTCCTTAGGTACGGGATGAGGTTTGCTGTATACATAAATATATATATCCCAGTATATACTCGTTTACGGTAGCATATGAGCACGTACCTTGGGTTTTTTGTGGCTGGGTTATGCTGTGGGCTATATATCTCACTGGGTGGTTTAGCATTACCTAAACTATTAGAGGATGTGGTAATTAGAATATCTTTTCCCACTGAGCTTATTTGCTCACAGGGGAATTTCATTTGCCCCCTGGTATTCCACGCCAGGTTGCACGAAATATATCGCTATGGGCAGGATGCGGTACAACGACAGTTTCCTTGGTCTGCTCGTTACAGGTTTGGAGTTGCGTTGGGTGATGCGGTTACGGTTGCAGCACGACAGGTTTGGGGACGCTAGTATTCTGCTATTAGCTTATTTACCCATTGTTATGGGATTATCTTGTATTTCTTTTGGGAGCCAGTCTGTTGGCATATCCCTATTGATGTATTCCTTATTTTCCTGTATTTATTCTTTCAGGATGTTATTGTATCTATTCTGCACAAGTAGGTGTTTTTCTGTATTCTTATTCGAGCATTTATGGCTCTGGTTATTATAGAGGGTTTGGAGGGGTTTTGGTTTCTTTCCACTACCTCGGCCCTAGTATGATTGATGAATGTGGGGCTTGGAAGCCATTGTTATTATCGAAATGTTATTGGCAGACTCTTGTGTTGTGGTTGTGTATCCGGATGTTCCATTTACAAACGGAACTCTGCTGGATTTTCGTTAGATTCCGTTGCTTTGTTTATTATTCATTTGGGTATGAAATATATCATTTTCTATCATTATTCCATACGTTTTTATGGTTAATGATATCTTATTTGGTCATTCGTATTAAGGATCACATCCTGAATTCCTTGGATGTCCCAGTTCGAAAGTCTTAGGGATTTAGGAGCGTGTCAGTTGGTATCAGAGGATACTATTGAGTTCTAGTATTCTATTTGGCATGGAGTTTAGTTTTCATTGTTATTCCATGTATTTCCTTTGTTATTGTTGACTCTAGTAGTCGTTTGACTTACGTCACCCTTGGAAATTCGCTGATTCTCTAGATTATAGTTTCGGGGATTTTAGGGGCGTGACAGCATGGTTAGAGCGTGACATTTTCATCCTTTTGTGAGTGTTTGATGATTGAAGGTTATTGTTCTCGTTTCTTTTTACTTCCGCAATCTCTCCATTAGCTCTTAGGCACGGGTTTCGGAGTCCTAGGAATTTGGGGCGTGACAATATTGATGATTGCTTTATATTGCTCGATAGATCTGTTTTTGGAATTAAATTGAAAATTAGGATTTGTGACTAATTAAAATTGAATTTTCGCTAAATAATTTTAATTGATCATAAAATCGACAAAAAACCTATTCACCCCCCTCTAGGTTGTTTTCACTATCGTCTAGGTAATTTTAGTCTACTCTGAGTCGGGTAGGGAGGGGGTTAACATAAAACTGTTCAGAGGTACTTCCACCAACTTGATCCCCGACCGGTGTTGACGATTTAGGTGATCTCAGGAGGACTGGACCTTACGGTCTTGATCACCTCAACGAATGGAAGACTGAGGGAGGCGTCAAGATCTACAGAAGATGGGACATGGTCACTAATTGATTGGGTATCATCACTTTCAGACATGGTGACAGAAAGGTAGAAAAGTTAGAAGCATAAACTTACACTAAGATGAATTCCGGTGAGAGTTTGTGAGTTTTCTGGAAAATAATTGCAAATTCCGGCAGAAAATTGGTTGTGGAAGAGTGATTTACAGAGAGAAAGTTTTCACAAGCAGAGAAATTTTGCAAGGTAAGAAGGTTTTCGAAGACAAAGAATAGGGGTATTTATAAAAGGGTACTGAGGGAGGTAAAAGGTCCTATGCACAGAGAACGGGGCATCGAGCCATCCTTTCAGCCTCCATTGCGAAAAACAAAGCCACATGGGCCATGTATTTGAATTTCGAAATGATTGTACATAACTACCCTATTTAATGCACTGCTACATCACCCGACAAGGAAGATGAATGTAGCTTCCCACACGTTTACTTCCTGGGTATGGGCCTTTGATAAGGCCCATAACCAGAAATAGGGCTTGTGTACATGTGGAAACATTCAGCCCATCAACCATCAAAGTCCCAAAGCCTGACAGCCAAGAAGGACAATTAAGGCCCAAAAGCAGAGGCCCATTCCTAGCCCACTAATAAGAATGTTCTAGAGCAACTTGAGGATCAAGCAAGGAACATGGGAAAAAGTGGAATAATTTGGAAAGCAAGTAAGGTAACCCTAATGGGCTAAAGAAAAAGCCAGTGAGAATTGATGTATATGAGGGGAAAAAACTTCAATAAAATTCATTCTTGTGTTGTGCTATTTTTGACATCTACTACCTAAAAGATTGGAAAAGAGATCAAGGGCAAATTTGATGGTTTGGGTAGAGGTCAAATCACCATTGAGAAACACCTATTTGATATAGGAAGGCAATTAATGAACGAGCATTCGTGTATTCATCTATAACCTACTTATTGTCACACGTAGAAACGAACAAACAATTTACAACAATGATCAAAAGGCCAATATCAATCTTCTTGGTGCCCACATTGTCAGACAACAACGGAGCAACAATTATTAACTTATGATTGCAAATTATATACCAAGGAATTCACAAATGATTAGTATGACTCACTCACGAGGGTTGGCAATGCTCATTGATGTTTCAATTCAGCAAGGGGTCGAGAAATTGATGACCAGTGACTATACATACATATATATATATATCAATTCCCGGTCAGCAATGGAATGTATCTGCACGTTTTTTAGTTGGGTTTTTGGCCTATATATAGAGTCCAAACTTAGAGTGGGCATTACAGTACTTAATGCTGGTCACATAAATGCTTTGCATGGGTACTCTTTGTGTCCAATTCGAACAATACATGACAAAAGAAATTTATTCTTCCTTTCCTTCTTTCTTTCTTATATTTTTTTTTTTTTTGGTGTGTGTCTGTGTCGAAAAGATACCTAACAACAGGTTTTATTAAATACCAGATATTTTCCTTCCAGTGGCTGTACAAATCTGTGTGATTTCCCAAGTTTCAATTGATAACATAGAGACTAGGTGTAATGTGTCTGCAACCAAATTGCAAATAAATATGTTTCATGTCCCATTTAGCAATTAGGCTGTAATAGAGTTTCAGATTCTTACATCCCCTATGGTTTTAGGATTTAGTCAAGGAACTCCTATAGTTCAAAAAAATTCCTTGATTTTTAAACCGGTTACAATTAACCCCTGTTTCCAAAACAGGTCAATTTTTCGATACCGGATATGTAAAATTATTAAATTGCCTATAAGAAAAAAGATAAAATATGGAGAGAATTTTTAAATTGTCAAGTTTGTCATTCATGAAACGACGTCGTTTTGAAATCTTTAGGGGGTTATTTGATTAAAAATTGAAATATATAAATATATTATTCCAAAAAAATATATTTTTCAAAAAAATACATATATTTAGGAATAATATATATATATATATATATATATATATAAATATTTTTATATATTTTGGGATAAATATATATATTTTGGAATAAAAAAAATATATATAATTCGGAAATATATTTCAAATATATATATATATATATTATAAAAAATTAAATATATATATTTTTCAAAATATATATTTTTTTTCGAAATATTTATTGTTTCCCGAACTGTATATTGTTTCCGAAATATATTATTTTTTCCAAAATAAGATTTTCCCGAAATATATATATTTTTTCCGAAATATATATTGTAATAAATAGTAAAATAACTCTGGCCTTTAATTTTTAGGATTAATGTAATAACTCTGCGAAAGCACATCCTATCATGAGATGAGAAATGTTTGTAAAAAATAATAAAATAAAAAACTAAATATATATATAAATTAAATTAAATTAATTGACCATAATCTTGATATGTTTTGGGTATTAAGATAAGGCTTGTTTGGCTTGTAAATCTTTTTCTCGAAAAACAATATATGGATATATCTATACAAACAAATATATAAGGCCCGGTGTAATTTTATTTATTTAATTATTTAAATTAAAGGAAATTTATATATATATAAATATATATGTATATGTAATATATATATATATATATATATATATAAATCAAATATATACAAATTACAACACACACTCACACACCACAAAACACACACACGATTCATTATTTCTCCCAATACTATGTTTCTCCTTCCTCCTTCTTCTCACAGTGAAGAGAGAGAGAGAGAAAGACGGAGGAGGCTGGTCAGAGAGAGACAAAGAGGGAAGAGGCTGGTCGGAGAGAGAGAAGAGGAAAGGTTGGGGTTTCGCCAAGAAAGGGCTTGGTGGCGGTGCTGGGTGGTGCGACGACGCAGGGAGAGGGCGGCGGTGGTGGCGGCGCGCAGGAGGCGGGGTGGCGACGTTATGGGCGCGGCCGTTGCAGTTGCTCGTGGCAATAGCAGGGGCGAGTTCGGCTGAATTCATCAATCATACTAGGGCCGAATGGGTATTCACCTCGTGTACATCAAATCTGAATTTGGGACAATTTCGTTGAACGATTTAGCGTAAATCATGATTTTTAGGAGAGTTGACTTTTTCGGTTTCGTGTTGATTTGTTTAACCTAACGTTCGTAGATTTTAATTTTATTTTAGTATGTTGTACTAGGTGTCGTGGTGATCGTTTTGGCGCGTCGTGGATTCCGATTGGATTAATGGTACGAAAGGTTATTTTTCATAAATTCGGTTCAGGAACCGTTGTTGGTTCGTCTCTATTTTCTGCACAGTTCTAGAGGTAGGGAAACCGTTGTTTTATTTCATTAGTTCACGTACTGTGGGGTGTGTGAAATTATGGTTGTGTTAATTGGAAATTCGATTGCTTGAAAATTTATTAAATGAATTTAAATTGAAAGGAATGAAAATATCATAATTAAATAATAAATAAATTTAATTAATTAATTTTGAAAGTAAAGAAATAAATTAAATAAGTATTACTCAGAGTTGACGTGTTTCGTCCTTATATGATTTTATTATAGTTTGTTGCGTATGTATTTAATTGAATTTATTATTTAAAAGGTAATTAAACAATAAATTGGAATTATTGAGAACAGACGATAGGATGATGTGTACATGCCTATGTGATTTTATTCGAGCATGCCATGTGTCTATTAAATTAGATTTATTTGAAAATCATCTTTGTATGCCTAGGGCACTAGCGATAGCATGATGGTACTATTATATGTCATATTCATCTCATGAGCATGTAGTCTATGGGAGACGAGAGATGCATGATTTCATTGAACACCGGACGTCGAGGTACGACCATCCTGATGTTGGGATTCTGGGGTACGAAGATTATGCCGGTTCCTAGGAATTCGGAGTTGGGTCATCCTAGATAATTCATCGTACGTGTGTTTGTTGTACAGGGAATGACTGCAGGGTAACAGTGTGAGCTATGCCTGAGATTTGGTTTCCGCATTACGATAGGGATTCTGGGGAATGGATTTCCCGTTTGTTCCTAGGACTCAGGGTTACGAACATCCTAGATAAGTCACGTACAGGATAACGACTGTAGGTTAGCCGTACATGATGACTACATGGTAGCAAAGAGAGCTATGCCTGAGACTCGTGTCTAGAAATGTAGGTAGACAAGAACATGTATCATCATTCTTACATCATTCATGATATCAATTGGTTGAGATGTTGTATATGTATAAACTTGCTCTACGATTTTTTACTATTGTTATAACTGGACTGATGAGTGTTCAGGGTGTTAAGTTATGGATATCACGGGTATGTAGACCGAGACGAGATGTATATTTTATCTTTGTTCCAGAATGGGATCCAGTTTTGGTTTTGGGAAGAGCTAGTTAGTCTCGCCAGTTAGGGAGGAGACAGAGGGTGTTTCCCTGCTGAGCATTATGAGCTCATTCCCCTTGTGTTTATTATTTTCAGGTTATGTGACCGGACAGGGTCAGATGTGGTTGTTGTGATGTTGTTGGCATGTTGGGACCTACCTTACGTTTTGTTGTTCAGGTCATGTTTAGGGTTAGTTTGCATTTATCTTGCCTTTTGGTTTAATGTATTATTCTTTTGGCACCTACGAGTATAGTGGTCTATATCTTCATTTGTTTTGGGTATTATTATGTACATTTTAGACTGTATATATGTTGTGGGCTTGGAGGGGTTGTGGTTCTTTTGTGCCGTCAATCCCGGTCCCTTATGATATGTTTGGGATGATTTTTCTGTTGTCTAGGATTTATATATATTGAATTACACGGTGTATGGAGTGGACCTTATCCACAGTGGGCTTCCTGTACAAACGGAACTTTACTCGATTTTCGTTAAATTTGTTAGGTGGCTCTCCAGTGATCCTAGACTCCAGTACGGAAGGTCTAGTGGTTTTTGGGGCGTTACAAGATATATATCTATATATGCATATGTATATATATTAGTTAGTTTAGATTAAAATTAAAAAAATTTAAAATGTAAAATTAAATTAAGGGTATATGTTGATATATTATTTAGTTTAATTATAAATTAAAAGTTTTTTAATTTTAAAATTAAGTCAAAAGTATATATAGATATACTATTTAGTTCAAAAAATTTTAAAATATTAAAAAGTTTTCTAATATGAAAATTAAGTTAAGGGCAAATATAAATATATTAAAATATTAATTTTATATATTTTTTTAACTTTTAAAATTAAATGATATCACCCAAAAATTTAAAATACTAAAATTATAGCTCAAAAGTAATCGATTTTACTAGGGTAATTTTCATAAAAACTATATGTATAACTATATCTATATATGTATAATTTTCATAAAAACTATATGTATAACTATATCTATATATGGGTATTTAATAAACTTAATGTACATCAAGGGCAAAGTGGGAATAAAAAAATGCATATAACAAGCATGTGACACATTCTTGCCAAAAAATTAGCCTGTTTTGGGAGCAGGGAGTAATTGTAACCGGTTTAAAAATCAATGTGGTTTTTTGAACTATAAAGGGTTCCTGGATTAAATCCAGAAATTATGGGGGTTTTATGTAAATTATCCTAAAATATACTCCATAATCCTGAATATGAAACACAAATGGGTTTGTGAAAAATTTGTGTACCTCAACCTCTATTATTTGGGTAAAGTGCATTGAACCCATTTGGACTATTTTCTCTCTCAACTAACCCCCTGAACTACACTTTTTACACAAAACTCCCTAAATTATCCCAACTTTTACAATTCACTCCATTTTGTTATAATACCGTTACTTAAATTATGATAATTTGCACTCAGATCCCCTAAGGTTTCGGTCAATTGCACTCGCCCCCTGAGATTTCATTTTCCTTGCAATGACACCCCCTAAAGGGGAGAAATGACCATATTTCATGAGACAAATATCTAGGTGATGAAATTACCTCTATGCCCCAAGATGAAAACCCTATAATGTATATTTATCTATAACAACTATTCTAAAATATGAGGGGTTGAGAATATTTTCAAACATTTTCTTCAAAATAAAAATTAATGAATTAATATGTATTAATTGAAGTGCAACTTTAAGGAGTATGTCAAAATGATATAGAGTAAAAGAAAAGGGGTTGAAAATATTTCAATACTTTTAAATAATAATAATAATTAATTAATATTCATTACTTGAAATGTAACTCTAATGAATATTTCAAAAGATATACGACAAGGGGTTATAAATATTTTCATATTTTTTTTAAAACAATAAATTAAATAATTAATATACATTAACTGAAATGTAACTCTAATGGATATTTCATAAGATATAGAATAAAGATATAAAACAAATATATTTCGGTTAGGAAAAATAATATAACTTAAAATACAGAAATATGTATATTTATCTATCTATCTATCTATATACTACTAATAAAAACACAAGGATTGTCTAATATTTCGATTCATCGTCACCTTTTACAATTAAAAAAATTATAATAAGTAAAGTTTGACATTATTGAAAGTGTAAGGGCTTAAATTAACTTTACAAAAAAAATAAAAATAAATAAACCATTTGTCATATTTTTATAAAAATATAAAAAATTACAATAAGTAAAGTTTTTTTTTATTTTACAGTGTAAGGGCTTAAATTAATTTTACACAAAGAATAATAAATTATAAGTCATTTATAACATTTTTATACATTTATCACCTCTTACAATACAACCAAAACTATAATTAAAATGTATTACTACTTGTTTAAATTGTACGAGTTGTATATTATTTATTTACAAAATAAATTAAATTATATGAGCTCACAAATATTTTATACATGTATCACCTTCTAAATACAAAAATATATATATATATAATCATAAATAAAATGTATTATTATTATTTAATGTAAAAGGTCACATTATTAGTTTTAGGGAAAAATTAAAAAATGATAACTTTTAGGGCCTATATTACAAAAATGACCATTTTAAAAAAATAATTTAAAGAAATGTGATAATGTTTCAAAAATCATTGTATCCAAAGTGCTTGAAAAGTTTTTCAAATTGAGCTTAAGACACAAGAGTTGTTTGGTCCATTAATTTAGCTAACATGTCTTTTACACTAAATCAAGGGCACAATAGTCATTTCATGGGGTCTTCACCCCTTCAGGGGGTGTCATTGCAAGGAAAATGAAATCTCAGGGGGCGAGTGCAATTGACCGAAACCTCAAGCGATCTGAGTGCAAATTATCCTAATTTAACTAACGGTGTTATAACAAAATGGGGTTAAATGTAACACTTAAATAGTTTAGGGGAACAATGTTTAGTTTAGGGGGTTAGTTGAGAGAGAGAAGAAAGAAGATGGGGGTTTAATGCACTTAACCCCTATTATTTATTCATCATTTTTTCAGAAGTTGTATCTCAGCTTGTTGAGTCATTTAATATAAAAAAAAAAATGGTCCATTTTTCTAAAAAAAGGAAAAAAAAACACTTAGCCTTGTTTTGTAATTGGTTTTAGTACCAGTTTTTTGGTTTTGGTTTGAAATAGTGGTACCAACCCATGTTTGGTAAGTTTGGGGTTGATATCACTGTAGCGCACCAAATGACACCATTTTTGGAACCATCAAAGTGGATGGTTTTGTATTGTGCGGACACTGTAGCAAACTCACTGTAGCACCAAATATAATATTTATATTTTAATATTATAAATTTTAATATTAATATTAATATATTAATATTTTGGTCAAAATATTACTTTTCCTTTTTTGCAAAAATCTTCTAGTAAAAAACTCGAAAGCATCATTGATTTTTCAGTCTCTAAAAATATTTACATTTTCCATCATAAAGAACGAAATTTAAATTCTTTAAAAGAATAAATAATTCACAAACGAACAGAAACACAATTAAGAAACCATACCCTTCAAAATCAGATAAAACAGTATGAAAATAAACTTATTCAACAAATATGTTCGGAACTACCCAATGCTTTTTGGCATAGAAAACAACATATTGTTAGTCTTCCTTACATCAAATCCTTCACTAATAAAAATATTTCAACTAAAGCCCAACCAATTCAGATGAATGTTGAAGTCTTAGAATTCTGTAAAAAAAAAAATCATACGTCACAACAAATCACCTTGGTCTTGCTCAACTTTTTATGTCCACAAAAATTCCGAAATAAAACGAGGGGTACCACGTCTAGTCATTAATTACAAGCCTCTTAATGAAGTCCTTGAATGGATAAGATATTTTATCCCTAAAAAAAGAGATTTAATTAATCGATTAGGGCAAGCAACCATTTTTTCCAAATTTGACCTTAAGTCCGGCTTCTGGCAAATTCAGATTACAGAAAAAGACAAGTACACAACTGCATTCACTACACCTTTTGGCCATTACGAATGGAATGTCATGCCCTTTGGCCTTAAGAATTCCCCAAGTGAATTCCAAAATATTATGAATGATATTTTCAATCCTTTCAGTCATTTTTCCATAGTCTACATTGATGATGTTCTTATATTTTCCAATAGCATTGAAGCTCATTGGAAACATCTTAATTCTTTCTTCCACACAATCAAAATCAATGGTTTAGTCATCTCTGCTTCTAAGATAAAACTTTTTTAAACCAAAGTTAGATTTCTTGGTTATGATATATCTCAAGGACTATTCCACCCAATCAGTCGTTCCATAGAATTTGCAGGCAAATTCCTAGACCAAATTCTTGATAAAACCCAGTTACAACGTTTCCTTGGTTCTTTAAATTACATTGCTGAATTTTACAAAGATCTTAGAAAACAATGTAAACCACTCTTCGATCGTTTACAGTCAAACCCCCCTCCGTTGACTGATATTCATACTACTATAGTTAGGGACATTAAAAAATATGTCAAAAATCTTCCTTGCTTAGGAATTCCTTCAGTCAACTTTTTCAAAATCATTGAAACCGATGCCTCCAACATTGGTTATGGAGGAATTTTAAAACAAAAACTCTCCCCTACTTCTCCAGAACAGCTTGTTCGTTTCCATTCTGGAGCATGGAACAAAACACAAAGTAATTATAGCACTATTAAACAAGAAATTCTTGCAATTGTTCTATGTATCAGTAAATTCCAAGATGATATTTTAAATCAAAAATTTTTACTTCGAGTTTATTGCAAAAGTGCCAAATATGTTTTAGAAAAAAATGTTAAAAATATAGCTGCTAAGCATATTTTTGCCAGATAACATTCTATTTTAACCATTTTCCAATTTGATATCGAATACATTCGTGGATGTGACAATATATTATATTAATTATAATATAATATTAATATTAATATATTAATTATTAATATTATAATATATTAATATTAAAATTTATATTAATATTAATATTAAAATTTATATTATAATATTAATATAAATTTTAATATTAATATTAATATACTATAATATTAATAATTAATATATTAATATTAATATTAATAATTAATATATTAATATTAATATTATATTAAAATATATTAATATTAAAATTAAAATATATTAATATTAATAATTAATATATTAATATTCATAATTAATATATTAATATTAATATATTTTATATAAACAGTAAACAGTAAACGTAAGCAGGAAATGAATTATAATATTAATTAATAATAATTAAAATATATTAATATTAATATTAATTATTAATATTAATATATTTTAAGATTATAAATTTTAATATTAATATATTAGTATATTAATATATTTTAATATTACAAAATTTTAATATTTATAAATAAAATGTGAAACCATCCCAAGTTACCAAATATGGTTTGATTTCAGAATTTCAACCCATACCAACTCTACCAAACATGGTTTGACATCACTTTTTCTCACACCAAAACTATCTTCACCAAACATGGCTTGGAACCAAAATAAAACCACACTAAACCAAATCCAACCCAACCCAAACCAAAACCAAAAACTAACACCGCATCAAACCGTTACCAAACGCAACATTAATGAATTTTTATTGTTTTTAAGTAGGTACCGAATCATTCACAGAGGGTCTGGGCCTCATTTGCTAATATTTGCTTTTTAATTGACATTATCCTATAACTTCTCAGAGGAAGAATCATGCCTTCACCACATTTTACCATGGAAGGTGTTTCTACCGAATTTATTTGAAGGTTGAAGCATGGAATAATTTTAGGAAGCATGTCAACAAATGTTAATAAAAACATGGGTAAAGGGCGAAAAACCCCTCAAACTATTGAGTTTTTGTAAGAAATTCCCTAATCTAAAAATTACCCCCAAACTATTTAAAGCATGTACTTTACAACCTAATTGTAATATGAAAATACACTTTCATCCCTCTTATTTTACTAATTACACTTCCTCACTTTATTACAAAATATATATATTACGAAAAATTACAATTTGATTTTTTTTTATAAAATTCGAAATAAACATATAAAATTCGAAACAAACATATAAAATTCGAAAATATATACATAATTCGTAAAAAATATATAAAATTTGAAAAAACATATAAAATTCGAAAAAATATATAAATTTTGAAACAATATATAAAATTCGAAAGAAAGATAAAAAATTCGAAAAAACATATAAAATTCATAAACAATATATAAAATTCAAAAAACATATAAAATTCTAAAAAATATATAAAATTCAAATATATATATATAAACTGTGACTGAAGTTTAAGTGGACACGCCTGAGAGTCATTAGCAAAGGTAACGAATCATCTCTAACTCTCTGCTGAGCTATTTCAAGGGCCACGATGGCGACACATGCCTCACGATGGTGATCGAAATCGGAATCGAACCGATACTTTATTAAAATATTTTAATCAAAATTAAATATATTAATATTTGGATCAAAATTAACGGTTCGGTTCCGGTTCTCATTTTTAAAGAACCGAAAGTATCGGTGTGATTCCGGTTTCGATCGGAATCGAAAGTGATCCGGACCGTGAATATATGAATATTTGAATCAAAATTAATTGTTCGGTTCCGGTTCTCATTTTTAAGGAACCGAAAGTATCTGTTCGATTCCGGTTTCGATCGGAATCGAAAGCGAACAGGATTGTGTGCACCCCTAGATTTAGGTACCAATGGACCCTTTAATCAGTATAGTTAGTCGATTAATTGTTTTATTTTTTATTTTATTTTATATAATTTTGATTAAAATATTAATATATTTAGTTTCAAATTTTATTTTATATAATTTCGATTAAAATATTATTTATATAATTTTTATTTTATATTTATTCTTAGAAAGGAATAGTGATAGTGATGGAGAGAGGAAGTGGTAGAGAGAGAAATAAATAAGTGTTGAATAAGAAATTGTGAAAGGAAATTAGTGGGGCATGTGTCACCATCGTAACCCTTGAAATAACTCTGCAGAGAGCTGGAGAGGATCCGTTACCCTGGCTAATGATTATGAGGCTTGTCCACTTAAACTTCAGTCACACTTTTTATATATATATATATATATATATATAGAATTTTATATGTTTTTTCGAGTTTTATATATTGTTTACAAATTTTATATGTTTTTTTTTGAATTTTATATGTTTCTTTCGAATTTTATATATTGTTTCAAATTTTATATATTTTTTCGAATTTTATACGTTTTTTCAAATTTTATATATTTTTTACGAATTATATATATATATTCGAAATTTATATGTTTGTTTCGAATTTTATATGTTTATTTACAAATTTTATAAAAAAAATCAAATTGTAATTTTCGTAATATATATATATATTTGTAATAAGGGTAGAAGTGTAATTAGTAAAATAGAAGATGGTGAAAGTGTAATTAGTAAAACTGCATTTTTGAATTTTGCACTATAGGGGATAGATTGAGGGGGTTTTGTTCCACTTTGAAAGATTGGAGGGGTTAGTTGGGAGAGATAGTATAGTTTGGGGGGTTGTTGCCCTTTACCCTAAAAACATCAATCAGACATATTTTGATGTTCCGAAATTTTAAGTTTCACCACATAGGTGTAAAATTTCACCACACCTATTGGTGCATTTATTTAGGCCATGTTTGATAACCGGTCTGGTCTGATCTAGTTTGGGCTATCAACTGAAAGTCTGTTGGGTAAGCGGTCTGGTTTGAGAAAAATGGAACCAGACAATTTATAAATATATTTTATTTATTCATTTATTTTTATTTTATTCATATATATATTATTTAATTTATTATTTATTATTATATTTATTTATTATTATTATTTTTATGTATTATTTAATTCATTTTGTTTATTATTCATTATTTTATTTATTTTTTATTCATTTCTAAATATATTTTATTTAATTTATTAATTATTCATTTATTTTTATTTTATTCATAAATATATTTAATTTAATTTATTATTAATTTTTATTAATTTATAAATATATTTTATTAATTTATTATTTATATTATTATTTATTAATTAATTTATTATTATTATTTTTATGTATTATTTAATTCATTTTGTTTATTATTCATTATTTTGTTTATTTTTTATTAATTTATTTTTGTGTTTTGGTTTATGAAATTTAGACCAAAGACTAGACCAGACCAATTAGACCCATCAATTTGTTGGGTCCAAAAATACATAATTTGGTTTCATTTGGTCTGGGTTCAAAAAGTGATATCATGTCAACATAAACATGGTCTGATTTCTAAAAACCAGACCAGACTTGTTACCAAACAGGGCCTTAGTGCTCATTAATCGTGAGTCCAGTTCTTCATAATCAAAAGAGGTGTCGATATTATTACATAGTTCCGATGCTCATTCAGGAAAAAATGTAAGAAAAGAAAAAAAAAACATATATATAGAAAGAACATATTCTCTTTAATGCGTGAATCCTATACTTCATAACAAAAAAAAGGTGTCGAAACGGTTACATTGTACCGATACTCATTCCGAAAAAAAGAAAAAAAAAGAAACATACATATAGAAAAAATATATATTCACTTTAACGTACCCTAGCAGCGTGCCTTGGCTTGATTTACTAATTACAAATTTTAGTACAACAAGAGGTTGACATTTTCTTTATTTGAAAGCTTAAGCAAATTTTATAGATATTAATAGAAATTACAAAGCCCACGGTGAATAGCTTGAGCTAAAAATCAACAAGATTTAAAGCAACAAAAAGTTAAGTGATACCGAAAGATCACTTGGCCCAACCTTATAACCTCTCCTTCCAATAGAAAAGCTGAAGGGTTCGAGTCTTCTTAAAGACAATATAAATTTGTGTGGGAAAAAAAAAAAGTCATAAAAGCACCATATCATGTAACAACTACGGAATTTCATTTAGGAGAGCAGAGATATAGTAAAGGGATGCCAATGCGGATTCCTTAGGAGCCGTTTGGAAATTCTTTGTTTTTGTATTTGTTTTATGGATGAAAGAACAAAAATTATTTTTGTATTTGTCTTTCTATTTTTTCCCAAAAAAACAAAAACAAAAACGTTGTTTGGGGGAATAAATTATTTCTTTATGTACACACACACACGATCTCGCTCTGTTTCTCCTTCTCAATTCCTTCCAACCATTCAAGTGATTTCTGTCCGAAGGTGTTGGTGGTGGTGGTGGTGGTGGGTTGAATTGGTGGTTGGTGTTTCGAATTGGTTTGAAGGGTTTCGAATTAGGGGTTTTGAAATTTTGGTTGAAGGGTTTCGGGGGTTTTGAATTGGGGGTTAGGTTCCGGTGGTGGTGGTGGTGATGGAGGCTTTCAAGGGTTCCAATATGTGTGTGTATATATATATATGTGTGTGTGTGTGTCGATCTTTGTGTATGTGTGTGTGTTGTATGGTGGTGGAGGAAGAGGTGGTGGTGGGTTGTATGGTGGCAGGTGGTGGTGGTGGTGGTGGCGGCAAGCCAGTGTTAGAGAGAAGGGTTTTTTTTTTTTTTTTTCTGTAAAGAAACAAACAGTACAAAAACTGTAAGAAGACCACAAATGTGTTCTAAATAATTGGCCAATTTTTTGTTTTTGTTTTTCCCACTATTCACAAAAATATTTTGGCCAATTTGGGTGGCAAACATATTTTTGTTCCATGAATAATAGCAAAAAAAGGAACAAATACAAAAATACTCATTTTCAAACGGGGTCTTAGCACTCTATGGTTAAATGTTAATCTTCTATTGTGAGGACAAAAGATAAATACATATAATTATGTTATAATTCACTCTTTCGTAATATACGTCCCCATATCGTCATATTGTGTAACAAGAATACAAACATATGAGTTTGTAAAATATGCGATGGTGTGTAGTAAATGACATATGGTTAATGCAATACCCATTCTAAAATAATTTAAATAGAACAATATATATACCAATATTAATATGAGTTATACCATTCAAACAAAAAAATATTAATATGAGTTATATTACACTCCATTTAGTCTTAATAAACGTCATTATATTATGAAATAACAATAACACCCAATTCTCTAATTTTCATGACAAATGGCAACATCCTCTTCCTAGAATGTCCGTGGAGCCCACACTTTATCACTTCCTATAAGCTCCATTGTTTCCATTCTTTCCCTGGTAACCATTGCTCTGTCCATTGGCTTTATTATTAGCTGAAATCAATTTAACAGCACAATTAGCACGGTACACAACCATAATTAAAAGGACCATTAGATACCACCACATAAATAAGTAATTGTGATGCTACATTGTTTGCTATCATGAAAAAGAGAGACAAATTACAAGTTCCAAAACATACACGGAATCTAATCTCAAAAACCAAATCTACTTATTATATTCAAAAAAAAAAAAAAAAAAAAAACCAGAAACTGGTTATATATTCTCCAAAGATTTGCAGCCAAAGAAATAAATTACCAAAAAAAAAAAACCCAATTGTTAGTCTTTTTTATTCTAATTGAATGATCAAAGAGGATAAAGGTGGACAGTTTTGAGGTTAGATAAATTAGAGAAGAATAAAGATTAAACATTAATCTAGCTATGAACAAAAACCTCCTTGATCAGACTCATTAAATATCTTGATTTTTTTCAGAACCCGACCAGTGGTTTTAAAAGATACAAAACCATAGCGGC
Organism: Cornus suecica; assembly: GCA_963922005.1. NCBI lineage: Eukaryota > Viridiplantae > Streptophyta > Magnoliopsida > Cornales > Cornaceae > Cornus > Cornus suecica. The sequence continues at coordinate 67,949,146 of OY998239.1, forward strand.
AGGAACATGATGTACATTTGTATATATAAAAAAAAAGATACACACATAACAAAGTCAATACAATCAAAATACCAACATGCACATAAATAACAATAAAAAAGAAAAGAAAAGAAGAACAAGTCTTTATACCATATCGATCAGAAGTAGTTTGAGAATTGGGGTTCTTGCCCTTTTCTTCTTCTTTCTTTTTTTTCTCTTCTTCTTTTGCCAATCTCTTCCTCTCTGCCTCCGCCTTGGCCGCGACGTGGGCAGCGACGGTGGAGGCTTCCTCCCCCTCCTCGCCCATCAAAAGAGCGAAGTAATTCTCTTGTTTAACGTTAAACATTGTAGAACAAGCACGGTCTCACACACAGATTGTGAGAAAAAACACAGATGAGTTTCTAATGATAACAATATATCAAACCTAGAAAACCCTAATCTCTACTATCCTTAACAATGCTCACTGTGCATGAGTATATACAAATCTCTCTGTATCATACCCTATATATAGACACGGGTTTCCTTGGGTATTTTGGTTATAAATGGATTGCTCTTTCCTTTTCACAGTTTGACTATGATGTAGGGTTTGGGGTATTTTGGTGATCTGATGCCTACAACTAAGATTGCACTTAACTAGGATGGTACTTTCGTTGGATTAATATGGACTAGATTTCCTATTTATATACACTCCTATGTCTTTTGGTAATTCTTTTTTTTAACCCATAGAACTATTATTTTCTTTTTTACTTTACCCATAAACCTAAATTCTACTTTCCTTTCCTAGCTTGACTAGGATAGTAATTTCATTGAATTACACTAATTCATCTGTATTTAGAGTCCTTTGTCTTTTGGATAATTCACTACAACAAATTAGGTTTTTTGCCACAAAAGATTTTGTGGCTAAAAGGTCATTTTTTGTGGTAAATCTTTTTTTGGCAAAGTCGTGGCTAAAAGTTCGTATCTAATTGTATTTCGGCACAACGAATAGCCTCGTGGTAAAGAAATTTTGGCCACAATATTTTTGTCTGACAAATGAAGATAAATTTTACCACAAGTTGTTTTGTGGTAAATAACCATTTATTTTGCAACAAATTTTTTTTATGTCAAATGATAATATATTTTGCTACAAAATATTTTTTGTCTAGCAATTGAGTGAAGGTGCCCTCCCCACTCTAAGGCCCAACAACATCCATTGGATGCCCTCCCTTCTCATGGGCCAACTCATGCATGAAATGAGCCAACTCCAGCTATTAAACTAAAGACCAATCCGGTAGAGGGTTTGGAGCCCTTGTTTTGGATTTGGGTTGAAAATTGTGCACCAAACCATGTTTGGCAAGTTTGGAGTTGGAGCAATAGTGTTGCACCATTGCTCTAACATTTTTGGCACCATTGAGATAGATGGTTTGGTTTTCTCAGACCAAAACTATTATTTAACTCAAACCAATTCAATTTGGTGTACTATTGTTTAACCCAAACCAATTCATTATTAATATTATATATATATATATATATATAAATTCGAAAAATAAAATATTTATGAAAAAATAAAATATTTCAAAAAAATCAAACGAAAAAATATATTTCATAAAAAAAGAAAATATTTCGGGAAAACAAATATCTCTAGAAAAAATAAAATATAATAAAAATATATTTATTATTTTTAAAAAAATATACAAATTATATGTATTTTTACTGAAATCTTTTATTTTCAAAATATTTTATTTTTTTGAAATATCTTATATAAAATATAATATCTATAAAAATTTGAAAAAATTAAATATTTATGAAAAATTAAATATTTCGAAAAAATTAAATATTTATATATTTTATTTTTTAAAACATATATATTTACAAAATGTTATTTTAAATAAATAAAATGTCAAACTATTCCAAGTTACCAAATATGATTGGTTTCAGAATTTCAGCTCATACCAACTCTACCAAACATGGTTTGGTTTTTCAGTTTCATTTTTTCTCACATCAAAACCATCTGCACCAAACATGGTTTCAGTTCAGAATAAAACCACACCAACTCCAACCAAACCAAAACCAAAAACCAACACCACACCGGTTGCCAAACAAGCTCTAGGTGTTATAGGGGTCAAACTTCACCACGAAATTTTACCCTATGATGACACCAAATCAGACTTGCAATACTATCTTCTGACTTGGTTCAGCCACTCACACACGTGTGCCTTGACATTGCACTAAGTATTTGCACCAAACACACATAAGTATATATATGTAATGCAATATAAATAACAACACCCACAAATAATGGTTCCTCAACCTTCACTATTATCACACAATAATACAAGGAATATCTCACTCATAGGCCACACTACATCATTATGCAAACACTGTCTCTAAAACTCTCTTGATGCCTATACAAATGTTATACATCAGCCTATATAGGCACACACACAAAACTGCCAATCTGATGTGGATGACAACCACATCCACCTAGGCTGGGTTGGCACCAATAAAAGGCTACCAATACTAATTACACAGTTGCACTCTTAACTTGAGATATGTTGTGGCATTCTCCTGCAATGCCACGTTGCCTCTTGGTGGTTGCATATAGTTGTGTCTCTCAAAACTGCCCAATTGCCTTGTCAGAGCCACACCATGCCTTGAGCAACCTTGCACAAGTCTGAGTCATGTTGCACCATGACGAGCCATCTATGTTAAACATGTGCCAACAATGCACAATGTTTGCCTTTGTTGGGCCAATGCCTTATCCCAGCTCATCTCAAGCCTTCGCGCACTTGAGAGCACTACCAAGTCTGAATCAATGCCTTCACTCAGGAGCATGCACCGTACCATGCTCAGGTTTTGGTTCCTCAATGCCTTGGCTAATAGGCATGTCGCGCCATGCCTATGTCTTGAGTTTGTTCACATCAACCTTTGCTTGCTTTGTGTCACAGCCTTGCGCAAGGGCAATTTAGCTTAACCAAAACTTGGTGTGCACATGGTTTGCCAAACTAAGTCCATTGCATGCACATTAGTGCATGCCAAGCTGAGGCATCACCTTGCCAAAGGCAAGTTGGCACACTCATGGACATGCACGCATAGCTTACCAAGCCATGCGCGCCAGCATAGCCCACCGTGTCTTTAACACCGATCCAACATCACCAATCGTGCCACCGAACCATGTCAAAACATACCAACAAGCTTCATCATACGTGCCCTAACCAAGGCTTTGGATGCCCACGGGAGTCAAGGACACACCCCTCCCTATATATGCAGAAAATACAATCAGCATTGTACCCATAACAAATATCAACAATGTCCGAGGAGTTATAATGAACTTTTTAAATCTTCCCGAGCTCCAAATTCAAATTTTCTTCCACAGATACTTTTCTTGGGTACTAAAAGTGCTTCAATTTAATTCATGCATTTTTTCAACCAGTCTAAACCCGACTTTCAAAAGTATCGTTGTGCTATCTTTCATGTCAAGACATTACGGGTAACACTAGGCTCATTGGTAATTCCAATCTAGTATTCCATTTATAAAGTTAAAATTGTTGTGAAATTTAGAGTAACCCAAAAGATAGATTAACCCAAATCAAATTTTACTCGCAAGTATACGAATCATAGTAGTAAAGAGTACAAGTATTGCGAGGTCATTCCCACGAGGATTGATTAAAACAAATTAAATCTAAAAACTACTATCTAACTAATTCAACAAATTATTGATGATTGTGAAAAAAATAATATAAATACAATAATACAAAAGGAATACCAAGGCTTTGATTCCACCACTAATCATCACAAATTCGATTTTCAATTGTAAACTCATTAAATATCCAATTAATTTCCACACATCTAAATAATAATTATTATTACGTTCATAGATGGTCTATCCGGGTTAGGGCATAGGTTCAACTCAATATTTTATTATCTTGGCCAAAAATAATAAATAAATCATTGAAGGAAAATATAAATCACAATTATCTATCCATGGTCAGGCATAAACAATTATAATTTATTGTCTTCTTCTTAAATTTCCAAGTAGATTACATGTTCGTGGTCAGACACAAGTAACCTATATGCTAGGAATGAAATACGTTCAATTTTAGTCTCAGTTAAAGCACATAAAATCGAAAGCATTAACATATATATAATAATAAGAAGAAGAACTCATTAACCAAAATATTCAATAATGTATACAATTGAAAACTATAAAGTTGAACATGACTAGGGTTTCCTCTCGGCCTTGGCCGAGCGAATTAACTATATAAGAAAAATAAAACAAGAACGACCAAACCCGAAATCATAAGTGGAAGACGTCTTGGATTTCTTCGTTGATCGCACAGGTCTTCCCCTTCTGTTTCTTGGCCGTCCATTCTCCTTTGTGCATCCATATATGCCCTATTTATAGGGGTCCTCAAGGTTTCATCTAGGAAAGTAAATAAGAGAATACAATATTCCCATATTTCTTTTCCTAATTGGTGATATCTTGCAGCCCACTTTTGACCAATTTGGAGAGTAAATTTGGAAGATATTGCTGAGATACTCTTTTCTTGTTAATCAAATCATCTTCCCACAACCCTTGATTTCATTCCATTCTGATCGTTCCTTCAAAATATGTGATTATATAACCAAACTGATGCTGATTTTCGCACAAAATAGTATGGCAGATTTAAAATGTCTTTTTCTCCCTCTAAACTTCAGAATTAGGGTTTCTATGTGAAATACCAATATTCTTTAAATTGAATCAGCTTTCTAGGAACACTGGGCTCACACCAATCCGAAAAACGGACTGAAATATATGGCCCAAATACTAAGACGTGGTCTACACAGATTTTGGGCTTGTTTAGATGGATTTAACCCATTTGTACTAGAATTCACCAATAACCTATAAAAATATAAAAACACACATATTAATTAAAATAAATGACTAAAAAAATATATTTTTGGAGGTTAATCGTGTATGAATTATGCACTTATCAAATACCCCCAAACTTATATTTTGCTAGTCCTCGAGCAAAACAAAAATAAAAAAAAAAAAAACTAACTATACCACTTTCGCAGGAACTCTCGATTGCATTTAGCATATGCAATAAGCCTTTGAACCTCTAGGTTACCCCTAGTGGACGAGTTATAGTCTCGTGAGGGTTTCCAGTGATGATACCCACAAACATCCGAAAAATAAGTTTCAAAGCAATATACAATCAGATATGTAACCTTGAATAGTAAATTGTCATCAACTTGAGATTTTCGAATCATTAATTTATTTGAGATGTCAAACCCATATTCTCTGTCTAAATTAAATTTAAGCTAAGTCTAATTCACTTATCAAAATTTAGTTGAAGACCCAAATTGTCCATCCTTGTTGTAAAGTGCAACAACTAAACACTAATTCAGAATTGGTCAAAACCTCATAACATAACTCCAAAATCTCAAAAATCATCGGGTTTTCAGAATAAGAACAATTTTACATTGGTAACTCAAGTGATTATTATTTTTTTCTTTGACATACTTCCATAAGGAATTGTTTACCCAATAGGAGCTTAATTTACTCCCAACCTCAAGCCAACCCTTTGGATATTTTTTTTTTTTTTTTTTCATCACTAGAGTCCTGATTGAATCTCATCCTGGTCTACCGATTTTTTTTCTAAGATAATAGAACGATATTACTAAATTTCAGACTTTTTCTAAAAAATGTAAGCTGACAGTGCTCGTGAAATATGTTTCAAGGTTTAACTATGAGGGTCATCAACTAAATAATGAGAAGTGTAAAAGACTAAGGACTATCATTCATTCTGACTAGATTAAGTATTTTAGTCTCAAATATACTAATGATTTTCAAATCTCAACCAAACTGATGACAATTCAATACTCAAACATATAGAAATACTGAACATATTGCATAGGCTTTGAAACCTTTTTTTTTTTTTTTTAATATGAAAATATATACATATATCTATAAAAAAAAAATTCCCTTTACCCCCAAACTTAGATCAAATATTGTCCTCAATATTTAAAAATGAAAGTCACAATGGCAAGTTTGAGAATTACCTTGGATGACGTACTATCCAACTTCGAGCAAGAACAAGGAAAAAAAATAATAATAAATAAATAAATAAATAAAATGGATCAGAAGGAATCACAAGTATGCCACCCCCAAACTTGGATTATAAGCATCCACAAAAATTTATCAACAATTTTGATAAATGGGGTCTTCTAGACGAATACACTCCACATCTCTATCTACCAACCCATCTAAGTATGGTATCAACCTCTGCCCATTCACTTTGAAAATACTACCATTCTTAGGGTTTTGAATCTCGACTGACCCATGAGAAAAAACATTTGTCACAGTGAATGGACCAGTCCATCTAGAACGCAACTTCCTAGGAAAGAGACGTAATCTAGAGTTGAATAACAAAAATTTTTAGTTGGGCTCGAAGGACTTCCTAAGAATAAATTTGTCATGAAACATTTTAGTCCGCTAGCAACCAAACAAGCCAAACAAGTATTTTTTATTTTTTTATTTTTTTCTAATTTTCTTTGTGAGATTTAATTCAAGGGCAATGTTAATGTTTATTTTCTAATCTTATAGAGAATTATCAGGAATAGCCACAATAATTCTCTCCTAATTAGAGCTCTTACTCTCTTCCAAAGTAAATCAAAGGATGACCAGTTAAGGCCCGCCAACTAAACAACCAGGTGGGTTCCCAGGTAGGTGGAGAGGCACTAGGCCTGCTTAATGATGGTACGTCCACACAACCTTAAGCAACAGAGTCGCCATTTGACAGAACCTTTCTAGACATTGTTAAATTGGAAGGTGCTCACTGGAGTTACCCAAGATTATCTTTTTCCAAGAGGGTCCTATGAGCTATATGAAAATCCTAGGGCCAACGTCTACTTGATTTTAGATTAAAAAATTTAGGCTTGGTTTTGACAAATGCAAGGAGATTTTTAACCTAGGTGGGCAAGGAATTGGTGATGAAATCCAATCCTTATCTTGTAAGGGGTTAGTGCCCTTACTAAAATTTTATGCAAAATGCTAAATTAAAATGCACAAATAAAACAAGTAAGAAATAAAGGAGAGAAAAAAATAAATACAAAAGAATAACAAAATACAAAGGAGTGATTGTGTGAACTTTTTTTTTTTTTCTTTTTTTTTTTCAAAAATAAGTGTACTAACAATAATAAAAGAAAAGAAAAAAAACAAAATTAAAAATAAATATGAATGAAGAAAGTGTGCTCCTAGAAAAAAAAAATCCTATGTTATTCTAACCTAAACAAAAAATAATAAATAATAATAAAAATAAAAATAAGGTTAGAGTCACTTACCTGAATTGCAAAATTATGCAATAGTGCGATTTTTTTTTTCTTTTCTCTTTTTTTTTTTTTTTTTTTTTTTCTTTACGCCTCTTTTCTGTACCAAGCGTCCTGCAGTTGAGGAAACAACAATATCAAACCTGTAAAAGGATGACAATGACTTGGATGTTGCTTGGAATTAAAGGAATCACATAAATTTGGAATGAAAAAAATAAAAATAAAAAACAAATAAATAAAAATAAAAATAAAATAAACCTAAACTAAGAATTATGATAAATAATAATCTTCAAATTTAATTGTATCAAATACAATCCCCGGCAACGGCGCCAAAAACTTGTTGTGAAATTTAGAGTAACCCAAAAGATAGATTAACCCAAATCAAATTTTACTCGCAAGTATACGAATTATAGTAGTAAAGAGTACAAGTATTGCGAGGTCATTCCCACGAGGATTGATTAAAACAAATTAAATCTAAAAACTACTATCTAACTAATTCAACAAATTATTGATGATTGTAAAAAAAATAATATAAATACAATAATACAAAAGGAATACCAAGGCTTTGATTCTACCACTAATCATCACAAATCCGATTTTCAATTGTAAACTCATTAAATATACAATTAATTTCCACACATCTAAATAATAATTATTATTACGTTCATAGATGGTCTATCCGGGTTAGGGCATAGGTTCAACTCAATATTTTATTATCATAGCGGACAAAGTGTTCAGATTACCACAGGCTGGTTTTGTCACGGAAGTCAAGTACCCCGAATGGCATACCAACGTAGTGGTCATCCATAAAAAGAATGGTAAGTGGAGGGTTTGTGTTGATTTTACTGACCGGAACAGGGCATGCCCGAAGGAGAGCTTTCCACTTCTAAAGATCGACCAGATGGTTGACCCTACCGCCGGCTATGAATGTCTATCTTTTCTAGACGCATACTCGGGATACAATCAAATCAAAATGAACCCGATGGATAAGGAAAATACCTCATTCATTACTGAAATAGGTATTTATTGCTTTAAGGTTATACCCTTCGGTCTAAAAAATGTAGGTGCCACTTTCTAGAGTCTGGTCAACAAAATCTTTAAAGGAATGATGGGTACAGTGATCGAGGCTTATATTGATGACACTGTGGTCAAGAGTAAAAGAAAGGAAAATCATCTTGCACACCTATACCAAGCGTTTGACATTGTAATGACCGGCTTAATTTAAATAATGTTTTTTTCTTCGGTTAATATATATATATATTTTTATCTTGTGCATTATGTGGCATTGCATGTGTTTTCGTGCATTAAGGATTTCATGATTTGAATTTTTGGGTTCATTCCTATGTTTTGTAAAATTTTCATTTTGTCGTTGACCGGGTAGTTTCGATATTTTAATTAAATGTGGGGGTTACTTTTGAGTTTGATAAAGATGAGGGTAACTTTTGCAATATATTCATTATGTGTAAATGTGTGTAACACCCCGCTCCAACACTTGGTATAATATTGTCCGCTTTGGGCCCAACCCGCACGATTTTGTTCTTGGGCTCCTCCCAAAAGGCCTCATACCAATTGGAGACAACACTGCACATATAAGCATATCCCCAGACCTCTACCCAGGCGATGTGGGACATCACAATCACCCCCTCTTGGGACCCAGCATCCTCGCTGGTGTTACCCACGGGCTTGTGCATGCACCCACACTTAATTCCGGCCGGGCTCTGGCTCTGATACCAATTGTAATACCCCGCTCCAACACTTGGTATAATATTGTCCGCTCTGGGCTTAACCCGCACGGTTTTTCTCTTGGGCTCCTCCCAAAAGGCCTCATACCAATTGGAGACAACACTGCACATATAAGCACATCCCCAGACTTCTACCCGGGCGATGTGGGACATCACAATGTGTGACCGAATTTCACATGTTTATTTTTATTTTTATCTTCAACTTTCCAAAACCATATTCCTCTATCATTTAAAGTTGCAATCATACATCTATTATATTGACACCACTTTATGACATTATTGATGAAAGTTTCCAGCCATTATATTGATGTGTTGAGGTTGGCTTTTGCATATTCTCAACAATCAAGCGAAATCATTTTTCCATCATCCTCTATTTTTCTCCTATCTTCTTCTCTCTACATTTTGGGCATCTTAGAGTGGGGATTCAATTTTGTACTCAACTAGGAAGTTGTTCTACGTGTTCCGATCTTCGGTTTAATACCAATTACGGTATGTGATTTATATTATTTAATTTGATTTGATTTTTCAAAAATTCCAGATTGCTAGTTTACATGTTTAGTTAAAATCAAGGCTTTAGATCTCTAATTTATAATATATGTACGAATCAAAATTAGTTTATGAAAATTTTACAGATCATATATAGGTATGTGATTATATGTTCCTGAAAATTTCAGAATTTATAGATAAGTAGAGAGTTAATTAAAAATCTAGGAAACACATGTTATTCGGATATTGTTGTTGCTGCAGACCGTTTGTTTTTGCTCGGTTTGAGAAATTTATAGACCATGTTAAATTATTTATAAATTTTTGAAAATTTTACAGTATGATTTTGTATATGTCTATTATCATATCTCAAAATTTCAGATTACTGAGATAAATATTTAATGTTCTAAAAAGCACGGAAGTAGACTGTCCAGTGATATTTTACTGCTTGCTGATCCGATTTCGGTTTCGGTTTAGCCAATTGTTTCATATGGTTTTGTATTCTTATAAATCTTGAAACTTTTATTATAACATTTTGCATATTTCTACGAAATATTTATTAAAGATCAAACCGATCTTTAGGGCAAGAAAAATTGTTGAGTAGTAACTGTTCAGTTTCAATCGTAGTTTAAAACCGGAATTGTGTTACCAATTTGAGCTATCTATAATTCTAATTTTGTAATTATAATTTTATCACCTGATCTTGAGTGTATATGATATAAATCTGGAGATTTTGGTAGTCATATAATTCATGGATAGGTTTGTAAAAAGCTTGGAGTAAAGGGTGTTCAGTTTTCAGAACTGTTAGGAAAGCTATATTTTATAATTATTTTGGACCACTGTCCTTTGATTAAAGCTTATGAAAATTTTATAGTAGACCTAAGTAGAAGTTTGGAGTGTATCCTGTAAATTTCATATTTTTATCAAACCTGTAAAGTTTTCTAAAAATCATAGATTACCTGTTGTCCGTTTTACGATAGTATTCGAAACCGAACTTTTCGACTCTTAATTAAGTAGCTAAATTTTGTTTATTAATCCCGAATATTTTGAGTAGATATTTATATATATCAGAATGTTTATTGGAAAATATTATTTTAAAAATAAATATGGTTATGTATATAAAAATTATTCAATATGTGTTAATTGGTTTCGGGCATAACAGGGTACAAATGAAGGCGTGAAGGGAGAACCGTTCGATTCTTCATTCTCTACACAACCATATTGTTTTGATTGTTGGTATTTTACTCGATATTTTATCAAGTTTGAGGTAGGGATTTATTGGGGTATCGTGTGAGTTTAAGAATCTTCATTTATGCATTTTAATGTGTATATATAGATTCATCATCATATTGTGTTATTTTTCACATGAGTTGTGAAATTGCATTAATGTGTTTAAATGTATTGATTCATGCCATGATAGAATTTTTATTAGGTGGATCATGGAGTGCGGATATACTTATTACTTATGTGCACATGTGAATGACATTTATGAATTGTGAATTGTGAATGGTGGATTGATTGTTGATTTTGGGAAATGGTCGTGTGGTGTGAGCAAAGGGGGGACGAAGGAGCTCCCGGGGTGCAAGTCCTCGAATTATCGCGCGATTGGTTGACGTCACCGTAGGGTTAGTAGCCCCGAGACGACTAGGTAGATGAACAGGTAGTTCATGTCCTAGGGTTTGTTTCACGACATAATTTTCCCATTTGATGATTTTAAATTTGATGTTATCTCTGTTGTGATAGTTGAATTTGAATTCGTATTGAGAGTATTGGTTTTAATTTCGTGATTATAGAACTTTTAAATTATCTTGATGATATTATTTAAATAGTTCTACATGAGTTTATATTGTGATTCTTATGCATTTATATCATGACATTGGACTAGGGTAGAGACTTGACCCTATACGTATTCATTAATTTACATACTTGCGGAATCTTATGCTTCATGATTTTTCTCTACTGGGCCGTTTGTGCTCACCCTTTATCATTTTTCAGGAAAAGAACCGTTGGTGGATGATGCATGAGCTATTGGAAATTTGTGGAATTTGAACTTATAATAATTACATCTTTATGTAATAATAAAGATTGCGTGCTTATTATGATTTGTAATTGTTTGGCTTTGGACTAGTGTGTTCGTGTTGTAATTTGATTTGATTTTGGGATCTGTGTGTGATTTTATTATTTCTATTTCGCTTCCGGGCTAGTCACCATGTAAACAATGTCGGTTGACCATTTTGACCATTTGATATCTTATGAATTTTAATTAAATTTAAGTCATTATCCGGGTTTTCGAACTCGGGGCGTGACAGACACCCTCAGGATGCATGACATGAAGCTTAACCCGGAGAAATGCTCATTTGGCGTGACATCTGGACAATTCTTGGGACATATCGTGGAGAGGACCGGGATCCAAGCCAGCCCGACACAAGTCAAGCCCCTAATGTAAATAAAGGAACCCCGGACACATAAAGACGTTCAAGTCCTGACTGGAAGAGTGGTTGCCCTTAGCAGGTTCATTTCACGACTCACTGATTGATGTTGACCATTCTTCCATGCAATCAAGGAAAAAAGGGGAGAAGTCTGGGGCCCTGAGCAGTCTGAAGCTCTAACGAGGTTAAAAGAGTATATGACCACACCCCCGATCCTATCCACACCAGGACCCGATGAAGTGTTACACCTATATCTAGCAATATCCTTCGTCTCAACCAGTGCAGCCCTCATCAGAGAGGATGGGAACCTGTAGATGCCAGTCTTCTACACCAGTAAATCCTTGGCTGAAGCGGAGACCCGATATAGTAGGCAAGAAAAGCTGGTTCTATCACTAGTAAATGCCAAAACGCGACTGAGGCATTATTTCGAGGCTCATCCAATCATTGTCCCGACCTTCACGTCTCTCCGGGTAGTTATGTCAAAACCCGATCTTTCGGCCAGAATCTCCAAATGGGCCATCGAATTGGGCATATATGACATAATTTACATACACTAGGTCTCCATCAAAGGACAGGCGGTGGCAGATTTCTTACTTGAAGATGAAACTGAAGAATATGACCAGCAGACTGCACCAGACACTTAGAAGTTTTTTGTGGACGGGTCAGCTAGTTCTACCGGATCGGGAATCGGCTTGGAGATCCAGACACCTGATGGGACACACCTCTAAATGTCAGTGCAACTACAGTTCCCAACTACAAACAATGAGACAGAGTATGAAACGATTGTATCTGTCTTAAGGTTAGCCCGAAGCCTCTAGATTTAGGCCCTAGTAGTGCACATCGACTCTCAGCTAGTCATTCGACAAATTAAAGGGGAATATGAGGCAAAAGTCCCCAAAATGGAGTCTTACCGGGCACTTGTGCTGAAAGAAATAGAGAACTTTCAAAAAATAACCTTCACTCAGATCCCGAGAAGCGAAAACTCTGTAGCTCACCACCTAGCTGGTCAGGTGTCCTCAGCTGGTGAGCACCTGACCAGGGTTGTGTTGGTAGATTTCATAACCAGGCCAAGTATTCAAGAACCAGTACAAGTAATGTTTATCCCATGGGAGCCCAGCTGGATGGATCCTCTGATGAATTACCTGAGAAATGGGACACTCCCAGAGAACAAAGCCAAAGCTGACAGGATTAGGAGGAATTGAGCCCGATATTTAATCATAAACGAGAAACTCTTTCGAAATTCTTTCTTGGGTCCATATTTAAAATGCATTACACCCTCAGAATTAAAATGCAGTGATGTAGGAGATCCATAGTGGATCTTGCGGGAACCACTCCGGAAGAAGGTCCCTTGCCCATAAAATACTCTCCCAAGGATACTTTTGGCCCTATCTATCAAGGGATGCCGAGGACTATGTCTGAAGGTGCAAGCCATGCCAGTTGCACGGGGATGCTATCCATCACCCGCCGGAGTTCCTACACCCGACCATAGTCCCACATCCCTTCGCCCGATGGGGAATGGATATCGTGGGACCTCTCCCGAAGGTAATTCAATCAAATTCCTATATCTTCCTGGCCACTGATTAGTTCACCAAATGGGTGGAAGCTGAAGCCTAACCCGCCATCAAAGGTATCCACGTCATCAAGTTCATTTGGACCCACATAATATGCAGATTTGGGCTACCAAGGACAATTATGATGGATAATGGGACAAATCTTGACAACAAGGAAGTGAGAGCGTTCTTTCCCCAACATGGTATCAACCAAAGTACATCCTCCATCGGGTACCCGCAGGGGAATGGATAGGTCGAAAGAACAAATTAAACCATATTCAATACCTTGGCCAAAAAAATTAAGGAAACAAAAGGAGTCTAGCTCGAGAAGCTACCTGAAGTGCTCTGGTCATATAGAACTACCCCCAGGCAGCCCATTGGGGAGACTCCTTTTGCCATGGCATACGGCACTGAGGCTGTGATCCCAATGGAGGTTAGGGTTCCAACCCTTCGGAGTTAGGTCTGGGTGGAAAACACGAATAACCAGCACCTGGCACATGACCTTGATCTACTAGATGAAAGAAGGGAAGCTGTCGGTATCAGACTGGCCGCCTACCAACAGCCTGTCTAGAACCACTTCAACCAAAAAGTTAAAAGAATGGAGTTCCAGGTCGGTGACATGGTCCTTAGACGAAAGATTGGGCTCATGGGCAAGCTCGGGGAGCCTTGGGAGGGCCCGTACCCTATTACGGAAGTCATCAGACGCGGAGCATACCGCGTTCGAAGGAACATTGATGGTGGTATGGAACCAAACTCCCAGAACGCCTCTCAGCTGAAGAGGTACTACCCATAACAAGCCCAGTTTACTTTCACTTTTAAGTTTACTTGTACAAAGATCATTTTTGTAAAAATGGCCCCCGAGCCAAATCAATCAAAAAAGAAATCCATCAATAAAATCATTTTTTCAGGCAAAAATAGCTTATAAATATCTAGTCATGCAAAAAATAAACAAAGTGTTGTCATGTCTCTCGCATGGCCTGAAGTGCCCAAAAGACACAACACTGATCCTGAAGAGATCAAAACATTTGCAAAAAATAAACGAATTGTTGTCATGTCTCTCGCATGGCTTGAAGTACCCGAAAGACACACACACTGATCTTGAAGAGATCAAAATCGTACAAAAAATAAACCAAGTGTTGTCATGTCTCTCACATAACCTGAAGTGCCCGAAAGACACACACACTGATCCTGAAGAGATCAAAATTTTGCAAAAAATAAACCAAGTGTTGTCATGTCTCTCGCATGGCCTGAAGTGCCCGAAAGACACACACTGATCCTGAAGAGATAAAAAAATTTCAAAAAATAAACCAAGTGTTATCATGTCTCACGCATGGCCTGAAGTGCCTTAAAGACACAACACAGATCCTTAAGAGATAAAAACATTTGCAAAAAATAAACAAAGTGTTGTCATGTCTCTCGTATGGCTTGAAGTGCCCGAAAGACACAACACTGATCCTGAAGAGATTAAAAATTTTGCAAAAAATAAACAAAGTATTGTCATGTCTCTCGCATGGCCTGAAGTGCCCGAAAGATACAACACTAATCTTGAAGAGATAAAAAACATTGCACAAAATAAACAAAGTGTTGTCATGTCTCTTACATGTCCTGAAGTGCCCGAAAGACAGAACACTAATCCTGAAGAGATGCCTCTCCTATGGCCTCAAGCGCTCGAAAGGCACAGTACTTTTTGGATAAAATAATCTAAGTAATGCAAAAGTCAACTAGACAGAAACCATGATTTTCATTAAAAATATGGACCCCGATGGCCAAGGCTTACAAAAATGTTTTACAAATGAAAAATCCTAAGTGTTAGCATTAGTGCCCGCCGTATTTGAGCTAACAAGAATGAAGGCCCCTTCAGGAACTGAAGGATCAGAATCGGATGTAAGCCCCAAATAAGGCTTGGTCAGGAATTCACAAAAGCGAACGTCATTTGGACCTCCAGCTGGATCATCATACGGTGGAGTAATGCCCAAAGACTCATCCAATTCCTCCACTAAGGTGAAGTCCCTCTCCTCAATAGGTTTCTGGAAGTCCTTGAAGCATGTCCTCCAGCCGAACCCAATCCGTTACTGGGAAGTGTCGCAGAGGCGCTTATACATCTGATTGCCACCCCGATGGCACATCTCCACTATCGACCTCTCCACTGCGAGGAGATTCTCAGTTTCAATCTTATCCTCCAGAAGCTTCTCTTTGGAGGCCCTCAGGCCCTCATTCTCAGCCTTCAGGCCCTCGACTTCAGCGGCTAGGGACCGTCGAACTGCCTCTATCTCCTTGATCTTATCTTGGGCAGCCTAAAGCTGTTGCTTTACAGAGATTAACCTCCTGTTCTGAACCTCCAGCTTATCATTGGATATTTATAACAAGGTGGCAACCTTTTTCCTGGCATCCTCTTTCATCCTCAGGAGTTCTGAACACTTGCTGAGCAACCTAGTGTCCTCCTTCATCTTTGCATTATAAGCCTGTGTTAGGTAGAACATTTGCCAAGAATCCAAGTGTTAGCCAGATCAATAAATTAAGTGAGGAAATACAAAATATGACTAAAGGAACATCGTGTCAAAAACGTACCTTCATGGCAATCTCCGGACCAGACATAGCCAACTATGTCTGATTGATTTGTGATAACTTTTTTTGGTCTGCAGGGGTCCAGATTTGGAAACCCATTGCCCGAAGGGCAACATCATTGTCAATGGTCTCATGTCCCCTAACCAAAAATTCACCACCCGGAAGTGTTATCTTTGGTGCCCATGGGACAGGTTACTCCTTCTCGGGTGCAGCCCCAGACTCCGCCACTATGCTTGGCGAAGACGCTGTAGTCAGACGGGGCCTAACCGATGAATCGGGGATATCTTCCTCAGATCAGGGATGTTGTGTTCCCGCCATACTTGCCTCTCCCTCCACTAGTCAGGATCATGGAACAGGGATTTCCCCCGAAGGAGGAGGTGCAATAACTGGAATATTTCCCATTGGTGGTGGAGGAACTGTCCCAGAGGATGGAGCTGGAGTACCTTGGGACCGTTGATCACTTTGGGTTTTCTCCGGTACCGAAAGGTTTGCTTGAGGGCCCGTTACTAGCTTGGCCTTCTTATTAAGGACATGTGTCGAGATCCTCAGCATGGTATTTTGTCCTTCTGATGTCAGCTCGGTATTTTATCCTTCTGATGTTAGTGCCTGCAAATTAGAACCCGTCAGGTAACTTCCACACTTCCTCAGGGGTTGTCCCCAAATTTTAAATTTAAGGATATCAAATCGGTACGAGATGTAATTTGGTCTTAAATCGGTCGAACGCTCTTAGAAACTCGAGCACATGATGATCAAACTTATCATTGAACTGTTCGCAATAACACGACCCCCTATGATAAGGTTTGAAGGAAGGTAATAAGGGTTTGTCAAATTCACTGGGGACTATGAATTTGGCAGAGCCGAGATGCCTCTAATTCCCGCTTACCGGATCATTCTTTCCTTCCACCCCTTATTGGAGTTCTCAGTGCCATCGCACACCTTTCTCCCACTTAAAGGAAAAAGGTTATACCAACCCCTACAGTCCTTCTGGTCCTAAATCTTGTAACAAAACAGGAGCTCAGCCAGACCCAGATCAAGACCCATCTCCCGATTAATCATCATGACCATAGCCACGATCCTGAAAAAATTGGGCCCCACTTGAAGCGGAGCTAGACCCAGTGTAAACAAGACATAAATAAATAAAGGATGGATCAGGAATCTGATAACCTGAAGATGAAAAGCTGACAACAAGATCTGATCATCCCTAACTCATTCCCCTTTCCTAAAGTTGTACTTCCTAGGATAACTTTTAATTATCACCCCATCGGGTATCCCACACTTAACCCTCAATCTTTTTAGCACCGTATCTACCCTATGTGCAGGGGGAAGGGGATCGGCATAAAATTGATCTACCGACCTTCCTACAGCAGAATCCCCACCCACATCAACGTTTTGGTTAACCTCAGGAGGACTAGAACCAACCCTCCTAACCACCTCTACCGATGGGGAACTAAGGGAGGTGTCGGGATCTATAGAAGAGGGGAGACGGTCACTACCCGACCGAGTGTCATCACCATCAGACATATTGACGGAAAGGTAGGAGAGCTGGAAGAAAGAACTTACTCTAAGATGAATCCCAATGGAATTTCGTAAGTTTTCCTGGAGAAATGTACAGATTCTGATCGTAACAACAAGAGAACCTAAGTTGCAGAGAGTTTCTAAGAGCCAAGAGCTTGGAAACGCAATGAGTGTTTGGAAAATGGACACTGGGTTTTATAGAGTTCACCGAAATATGCGAAGAGTCATACGCACATGAAATGAAGCATCATGTTGCCTCCTCAGCCCCCATCTCGCAAATCGAGACCACCTGAGACATGAATTTGAAATGATGAATGGTGATACAACCGCCGTATTAAATGAACCTGCCATGTCACCCCGACAGGGGTGATATATCTTGATTCCCCCACTTTACCTTCTTGGTAATGGGGTTGACTGCCCTAAAGCCCACCACCAAGAAGAGGGTCTGTGTAAGTGTGGAAATCTCCAGGCCCACAGAAGCCTATCAAGCATTGGGCCCATTAGGCTGATGGCCAAACAAGGTTATCAAATGCTCGAAGATTAGGCCCATTTCAACTTATAATTTCTTGAAAATAGAGATAATGATGTAAGCAAAGTAGTGTTGCCCTAATGGGCTCGAAGCCCAAAAAGGGAATGTATATAAAGGAAGCAAAAGCCAAATAAAAGAGATGATTATCGTGTTGTGCACTTTTTGGCATTTACAGATTCACAAGACGAAACTTAGTATGTTTTACGCACTCACACATGTCTATATATGTATACACATATTTAGCTTAGCTTTTGTCACAAATTTT
The DNA here is from genome assembly GCA_963922005.1 of Cornus suecica. Classification (NCBI taxonomy): domain Eukaryota; kingdom Viridiplantae; phylum Streptophyta; class Magnoliopsida; order Cornales; family Cornaceae; genus Cornus; species Cornus suecica. The sequence goes on from OY998239.1 coordinate 67,967,493, forward strand.
AGCTTTTGTGGCAATTTAGCTCAGCTTTCACCACGAATTTTAGTTTTTGTGACAATTTAGCTTACATTTCACCACGAATTCTAATATTTGTGGAAATTTAGCTTAACTTTTGCCACGAATTTTAGTCTTCGTGGTAATTTAGCTTATCTTTTTCCACGAATTTTAGGGATTGTGGTAATTTAGCTTAGCTTTAGCCACGGAATTTAGCTTTTGTGACAATTTAGCTTAGCTTTTGCCACAAAATTTAGTGCTTGTGGTTTTTTTCCTTTATACTTGGCCAAGCTACAGTAACCAAAGCACATGAAAGTCCCAATTTTTGGACTTTTAAGTTAGGCCAAAATGAAAGTTTTGCTTCGAAAATATTGAAAACAAAGCAAGTATCACCAAACAGACTTTACTCTAAAAAATGTGAAAAGTAAAGAAGCAGGAGCAATTAAAAGTTTATCCCAAACATGGCCTTAGAATTCTAGAGTCATCCTTTGTTTATAAAGACTAGTAAAAACGTACGTGCCACCGCACGTAAATCACCATAAATATTAAATCATACATAGAAGTAAATCAATTTACCCTTTTATACATAAATATAATAATTTGAAAAGATTTTTTTTTTTGACAAATAAGCATATTATAAACAAAGTGTTAGTCACTAAGGGCGTGATTGGTTCGCGGTTTGGTTTTGGTTTTTCTGGTTTGATTTCATATTTTTGAGATCAGGCCATGTTTGGGAAGGTTGGTCTCTAAAAAATGAAACCAAACCACCAAGACCAAAATCCCCAAAAAACCAGATTTCTGAAACCAACAAAAAGTTAGTTTTTGGTGGTTTTGTTTCACTTCTACCACCACCACCTCCACGACCACCACCACAAGCCACCACCGACACCACATTAATTTTAATGTGACGGTATATATACAATTTAATTGAACATATATATTCAATAAAATTTGGAATCAGACCAAATTGCTTACCAAATAGAGTCTCAGATCAGCGACCATACCAGACTAGACCGCTTTCCAAACATGCCCTAAATGACCCTAGAGGGGGTGAATAGTGTTATAAAAATTCTTTAACTCTTTTTTTGATAAATTGGATCTACACTAAGTGAGTTAACAAATGAGCATGCACTAAACACTTAAATAGTTGATTAATGAGAAATAATTACCAACACAAGCAATATGCAAGCAATACGATAATCAACAATAAAAGTAGAGCATGCAAGAGATCAAATTAAAGAGATAGAGATAGAGATAGAGAGATGACACCGCAATTTTTACAAGGTTCGGTAACTCCTATTCCTCGGCTCAAGATTCCCCCCTTGAGACTTCCCAATTCTTTCACTATGGTTTTTCCTTGTAGGTGGAATAGTAAACCTTTACACACAAGCTAACAAGCTTGCCACACAAATAAGAGGATAAACCTTTCTTGAAGATCAATGAGCTTCACTTACTCAAAGATCACAATCCTTTTATAAAGAAAAGGAATCACTCAATAAACATTCAAAACCCTTAGGTTTTAAAGATACACAAAGTATAAGCTCAAGTGTTTTTAGTGATGTGTTTGGTTCACTCAACATCTTAGAATCTCTTGACAATAAGTGAGAGTTGTACTGAAAAGAACACTCATAAGATCTTTTTTATCTAGTTTCTCACAATGATTAGAATTGAATGAGAGGAAGCTAGCTTTCAATGCTTAAGTTTTTTATTTTCAAGAGATGATGGATGATTGAGAGTAAAGAGCTTTAAATTCAAGAGTAAAAATGGAAGAAGTAGTATTCTCCAACTCTATACCATCATATATATACTTAGGTCAAAATTTAAGAGAGTGAGACTCACTTCAAGAGATTGAGCTGAGAGTGGTGATTGAAGGCATTAATTGCTCTAAACTAGCCGTTTTTGGCTCAATCAGTTAGCTGCAACTTTCTATCAGTCCGCTGAACATGCCTCATCAGCTGGCTAACATTACACTATCAGTCGGCTGAAACACTACCGTCAGTCGGCTGAAAGTCCCTCATCAGTTAGCTGACAAATAGCTTCAAATGAAGCTTAAATTCTCTGTCCATTTCAATTGGCTGAAACTAGGGTTTCAGTCGGCTAACCATGTTTTAGTCGGCTGACAAATGGGTTCAAAACTCTCTAGTCCGTTCAGTCGGCTGATGTTTTAATTTCAGTCGGTTGACTGGTTTTTCAGTCAGCTAACAAATACATTTCAGTCGATTAACAAATTGGTTCAAAACTCTCTGGTCAATTCAGTCGGCAGATGCTTCAATTTAAATCAGTTGACTAATGAGGCAGTCGACTGACTATTAGAATCAGTAATAATCAGTCGATTGACACTTCATTTTTCGGTTTTTATTTCCATTTTCAATTTTAACCCTTAAGCTTAAAAAATATGCAAATTTAGCATAAAACCTTTAATACATTTCACTCACTATCCTATCTACCTCAAGTCTTTATACTTCAGCTTCAAAACTTTCCTTTAAAAGTTTTAGCATCCATTTCCGAGATTGCATCCTGTAGTTCTGAAGTACTAAACTAAATATCAATATTAGTACTAAAAACGTGCTAACACTTTGTTATCATCAAAATGGATAGTAGTACCAAACACATGCCAACACAAAGGAAGGCCAAGCCTTAGGTCATACGAACAAGATCAAAATGAAAATAACAGCTCCAAAAACATTCATATAGTAGTCCCCAAATCCAGCAGATAAGTAAAAACCAAGAAGAGCTCCCAGCACTAGCCCAGATAACACATACCATAACTCTACTACCTACAAAGCTCAAAGAAACCAGACAACCTATAGCAAAGGAAAACATTATCTTAGGAAGATGGAGCAAGAGAGTTAGCATAGACTGGCCAAGGTAGCATTTTTGGGGTTTGCTTCATCTCTTTCAGAGAAAAAGCTCTGAATTTGATTATATCTAAAATCTCATTCAGTAATTGATTGTCGGTTCTAGCTTCACCTTTATAGAGCCTTCTTCCCCTCTCGTACCAGAAAATGTACACTGAGGCTGCAAGACACCATTTGTTGATCAAACCATTGAGTTCTTTCCCTTGCGGACTAGATCACCACACCACCAGAAGATCCCAACTAGAATGGGGGCTTTGAAAGCCCCCTTTTCGCTTGACTAAAGACCAACCTTTTCCCATCACTCGGTAATAAAAAATAAGAGGTTCCCGGATTTAGCATTAAAGTATAACACAAACCCATTCCTAGTGGAAAACCCTATCATCATCAATCTATCCTGGGTGAGCATCATGTTGTGCAGAGCAGTCCAAAAGATGAAAGCATGGCTTGGAACTGCTCCACTAAAGCACACACATTTGAACTAAGAACAAGGATCCTTTCTGTATCTAAAAACTTCCCACACTAAAGCAATGCTAAAATCAGAAGAAGAATTCCACAAGGGCCTATCATCTTGATCATCGAAGGGGGGAGGAAAATTCTGAGTGACATGATTAAGATAGATGAGCTCCAAAGAGTTACAGTTAGGCCACTTCCAAGATCCATCAGAGATGATATAATCCACTTTAGATCCCTTAGGGATCCCAAAGAGGTTGATAACATCATCACCAAACACCTCCACAATTGGTTTATCAAAGAGCCATATATCATACCTGAACAAACTTCTGGTTTTCTCCCTAAGGCCTAAGATATTTCTCCAAGACCAGGACCTATTATGAGAGCTTATCAATAGCTAAAAGCTCTTATTCTTGATGATAATAGAGTGAGCCCACTGAGACCACAAAAAAGCATGGACTTGATACAATAATTTCCAGAGATGTTTGACAATAGTAGCCTAGTCCCAAGACACCAGTTCCTTGATACCTAAACCTCATTCCTCTTTAGGAAGGCATACCCCCTTTCAAGCAATCTTTTCACCTCATAACTTCAACTCAATACCTTTCCATAGAAATCTTTTGAGTAAGCTAGCTATAAGCTTCATAATAGCTTTAGGGATAATGAAAGTAGTTACCTAGTACACTGCATGGAAAAAACACAGTTTTGATAAGTTGAAGCCTTCCAGCAGAAGACAAGACTCTACAGCTCCAAGATTGAATTCTCTTGGTGATTTTGTCCATAAGTGACAGTCCTCAGCTTTGAGTCTTGTAGAGGTAAGAGGCATACCTAGATATCTCATAGGGAGATTGATAGGTGTCAAATATTAGTCATTTTGACCCCTTAACTCACTATTGTTACGTTCTTTCATTCCATTATTTGGTATTTTTATTACGTTTGCGTGTTAAGACATGTTTCAGGAGCTTAATGAAGAAATAGAGCTAACTTCGGTGAATTAACCGAAGAATATGTTCTTCCTATCTAAGAGGAGAGTCAAAGAGGCAGTCCAAGACAAAAATGGTTCCCGGAGTGCAAAAATGGCATTTTCAGAAGCCGTCATCTTCAGTAAAAAAATCATGGGTTCGAGACGGACGTTTTGGTGCATTTACGGAGAAAAGTGATTTTCCACAAAATACCTTTGCTTTTTGCCTACGCTTCCAGTTTCAAAAAGTGGCTAGAAAATACATTTCTACGCTTGGAGGTACGCTTGGGACCTATGCTTGAAGCGTAGGTGCGGAAAAGTTTTGGTGAGTTTTCGTAGATTTTTCCTATTTCACCCCCGGCTTAATTGGAAGACTTGCCTACGACTCCAGACCTATGTATACATGTATATACACTTATATATATGAGAAGTTAGGGTTTGCATGAGTTTTAGTATGAAAAGACTGAAAAGGGCTCTCTATGCTATTGCCTATATATAAGACCATACATCAAAGTTGCAGAGATATATGTGAAGTTGGAGAGTTCAGACGTCAGTTTTTAGAGGTTGTTCATTCATTCAGATTTGCTACTGTTGGGATCCATATTCAAACCTAGAGATCCGAAGAAGAAGACTATGAAGAACGTTTCTACATCAATAATGCAGTCACTATCTTCCATAGCCAACTAACTCGGTATCTAGGGTTTTCTTACAAAACCCTAGCCAAGTAATGTAGTTCTTTCATTGTTTTTTAATTGTAAAGAGGGGAAACTGTTGACCATACTGTGATGATTATAATATTTAAGAGACCGTACTAATTTGTAATATAAAATTATATGTTTATTCTAAATCTTGTCTTAGAAGGAATGAATATATAGTTTTGCACAATTATGATTATTCACTATGGGCTGGAACTCGGATGCTTAATCATGGTTTTCTACACAATGGTGGTAATAAAACTTGAAACCCTAGGTTGACAGAGGTCATGCCTTAGCGATTTAATATAGACATGCTTTAGTTTATTTTCATGCATTACAAGTAGATTAGAGTAAAGTAATTGACATGTACTAGTTAGGTCAGTCATAAGACAGATTTTTTCGATCCGGTTGATGGTACTCGTTTTTTGGGTCGTATTTAGCTATTTACGGTATGCCCTGATTCACAGTTATGGATCGCCCTCTTATAATTAATACATTGATGAACTATATTGTGCGGTTAGTGGATGAGTGATGAAAACCCTAGTTTTCTCTTTCATCTTAATCACAACCAATTTAATTTGCTTTATAGATAATTGTTAGTTAAAATAGATAATTTGATCTTCGACCACCCAAACGAACCATTTTTCAGAAAATTATTCAGTATTTTTATATTATTAAAGTGAACAATCTCAGTCTCTGTGGGATCGATATCCCTTACTCAAGCCGTTTGCTAGTCTATAATTGATATGTGCACTTGCGTAGGGTAAAACCTAGAGTCGTTAAGGTGTTATTTTTAACCACATATTTTTATACACCTGACGGATGCATCAAGTTTTTGGCGTTGTTGCCGGGGACTAAGCATTATTCAATAGCTTTAGTAATTTATTTGCATTGCGTTATTGTAGCTGTCGCTAAAGTGAGATTTTTATGTGATTGACAGGTACTCTGAAGAGCGTAAAAGGGAAGAATGGAACTTCTAAAGTTGAGTCTGGAACTTTTGTGAATTTTAGTTACCTAGATTTTTGCATATTAATTCTTGTTTTATTTTCTGTAATTTAGAAGTAGTTAATTTTGATTAGATTTTATTTCAGAAAATTTCAAATAAATAAATAATTTTGAAAACAAAAAGTTGTTTGAGTAACGTATGATTGATAGACTGGCTCGTTCTAATTTAAGCACTGCGTTAGTCGAGTACGATACTGAGATCAAAAAGACATTCCATCGTTTATGTCGATCTATTGAACAACATCATCGTTAGTAAGAACAAGCAATGGCTGATCGAGGAACGTACCAACAAAAGGCACCAGAGACATCACTGAAAGGATATTACGCGCCCAATGCGTACGATTCCTATGCTGATTTTCCAGAATAAGAAGGAGCGAACCATTTTGAGATCAAGACAAACATGATCAATATGCTTCCAAAATTTTCAGGCCTTAAGATAAAAGACCCATATCAGCACATCAATGATTTCCTAGAGTTAGCCTTTACTGTTAGGTTTGACAATTTACCCAAAAATGACTTACGAGTGAGATTATTCCCTTGGTCATTAAAAGAGATAGTTAAAAGAAGGTACATCAAATTAGCAAAAGAAATTAAAATTGATTGGGAAGCCCTTAAGAGAGAATTCATTGAAAAGCACTATCCAATAGGAAAGACCTCAGAAACACAAGATGCAATCAAAAGCTTTAGACAATTACCTAGTGAGCATTTTCATGATGCCTGGAAAACTTATAATGAAATTTTGTATAAATGTCCCCATTATAGGTTTTCCGACTAAGATATTGCTAAAAACATTTACATGGGACTTGGTGAGACTCATAAGACTTTGATTAATGCAGCCACACAAGGTCTGCTTATCTTAAAGTCAGCTAAAGAACATTTGGAGATATTTGATAATATTAGTGAAAACACAATTTAATATCAATCTGAGTTGAGGTTTAGAGGTGGACAACAGAATAGGAGATCTGAGAAATCGTATGCTGTAGAGCATGATGATATGAAAGATACCATGGCATTGTTTGGAGAAAAATTAGAAAGAATTGAAAATTTTATGCATCGAAGTCATTCCCCTCCTAGAGAGATGTTTGAAGTTGAAGCTGAGTATTCCCCACATGAATGTTAGGAGATAATGGTCATTGATGCCAACGCATCGTGGAACTATTCCAAAAATGCTCCTTTCACCAATTCATACACCTCCAATGCCATAAATCACCCACCCATGTCTTACAAATCTACCAATGTAGAGAATCCATCACCAAAATTCCAACAAAGGTAATCATACAGTCAACATACAAGGTTCACAGAAATACAACAGTCATACAACCAACAACCAAGGTTCACAGAAAGATAACAGTCATACAACCAACAACCGAGGTTTCAACAGAGTCGACAATCATTTGACTCCCAACCAACAATCATGGCCAAACATTCTCAGCCCAACTACCAACAAAGAACATCTAATAATTCCCAAGCCCTCCAGCCATTCAATAACAACCAATCTTTACAGCCTTCTAATAATTCCCAAGCTCTACAACCATTCAATAATTCACAAGAGCTTCAACCATTCATTAATAATCAGGCTGTGCAACCCTATAACTACCAAGCCCAACCACCAATAAGCCAAACTCCTCCACCCAGTTTTTAGACTAATCAGCTAGAGCAGGTTATAATGGACATTCATAACAAGCTAGGCATTCATACTCAATCTTTAGCACAACTGCACATGTAGGTTGGCCAAATGGCTAATGAAAGGAATGTGAGAAAGCCAAGAAAACTGCCAAGTCAGCCAATAGTCAATCCTAAGCCACAACAAGGATTAGAGCTTGGAGCTTTTGCTAATAATCCTCATGAGTTGGTTCAAGCCATTACGACTCTAAGAAGTGGGAAGGAAGTGGAGAGTCAAGTTGAGGCAGAGTATGAGGAAAGGTTGCAAAGAATAAGGGAGGCAGAATAAGAACAAAGGAATGAAACGAAAGAAAAGTAGAGGAAAGATGCTGAAAGAGTGCAAAAATATCAACCATCAGTAGGAGAATATTTTGATCAAACACTACATGAGGAGCCAGACAGGGCAAGTTACGAGGAGGCAGCGCCATTTTCTCAACGTCTTAGAGAGTCGGCCAAGTATGGAAAGATGAAAGAGTCTAATATATTGGATACATTCTGACAAATCAAGATCAATTTACCTCTCTTAGATGTAATTTCCTAAATACCACCTTATGCTAAGTTTTTCAAGGATCTTTGCACTCAGAAGAGGAAAAGCAGAGGAAAGAATCCAACAAAAATACTCTTGACTGAGCAAGTGAATTCATTACTTCTAAGCAATACTCCACCTAATAGGAAAGATCCTAGTGCTCCTACTATTCCATGTGTCATCAGTGACCAGGAAATTGGTAGAGCTCTTCTTAATCTAGGTGCGAGTATTAACTTGCTTCCTTATTCAGTCTACCAATAGCTAAGGTCAGGTGAACTCAACCCCACAGAGATTGTACTTCAATTTGTCGTTCGATCAATCAAAGAGGCAAGAAGAGTGCTTGAAGATGTCAATGTACAAGTGGGCAAGTTTTATTTTCTGATTGACTTTCTAGTCCTGGATACAGAACATGTCCCTAACTCGAAGAAGGACATTCCAGTAATACTTGGGAGACCATTCTTAGCTACGGAAAATGCATGCAACAATTGCAGAACCGGAGCCATGGATCTGACATTTGCAAATATGAAGGTCATGATGAATGTATTCGAAGGAAGTCACCAATTGCCTGAATTTGGGGAATGTTTTCAGATTAATGAGTGCGATGAGCTGGATGATATCATAACAAACTTTATAACTCAAATCTTAGAGTCGGATGAGCTGGAGTCCTTTATGACTAGAGAATGGCCGAATGAAGAAGTTGCTGATTGGGAGACATATTGGAAGTTGCAAAATGAAGAGCTAGATGCAATGGAGACTGCATTATACACTCAACCCTGGTAGGAGCCGGTTGAACCACTCCCGATAGTCTCAAATATTCCACCAATTCCATCTCTAACTACTCCTTCTACCTTGGAACTCAAGGAATTGCCTGAAAATTTGAAATATGTTTTCTTAGGACCTGATGAGACTCTTCCTGTGATTATATCTTCAAAACTGACAGAAAATAGGAATTGAGTCTAGTCAAAGTTCTAAGTGAGAACAAATAGGCAATGGGGTGGAGGGTTATTGATTTGAAAGACATAGACCCCTCGATTTGCATGCATCGTATACATCTTGAGGAGGATGCAAAGCCATCAAGGGAAATGCAAAGAAGGCTGAATCCAAATATGAAAGAGGTGTGATGAAGGAAGTAGTGAAATTGATGGATGCGGGTATTATTTACCCCATTTATGATAGTACATGGGTAAGTCCAACTCAGGTGGTGTCGAAGAAGTCGGGCATCACACTGGTGCCAAACTTAAAAGGTTAGCTAATTCAACAGCGGATGACCACTGGGTGGCGTGTGTGTATTTATTATAGAAAGCTCAACCTAAACACAAGGAAAGATCATTTTCCATTACCATTTAATAATCAAATCCTGGACAGGTTAGCCGGGCAGAGCTATTACTGCTTTCTGGATGGGTATTCCGGCTACAATCAGGTGGCAATTGACCCTGTTGACCAGGAGAAAACCACATTTACTTGTCCGTATGTCACGTTTGCTTATAGACGGATGTCGTTTGGGTTATGTAATGCGCCAACAACATTTCAATGGTATATGATGTGTATCTTCTCTGACATGGTAGAGAAATTTCTTGAGGTATTTATGGATGATTTTTCAATTTTTGGGAAAACCTTTGAAGACTGTTTGAAACATCTAGAACTGGTACTTAAGAGATACACGAAGATGAATCTAATCCTAAGTTAGGAAAAGAGCCATTTCATGGTTCAAAAGGGGATAGTCCTGGGCCATATTGTATCAAAGCGGGGGATAGAGGTTGATAAAGCAAAAGTTGAATTAATTTCAAAACTGCCTCCTCCAACATCTGTTTAACAGATACGCTCTATTTTGGGCCATGCTGGGTTTTACCAAAGATTTATTAAAGATTTCAGTAAAATCGTCCGACCACTATGCAACTTATTGGCTAAGGATGTGACATTTGTCTTTGACGAAAAATGCCTTCAAGCCTTTAAGAAGCTGCGTGCTCAACTATCATCAGCCCCGATTATTCATCCGCCAGACTGGTCTCTACCATTTGAGCTCATGTGCGATGCTTCTGACTATGCCATAGGAGCTGTGTTGGGTCAGAGAAAAGATAAGTTGTTGTATGCAATTTATTATGCGAGTAGGACTCTTAATGAAGCTTAGATGAACTACACAACTACTGAGAAGGAGTTACTAGCAGTTGTCTTCGCCTTGGACAAATTTTGATCATATTTATTAGGCACCAAGGTTATCGTTTACTCCGATCATGCTGCTCTGAGGCATTTGCTGACAAAGAAAGACTCTATGCCCTGATTGATTCGATGGATTCTGTTGTTGCAAGAATTTAACCTGGAAATCAAGGACAAGAAGGGTTCAGAGAATATTGTTGTGGATCATTTATCAAGGATTATTGTCGAATCCACAAAGGAAATTTCTCCTCTTAAGGATTCTTTCCCAGATGAACGTCTGTTCAGTGTGGTTGTGGTGGAACAAATACCATGGTATGTTGACATTGTCAATCAAAGCCATAGGTCGAATCCCAAAAGGATAGTCTAAAAATGAGAAAAACTGATTCTTTAGTTAGGTCAAATTCTATATCTGGGATAATCCACATTTGTACAAGTATTGCTCTAATCAGATTATCAGAAAATGCGTCCCTGAGAGTGAGGTGCAAAGCATACTTACATTTTGTCACATGTTGGAGTGTGGAGGGCATTTTGGAGCTCAGAAGACAGCCCATAAAGTGCTGCAGAGTAGATTTTACTGGCCTTCCATATTCAGAGATGCTTTCGAGTTTTGCAAGACATGTTTGCGATGTCAAAATATTGGATCCATATCTCAAAGATACATGATGTCTTTAACCCCGATTCTAATTGTAGAATTATTTGATGTGTGGGGTTTTGATTTCATGGGACCATTTCCGAAAGTAGATAACAAGGAGTATATACTTATTGGGGTTGATTATGTTTCAAAATGGGCAGAAGCGATAGCCACCAAACGTGTTGATCATGACGTGGTAGGAGAATTTGTAAAATCAAATATTTTCTCACGATTTGGATTACCAAGAGTTCTGATCAGTGATGATGGAAGCCATTTTGATAACCAGTTTCTTTCCACAATTTGTGAAAAATACAGTGTCACTCATAGAATTGGTACGCCATATCACCCCTAATCACAACATTAAATGGAGGTTTCTAATAGGGAGATTAAAAATATTTTGGAAAAAATTGTGCGTCTGAATTTGAAGGATTGGCCTTGAAGGCTAAATGATGCACTTTGGGCGTACAGAACTGCATTTAAGACACCAATTAGTATGTCACCATATCATCTTGTGTATGGTAAAGCGTGTCATTTCCCTATAGAGTTGGAACACCGAGCATATTAGGTTGTTTGAAGATTGAATTTTGATATAAAGAAAGTCAGTGCGCAACGGAAACTCCAAATTCTTGCGCTTGAGGAGTTAAGAAATAATGCGTATGAAAACTCTCGGATTTACAAGGCTCGAACAAAAGCGTTTCATGATAAACATATTATAAATAAATTTTTTGAGCCCGACCAAAAAGTCTGGCTGTTTAATTCTAGACTCATGTTGTTTCCTGGCAAGCTACAATCAAGATGGGATGGGCCATATAATATTACGAATGTTTTCCCTCATGGAGCAGTGGAGCTCGATGATCCTGACATTGGAAAGAAGTTTGTAGTGAATTGACAGAGATTGAAGCATTATATAGAGGTTCGACCAGTTGAGTGTGTGGTGAAAACGATCAATCTAACTGAACCACCACCCGAGCTAGATAAGCTTGATCCGGGGTATTGAGAAGTGGCAGTGTCGTACCAACGACGTTAAACATTGGTACTAGGTAAATAAAAGTAGCTTTGAAACCTAATTTGTATATGTATATGGTAATTTAGTTATTTCAGCATTTAAGATCGAGTTCATAAAATCGAGTCGCGAGGCCATCATCATTCAAGTATGGAGTGTCAATGAAGCCTAGGAAACATTTAAGAAGTGTGGAGTTGAAGACGGGATGAGATAACGGCGAAAGAGCAAAAGTTATTTTTTGGGTCAGGGTCAAGCGTAGGTCAATCTCTTTGCTCTCTCTCAATTCTCCATCATTCTCCGAGAGGATTGATCCTACCATTTACCCATCCAATTCCTCATCAATCTTGGCCAGCGGATCGTTGGATTAGTTGGGATCCTACCATTTACCCATCCAATTCCTCATCAATCTTGGCCAGCGGATCGTTGGATTAGTTGGTGATTTGTCTGAATTCACGTGAAGAACTCGAAAAGTCTCCGAAACTCAATTTTTGGAAAATCATCGTTTCTTTCGATTCGGTTAGTTTTGTTCCATTATTTTGATTTAATATGACTTATTTAACTATTCTTAACTGGTATTGATGAACGAGTCCAATCAAAATCGTGTTGTGATCCATTTTCAAAAAAGTTGAGTTTTTCGACTTCGAAATCGGATTAAATATCGAATTTTTGGGATGACGGCTTGTTTAATCATTATATTAGATATATTTAGATATAGTTTGAGTTTGATTCAGTGTCCGGTTCATTATCGCGTATTTTCTGAAATTTCCCTATTGTAGGCATGGGACAAACCAAAGTGTCAGCGAGACGGGTGGCTCAGGCCGTAGTTGCGGCTGATGCCTTAGAGAAAATATAGTTAATGTCATCTGGGCCTGAAGTCTTGTCCTCTTTTATCTAGAAAAAATCATCTTTTATCTCAATGTTAGAAACATCTCTACTCATCCACTCCTTCGGGTCACTGGTGAAAGGGGACTTGACTACTTGCTCAATGCCATAAAGGGGCTCATACATAGTAGCTTTATAGAAAAAAATCCTTTAAATGTGTCACAATGACACTCTTTAATTCCTTTTAATCTCTGGTTGTGGTACTTGCACTGTTAGTAATATAGTTAATCCTATTAAAAGACCTTCTCTGGTTAACCATTTTATGGAAATAAGAAGAGTTGTTATCCCCCAAATGCAGCTATTGAATATATCCTAGATTGTTGCTTCAATAAGCTATCCTCATCTTTAGCAAGTTGGAAGAACTTCATAAGGCTTTCATGTCCAATCTGCTTCAAATCACTGTTATGAGGATCAGCATCAACTAGAGTCCAAATATTCAGAACTTTTCTTCTAGCTTCATCCACTTTCACTGGGATGAAGCTTATGGTATTTCTCTCTATTCATTCTCTTAAGACTTTCAATGATAAGCTTTAAATGTTTCATAACTGGAAACATCTTAGTCTCTCTAACATAGTTGCTCCAGGCAATCTGCATAAGAGGGATGAACTCAGAATGAGCAGCCAAAAAATTGTTAAATTTGAAAGATTTCCTCATTCTCAAAGGGTCAGTTGAGAGCTTAAGGAGGATATGGGTATGATCAAATAAATCTTGAGCTCCAAAGTACACCTCATAACCAACATAAGCATCAAACCACTCATCATTTGCTAAGCATCTATCAAATATACTAAATATGTGACCATTATTCTAGGTATATTTAAGTCTAGAATATTTTAACTCATGGAGACCAACAGAGTCAAGAAAGTTGCCACATTACTGCATATGCTTAGTCCATCTAGAAGACCCTCCAAGCTTCTCATTTCTGAGCCTAAAAGCATTGAAATCCCCCAATACACACCAAGGCTTGTCCCCCCACTCAGAAGATTTACTTTTAAGATCATTCCATAATTCTCTTCTAACATAAAGGTTATTGTCCCCATAAATGAAGCTAGTAATAGAATTGAAATGTTCATCCTTGTCTTCAATCATGCAATGAATAGCTTGAGCACTTTTATCTAACAAAGTGACCTTCCACTTCAAAGGGTTCCAACAAACCCAAACTTTGCTTAGATAAACATAGTCATAGTTATCAAAATAATCCCAATTAGGACAAACAACTTGGATGACTCTAGGCATATTACATCTCTACACTCTACTTTCATTAAAAGAAATCATAGATAAATTTAAGGAACTAATAAGGAGCCTACACTCCTTTTGAGTGAGATGGACATTAAGCCCTCTAACATTCCAAGAATAAATCATTGGTGGGTGAAGGAAGATCCAACCTTACCTCCAAGCCTTATTGCATTCTTCTTTCCCTTCTTAGATTTTGAAGATCCACCTTTCAACTATTTGATCCTGCTAAGTTGGTCATCCTTAGTGCTTATCATTGGTATGATGAGACTAACTTCCAATGGTCTTGTTTCCTTTTCTTTAAGATGCACAAGCTCAGTACGTACTTTGCTGCACCATCTAGCTAGGATTAGATTATTCATATAACTTAGGTTATTGCTCTTGCTCTTCCACATCCCTTTCATCACTATCCTCCAATGAGATATGTTAGTCACTAATTAACCCTAGAGGGGGGTGAATAGGATGTTCAAAAATATTTCTAACTCTTTTCAAAATTGGAACACGCTATAACCAAAACACAATTTCTCAATAAACAAGTGAATGATTCAATTTCAATTCTCTAACAATTAATCTCAAGACAAATTGTAGCATACAAGATATTCAAGTGATTAAAGCATGCAAGTTAATCAAGTAAAGAGAAAGAGATAGAGAGATTGACACCATGATTTTTTTGAGGTTCGGTAACTCCTACTCCTCGGCTCAAGAACCCCTTCTTGAGACTTTTCCCGATCCTTTCACTATGGCTCTTCCTTCACAGGTGGAATGGCAAACCTTTACAACACAAGCCTCTCGAGCTTGTCTCTCAATCAAGAGAACAACCCTCTCTTGAAAAATCGATGGACTTCACTTGTCCGAGATTACAAATTCGTATGTAATCAATAAAATCACTCAAGAACAAATACACTCAAAACCCAAAGGTTTTTATGGAATATAAATCAATATAAGCTCAAGTATTTTTGGTGATTTTACAATAGCTCTAGAAATGTATTCTCAAAGGATATGATCAATGAATGATATTTGGAGAATAAGAAGAGATACTAGAGGTTTTGATTTTAAAAGAAACTTGGAGAAAATATGATTTTCAAAGCTTGGTTTCAATGGTTTTTGTAGAGAAAATTTCTGCAGAATTTTTGATAGCTTTCTTTCTCTTTGTGTTTCAATCTCTCTACTTTCAATATACACATCTCATTCTATATATAGCATTGTATTAGGGTTTTGAAGAATGATTATAGTATTTGAAAGACAAGAGCCGTTTGAACACCATTAAAAACAATCCACAAAACATGGGAAATGTTTTCTGAAGAATCTGCAGGTTTTGAGGATCAACTAGTCGACTACTTTTTCTTTTAGTCAACTACATGGTTTCATCTAGTCAACTAGATTGAGTTCTAGTCAACTACAATGATACATCTAGTCGACTAGAATGTGTTCTAGTCGACTCAAAGTACTTTCAGTCGACTACTTTGATGTGGATGAAAAGCCTGAAGCTACTGATTGTTTTAGTCGACTATATTGAAATACACATGGTGGTTCTAGTCGACTACAACTTAAAAAACATTTAATAAAAATATTTTTCTTTCCGTTTAAGTTCGGTAAAGCGTTTTTCATTCCATTTGAGTTCGGTTCATTTTATACTTGAGCTTATACGATAAAATCGACGCATAAAATTACCTTGTTACAATGATTGCTCCCCGACCTATCTACCCCAAGTGTTGAGTCTTCGACTTTCGCCTTTGCCGTTAAATGATTTTCCATTTTGCGCTTCAATTTCTTTCACAACTTTTTGCTTTAAATCAAGGTTTCTTTCCGAGCTTGCTTTTCAAGTCATTTCCTTTCCGAGTTTAATTTCTGAGTCGTTCACCTGTCTTTTGCTGAAAATATACACTCGATAATTCATTAGTATCAAACACTCTTCAATGGTTTGTTATCATCAATTTTGGAATTGTTTACCGAGAGTAAATTTCAAATCCAACAATCTCCCCCTTGATGATGACAAAACATTTTGTGTTTGCTTGGAATTTGGCGAAACATCAAGTGATGCTCCCCCTCAACATGTGCATAATATTTTGATCAAATGCTCCCCCTTAGTAAATGAGATTTGCAATTTAATAGGCATTTTGATATAATATATAAAATAGGCGCACATTTGAGATAGCAAAAATAAACAGCATATTATAGATGTTTCAGTTTAATACAAGTTGTTTATACTAATGAAAAAACATGGAAAAGAAAACAAACAAATTCGCAAATAACCATAACAAGCCACACAAAAACAGAAATTGCTAATGTCGGATAATGAAATACATGATAGTACAACAGCATAATTTCTCCCCCTTTTTGTCAGCGTCGAGGGGCGTGTGAGCGAGGGTTCCTGAGTCCAAGAGTGAGGTCATCAAGTGACCCGGCCAGATTTGTAATGCGGGTAGACATTTCCTCATCATGAAGAACAAGGCGCTCATTGATCAATCGAATGGCTTCCGTATTCTGGTTCACGATCGTATCAAGGCGCTGAAGCACTTGTTCCTGCTGCCTAAGTAGGTTTGTATTGCTCTGAACAGGCCGAAGAATTTGGTCGAGAAAAGTAGCCTGAGAAGCCGAAGCGCTGTCCAACGGAGGAACCAAGGAAGAGGCTTCCTGGTGCGGTGCAGAAAAGGTAGGAGCTGGGCGCGAACGAGGAGCAGGCACACTCTCAGAAATGAAGTTTCCTTCCGCATCAGAGGAAATGTGCATATGCTTGACATGAGTGGCGTCAAGAAAAATAGGGTGATGCTCGGACACTTCATTTGGAAAATTAAAACCTTTCCGCTGCAGTAGATATGTAATGTGCGCGGGAAAGAAAAGCGGGCCAGATGGCTTGCGTTGACATGTAAGGATGACGGAACGAAAAATATAAGCTAAATCAACACGGGTTCCTGTCAAAACGCAATAAACCAAGAATGCCTCCATACGAGAAACACTGCTATGACTACCAGTTTTAAGCAGAATAGAGTAAGTAATAACATTATGAATTAATCTAGCCTTGGGTAGTAGCATAGAAGAGATAATACCGGCGTTCTGCGAAATTTCTTTGTCGGCGCATATAGCCCGAACAGCCTCAATACAATCGAACCCATCAGCCTTATACTAATCCTTGGAGAAGTGGCGGATACCGTCATTCAGAAGCGAGAAAATGCGCTTGATTTCGCTGTCATCGACAATCTCGTCTTCACCACATAGATTAAAATGAAGATGAGGGAGTAATTTCTCCTTATGATTTTCAAGAGAAGCGTAGAAGGCTTTGACAATTCGCGGAAGTACCGGAATGTCAAGAGAAACGAAAAAATCCCAACCAATTGCTCGGAACAACTCGAAAGTTCGAGCCCTAATTTCAGTGCATAAAGCTTTTGTGACAATACGGCAAGGTGTAGGAGCACGATGATCAAATATAGTGATGAATGTATTTCTATCATCATCATCAAGAAGAAGTACCTCAAGAAGAAGAGATTCATTCGATGCCTCTTCGTCAATAGCCATAGGGATGCGTGGATTGGTGGAGCTTTGGCCTCCATCAATGCGGGAACGTTTCCGAAATAGACCTCGAGTCTTCAGTGGCATTGTAGAAGATGATGCACAAATATATAGAGATATATAGATATATGATGGTGTATATATATATGTGGGTGTATATATGAACATGAGAAAGATAATGAAAATGAAGAAATTAAAATAAAGGAAATGGATGAAGGATGAAAGAAATGTAAAATTAATGAGAGATAGGTGAGGATTTGAAGGTATAAATGGTAGTAGGAGAGGGATTGAGATGAGAGGGTTTGAAGGTGTGTGAAGATGGAGGGAGGTAGATGGAGAGAAAGAGAAGAAGTTTAGGTTTTAAAGGGGTTGAGTCGACTAGGGCTAGGGTTGAGTCGACTAGGAAGACCAAGTAGTCGACTAAAACATTGTTTGAGTCGACTAGTATGGCAAATGAGTCGACTAAAGGGTAATGTAGTCGACTAGAAGGTGAAGAACATGAAATGGTGAAGCTACTGACCAAAGTAGTCGACTAGAGTGATTTACATTGCACAAGATGAGTCGACTAGAAGGCAAAAATGATAAAAATAATTAAAAAATCAGGAAATAAATACACAAAAATAGAAAAAATATGAAAAATAAATATTACGACAGAAACTACGATAAAACATCACAATCCATGGCCATTCCGATTTCTCGACGAATTTTAGAAAAAGATTCGTCTGCAAGTGGTTTTGTAAAAATATCCGTCAATTGATTTTTAGTGTCGATAAATACCTATTCAACGTCACCCTTAGCAACATGATCACGAAAAAAATGATGCCTAATCTCTATATTCTTGGTGCGTGAGTGATGAATAGGATTCTTTGAAATACAAATCGCACTCGTATTATCGCATTTAATAGGCACGTGAGAGAAAGTAAGACCGAAATCAAGTAGTTGTTGCTTAATATAAAGAGTTTAAGCGCAACTACTACCTGTGGCCACATATTCGGCTTCGGCCGTAGATAATGCAACGGAATTTTGCTTTTTACTTAACCAAGATACTAGTGAGTGTCCCAGAAAATGACAAGTGCCGCTTGTGCTTTTTCGATCAATTTTACATCCCGCAAAATCGGCATCCAAATAACTAATAAGATCAATTGAAGTTCCTCGTGGATACCAAAGCCCTAAGTTTATTGTACCACTTAGGTAGCGAAAAATACGTTTGACCGCAAGCAAATGAGATTCCTTAGGACATGATTGAAACCGGGCACATAAGCATACACTAAACATTATATCCGGTCTACTAGCGGTTAAATAAAGTAAACTACCTATCATGCCTCTATAGTTAGTAATATCAACACATTTACCATTTTCATCTTTATCAATCTTAATAGAGGAACTCATAGGAGTTATGGCATGTTTGGTAGCCTCCATACCAAATCGCTTTAGCAAATCCTTAGTGTACTTGGATTGGCTAATGAATAAGCCATCCGAGCTTTGCTTGATTTGCAACCCTAAGAAGAAATTCAACTCACCCATCATGCTCATTTCAAATTCATTTTAAATGCTTGTAGCAAAATCCCTACATAAAGAATTATTTGTTGAGCCGAATATGATGTCATCAACATAAATTTGGACAATCAACAAATTATTTTTGATGGTTTTTGTAAAAAGTGTGTTGTCAACTTTTCCTCTTGTAAAACCATTTTTAGTCAAAAATCAGCTAAGTCTCTCATACCAAGCTCGAGGAGCTTGCTTTAAACCATATAGAGCTTTAGCTAATTTGAAGACATGATTTGGAAAGAGATTATTTTCAAAACCGGGTGGTTGCTTCACAAAGACTTCTTCTTCTATGACACCATTTTTGAAAGCACTTTTGACATCCATTTGATAAAGAGTGAAATTTCTATATGATGCAAATGCAAGAAGCATTTTAATTGCTTCTAATCTAACTACCGATGCAAAGGTCTCATCGTAGTCGATGCCTTCCTCTTGATTATATCCTTGTGCTACCAATCTTGCTTTATTTCGAATAATTACTCCATTCTCATCCTTTTTGTTTCGAAAAACCCATTTTGTGCCAATTATAGTTTGATTTTCGGGTCTAGGAACTAAACGCCAAACTTGATTGCGTTCAAATTGATTTAGTTCCTCTTGCATTGCTACGATCCAAGAATCATCACATTGAGCTTCGTGGAAGTTCTTGGGTTCGATTTGTGATACAAAGACCATGTGGTTGCAAAAATCTTTAAGTTGAGATCTAGTACTAACCCATTTTGAAGGATTACCTATGACTTTATCAAGAGGAAGATTGTGAACAATCCTCCATGCTTTAGGCATTGAGTTGGTCAAGACATCATTGGATTGATACTCAACTTCCCTCATTTCCTTTTGGCTACATGATGAGTTGGAGATATTGAGAGTATTTAGATTATCCTCAATCCCAACAACCTCATCTTCTACTAGGTCAATTCTAGGTGATGGTGGTGAGGGTGATTCATCAAAGACAACATGAATAGACTCAACCATGGTTAGAGTCCTTTTGTTATAAACCCGAAATGCTTTACTCCTTGTAGAATATCCTAGGAAAATTGCTTCATCCGATTTGGAGTCGAATTTTCCAAGGTTGTCTTTATCATTTAACACAAAACATTTACACCCGAAAACTTTGAAATACCCAATATTGGGTTTTTGACCATTCCACAACTCATAGGGCGTTTTCCCCAACTTCATCCGAATAATAACGCGATTAATTATATGGCAAGCGGTGTTTACCGCTTCCGCCCAAAGGCTTCGGGGAAGGTTGTGCTCATTTAACATGGTTCTAGCCATCTCTTGTAGAGATCGATTCTTTCTTTCAACTACACCGTTTTGTTGAGGGGTTTTAGGGGCTGAGAGATCATGTGAAACACCGAGGTCATCACATAATTTTTCTAAGTCTTGATTTTCAAATTTCCTACCTCTATCACTTCTAATTTTCTTGATTTTCAAATCTTTTTCATTTTGAATGACTCTATAAAAATTTTCAAGAATGGAGTGAGTTTCATTTTTATGAGCAAGAAAGTGAACCCAAGTATATCTAGAGTAATCATCAACTATAACAAGTACATAGAGTTTCCCGGTTAAGCTAGTCGTTCCCTCCGGACCGAAGAGATCCATGTGAAGTAACTCTAGAGGTCGAGAAGTGGTAATATCTTTCTTTCTCTTGAAAGAAGATTTAACTTGCTTGCCTACTTGACATGCGCTACATATTTTATCTTTTGAAAATTTAGTCTTTGGGAGGCCTTTGACTAAATCATTTTTGGATAAACGATGAATGAGGTCCATACTAGCATGTCCTAGACGTCTATGCCATAACCAACTATTTTCACTAGATGTGACAAAACATTTAACATCTTGATCATGCAATTCACATAGCAACAAAGTATACAAGTTTCCATTTATTTTGGCATTGAACATTTGTTTCCCATCTTTCTTGATTATGCATGCATTTGTCCTAAATATAACATCATAACCCTTGTCACAAAGTTGACTAATACTAAACAAGTTATGCTTCAAACCATCAACTAAAAGCACATCATCTATAGAGAGAGAAGAGGAAATACTGATTGAGCTAATTCCCATAATTTTGCCTTTAGAGTTGTCTCCAAAAGTAACGTTTCCTCCTTCATATGGTTTTAGTGAAATAAACTTTGATTTATCTCCCATCATATGCCTTGAGCATCCGCTATCAAGAAACCATTTTTCTTTTGATGCGGACTTCAAGCATACCTACAAAACGAGTTCAAGTATCTTTTATTGGTACCCAATCTGTTTTGGGTCCATTTTGGTTAGATAGATACGCAATAGTTTCTTTTGGAACCCAAATTTGTTTCGTTACAACATTCTCTTTTCTATGAGAGCATGCACTCCCTTTCGGAACCCAAACCATTTTTGACATAATTTTCTTATTTCTATGAGAGCATATATTTGCTTTGTGTCCTTTTCTATTGCAATAGTAGCAAGTAACATGTTTATAATCACTTGAAGATGCATGAGATGATTTTCTAGTAAATGTAGAGCTAAGTGATTTTCTCTTTTTCAAAATGAGAGCATTTTTGTCAAAAACATCATACCCTAAACCGCATTTATCAAATGATCATTTTTGCCTTCCTAACATGATACTAAGGTTCTCTTTTCCTTTTGTAAATTTTGCTAAAACATTTATTTGATCATCAATAGTATTGTTCAACTGAATATTTTCTTTTTCTAGCTCAATGCTTTTGTCATTGCAAGAAACTTCTAAGCTTGAACTAGTGAGACTACATGAAGATTTAGCTTTCTTAAGAAGGATATATTTTCTAGCTAATTTTTCGAATTCATCATGTAATTCTTCAAACACATCTTGCAATTCATTATAATCAAGAAGAAGTTCATCATATGATAGTTTATCTAGATCATTTAAATTTAAATGTACCTCTTCTTCATTTGCCATGAGACAAATGTTTGCCGTTTCC
The DNA here is from genome assembly GCA_963922005.1 of Cornus suecica. NCBI lineage: Eukaryota > Viridiplantae > Streptophyta > Magnoliopsida > Cornales > Cornaceae > Cornus > Cornus suecica. Next base: position 67,989,529 of record OY998239.1, read on the forward strand.
TCACTACTTTTCTCCTCATCCGAGTCGCTTGAGTCATAGTCCTCCCATGTGACATTCATTGCCATCTTGCTAGGTCTTTTCTCGTTTTCCTTTTTGAGCTTGAAGCAATCGCTTTTGTAGTGTCCCGACTTACCGCAATTAAAACACGTTGGGGGTTCTCTTTTGCTAGGCTCGCCTCTTGGATCGATTCTCTTCACGAATCTTCCACCATTTGCTTTCTTTCTTTGAAGGTGTCTCTTAAATTTTTGGGTGAACAAGGCAATGTCCTCATCCTCTTCTTCTTCACTCAGCTCACTGTTTTCATTTTTGGTGAAAGCTTGCAAAGCTATCCCCTTTCTTGGCTTGATGTCGTCTTCACGAGCTTTTAATGTTATTTCCCAAGTGAGTAGAGAGCCGAAAATTTCATCGAAACTCATGGTGTTGAGGTCATGAGCTTCTTTGATAGCCGTTACTTTTGCATCCCATTTTGCCGGGAGACTTCTAAGCACTTTTCGTGACGCATCGGATCTAGGAACAATTCTACCAAGATGTTTTAGTCCATTCAAAATATTTGTAAAGCGAGACATCATAGAATTCACATTTTAATCATCTTTCATAGCAAATAATTCATATTCATGCATGAGTATGTCAATTTTAGATTCTCGTACTTGAGATGTACCTTCATAGGTTACCTCAAGTTTATCCCACATTTCTTTTGCCGTTGAACAAGTAGATACACGATTAAATTCATTTGGACTTAAAGCGCAATTTAAATTTACTTTGGCTTTAGCATTGTACGACATGAGTTTACGGTCATCATTATCCCATTCATTAGGTAATTTGGGGACGGTTTTTCCATAAACAATTTTGGTCAAGACAAATGGTCCTTCAAGAACTACTTGCCAAATTTGGTAATCGATAGCTTGAAGAAAATCTATCATTCTAATTTTCCAATAGCTATAATTTGATCCATTAAACCATGGGGGCCTATTATTCGATTGTGCTTCAACATGAGTGACTAAATTTTATGAAATGATCGTTCTCTAAGACGGTTAATTCTAAGATAAATAGATATTAGGCTCTGATACCAATTGTTAGTCACTAATTAACCCTAGGGGGGTGAATAGGGTGTTCAAAAATATTTCTAACTCTTTTCAAAATTGGAACACGCTATAACTAAAACACAATTTCTCAATAAACAAGTGAATGATTCAATTTCAATTCTCTAACAATTAATCTCAAGACAAATTGTAGCATACAAGATATTCAAGTGATTATAGCATGCAAGTTAATCAAGTAAAGAGAAAGAGATAGAGAGATTGACACCGTGATTTTTTTGAGGTTCGGTAACTCCTACTCCTCGGCTCAAGAACCCCTTCTTGAGACTTTTCCCGATCCTTTCACTATGGCCCATCCTTCACAGGTGGAATGACAAACCTTTACAACACAAGCCTCTCGAGCTTGTCTCTCAATCAAGAGAACAACCCTCTCTTGAAAAATCGATGGACTTCACTTGTCCGAGATTACAAATTCGTATGTAATCAATAAAATCACTCAAGAACAAATACACTCAAAACCCAAAGGTTTTTATGGAAGATAAATTAATATAAGCTCAAGTATTTTTGGTGATTTTACAATAGCTCTAGAAATGTATTCTCAAAGGATATGATCAATGAATGATATTTGGAGAATAAGAAGAGATACTAGAGGTTTTGATTTTCAAAGAAACTTGGAGAAAATCTGATTTTCAAAGCTTGGTTTCAATGGTTTTTGTAGAGAAAGTTTCTGCAGAATTTTTGATAGCTTTCTTTCTCTTTGTGTTTCAATCTCTCTACTTTCAATATACATGTCTCATTCTATATATAGCATTGTATTAGGGTTTTGAAGAATGATTATAGTATTTGAAAGACAAGAGCCGTTTGAACACCATTAAAAACAATCCACAAAACATGGGAAATGTTTTCTGGAGAATCTGCAGGTTTTGAGGATCAACTAGTCGACTACTTTTTCTTTCAGTCGACTACATGGTTTCATCTAGTCGACTAGATTGAGTTCTAGTCGACTACAATGATACATCTAGTCGACTACAATGTGTTCTAGTCGACTACTTCTTGTAGTCTAGTCAACTCAAAGTACTTTCAGTCGACTACTTTGATGTGGATGAAAATCCTGAAGCTACTGATTGTTTTAGTCGACTATATTGAAATACACATGGTGATTCTAGTCGACTACAACTTAAAAAACATTTAATAAAAATATTTTTCTTTCCGTTTAAGTTCGGTAAAGCGTTTTTCATTCCATTTGAGTTCGGTTCATTTTATACTTGAGCTTATACGATAATATCGATGCATAAAATTACCTTGTTACAATGATCGTTCCCCGACCTATCTACCCCAAGTCTTGAGTCTTAGACTTTCGCCTTTGCCGTTAAATTATTTTCCATTTTGCGCTTCAATTTCTTTCACAGCTTTTTGCTTTAAATCAAGCTTTCTTTCCGAGCTTGCTTTTCGAGTCATTTCCTTTCCGAGTTTAATTTCTGATTCGTTCACCTGTCTTTTGCTAAAAATATACACTCGATAATTCATTAGTATCAAACACTATTCAATGGTCTGTTATCATCAATTTTGGAATTGTTTGCCGAGAGTAAATTTCAAATCCAACCAGATCAAACAACTAAACTTGTTAGGGAAGATAATATTAGTTATTTCCATGCTCTGATCCAAAGAATATTTGCCTTCATATCCATCTTTGGAATCCACAATCCCTTCCACCCCTAAAGTAGCATGGCCTGAATCAACACTAATGTCTTCAAAACCTATACCATTTGCCTCAGGCAATATCTCTATTCCTGATCTTGTAGTTTTCACCCATTGTTGTTTGGTCTTCTTTGCATGAGGAATCTTCTGAGTGTTATCCATAACCAAATATGGGAATTCTATCTCAATGACCGAAGATTTTGCACTGGGAGCACCTCTGGGGAATCCATTAATACTCAACATGGATAGTGACAAAACCCCCTAGTAGGAAACTTAAGCTGGAATTCTTTCAACAGTGTGGAGTTCACATCAATTTCAACATATATACGTGCAAAGCTGAGCCTATTTTTCCTTCTGTTACTGCATCAACATACAGTGAATGACCCTCCACGCTAGCTAAATGGCTCAGCCCCTTTTGGTTCCAGTATTCTAAAGGCACATTAAAGAGTTTTATCCATGATAAGAGCCAAATATCATACATTTTATGCCCTAATTACACATTGTTAAGTCAATATATATTATTATCTTGGTATTTTTATTTGGTTTATGTGTTTTGAGATATTTCAGGACCATGTTATGTAAAACGAATTAATTTTGGTGAAATAACTGAAATAATGACTCAAAATCGTTCAAGAGCCGAAATCGAGGATAAATGACCTATAATAGACCAAAATCAAGTTAAGGATAGATAAATGAAGTGTAATAAAGTTGGGTGGAGAAATGAAGCAAATAAGGTAAAACTGGAAAAACAACCTAAATAACTACCGAGTACTCGATAGGCCAAAATCTGCGCCTTAGCGCAGATGATAGCGTAGTTCCAGTGAGTTGGACACTCCATTGTGCGCCATTGAAGATCCACCGAGTACTCGGTAGAAAATCCATTGAGTACTCGGTAATCAAATTTTGCCAAATCAAATTCAGCCGCCTCAAGCCTATGCTGTGGGATCCGTTTTGACATAATCAACTTGGAATACATTCTAGTCTATTTTGGGACATATTATTGACCATAATTGATCAGATTTGACATTCCTCTTCAAAGAATACATATATAGAAATCCCTGACTTGATGGTGAAGCAATCAAAATGCCAAATAAATACATCTTTTCTTCTATAAAATAGAGGGATCTCCCCTACAGTTAAGGGGACTGGTAGAAGACTTTTATTGCAGACTTTGAAGAATTGTGCATCAGTCCATAGAAGAACCATCAACCATGGTCGGTGTGTCTACATCAATAATGTAGACAACCACGACCATGAGCAGCTAAACCAGTATCTAAGATTTTTAATAAAACCCTAGCCAAGTAATGTAGACATTTTATTTATTTCAATTGTATAAGCGGAAACTAAAGGACACATATGTGATAATTGTGTAGATGAGTGAATACGTTTGATTTAATATAAGATTCTATGTTTATTCTATTTCTTGTCTTAGCTTGAATAAATATCTTATCTTACTCTATCATCATTATTCAATATGGATTAGAACTAGGATGCTTAATTCATGATTTTCTATACAATGGTGATCGTTAACATGCAATCTAGATTTAGACAGGTCATGCTATAAGAGGAGATGATATATGCATGTTTTTTATTTAATGTTTTAGGAGTAGTTGTAGAGTAGATGCATGCACTAGTCATACTTTATTCAAAAATGGGTTGTAGCCAAGTCAGATGAATTATTTCTTTTTTAGGATTAGGGTCTGTTAATGTTGCAACCCTATATTTGATTCACATATGATGGACCACCATTTACAATTGAATGAATATAAGACTGTATTATGCTGTTAGTGGTGGCGTTAGAAATACCCTAGAACTTATCTCTACTGTTCTTCTCAAAAACCCAAATCTATCATTATTTTATTTACTTGTCAAAGTAGTTATAGAAAATAATCCAAAAAAATATTACTTCATAATTTAGTTACAATAATTACATATAGAGTTGTGAAATCTTTAGTCCATGTGGATATGATATCCCTATCATAAGCATACTATACTACGATTCAATTCGTGCAATTGCGATAGTTAAAACTATGTCAATTTAAAAGGCTTATTTGCACTACTATTCTTAATCACTATTTTAGTCTAGCACCTGGACCGAACAATTTTTTAGCATTGTTGCCGGGGACTAAATGAATTTTCTATATTCTAGAATAATTATTATAGCTAGATTATTTTCTTGCATTATTTTTATTTTCTTCTTTTAAAAGACGAGATTGTGTGACTTTTGACAGGTACATTAAAATTATCAGAAGGAACCAGAGAAGCAGTGACGATTGTTTTGCTGGACCATTTGTGAGTTTTTAATCGTATTTTAAATTTTTGCTTAAATCTCATCTTTAACATTCTTACTTAATTTCTCTTTTATTTTGTTTTATTTATTTTTCTGTTTATTATTCATTAGTTTAATTTACTTTTATAAAAAAAATTCATCGTTGTATAAGTGGATTGCACTCAGTATCTAGAGAACTTGCTCCTTTTGATACTAAAGTTGATAGAACTTATCATAAAAACTTAAAAGCTAATAGACGAGATTTTAAAAGATAAAGCAGATTTTAACGATATGGGCAACCCTCAAGTACAACCACTAGGTTCTTTGAAAGATTATTATACACCTTCTGATTTTGATTCACCTGCGGACAGTGTAATACCAGGAGAAACAACATTCCATTATGAAATTAAATCTAGCATTTTAAATATGTTACCTAAATTCTGTGGATATAAACACGAAGATCCTTATTATCATACTACCGAGTTTATAGAAATTAATGCGACAACTAAGATGAATGGGATGACTACTAATTCCTTGCGTATGCGATTATTTTTCTTTTCACTCAAAGAAAAAACTAAAATATGGTATAATAGTTTAAACAAATGAGTGATAATTAATTGGGAGAATATTAAGAAAGAATTTTTACATAAGTATTAGCAAATAGGAAAAGCACACGAAGCTCGGGCAGCTATAATGAACTTTGGCCAAATTCCTGGAGAGCAATTCCATGAGATTTGGGAACGTTATAAAGAAATCTTGGCTAAATGTCCCCATCATAAATTCTCGAAGTACGACTTGGTGCGTAATTTCTATCATGGCCTAGGAGAAATACAACAACATCGTATAGATGCAGCTTATGGAAAAACATTTTCACTCGAACCAATTGAAGACATATGGAAGATATTCGAGAGATTGAGTGAAAATTCGCAACAAAATGCGTCAGAAGCTAGGGCTAGGTCGATTATTATTAACCCTAGAAGAACGAAAATTGTCAAAGAAGTTGAAAGAACTGACAATGTTACAACACAAGTAGCTGAAATAAGTAAAAAATTAGATAAATTTCTAAATTTCACTCAAAATACTCCTAGAGAAGTTTATTCGATTTGTTCTAATCCTTCCCACTTAGCTAGTGGATGTCCAATGACGTATCAAGAAGAGATAGTACCACAAGATGTTAACACAGCCTTTACAAATCCCAATAATAATCCATTCTCAAATTCTTACAATCAAGGATGGCGAAACCATCCATATCTATCCTATCATTCTCAAAACGTAAAAAATCCAGTCCAACCTCAGAATTTCAATCAAAATCCAAGACCATTCAATAATACCCAAAATTTCCAAAACAATTCACAAGGATTTAAACCTTTTTAACCAAACCAACCTCAGTTTAGAAATCAAAATCAAAATCAAAACCCTAATCCACCACCGAGATCATCTGGTTTTGAGGATAAAGTTTTAGTAGCCCTCAGTAATTTATAAGCTAGTAGTTAACTGCTCTATACTCATTCACAAACTATTTCGAAATTAGAAATGTAGATGGGGCAGATAGCTAACACACTTAATAAAATAGAAGATGGCAGACTTCCAAGCCAAATAGTGATGAATCCTAAAGGGCAGCATATGATCAAGCTAGGATCTTTACAAGAACCTACGCATGAAACTATTTAAGCAGTCACAACCCTAAGGAGTGGTAGGACTGTGGATAATCGAGTTGAGGAAAAGTTTGAGGAAAGGATAACAAGGCAAGAAGTTTTATAAAATATTCCTAACAAAACATCACATCCAGAGGATGAACCTATTAAGGAAACACCTGAATAAGCTACGGAGAAGGAGTATGAGTCAAAAGCACCATTCCCTCAACGTCTCTGTGAATTAAACTATTATGGCAAGCAAGGAGATAAGACAAATGAAATATTGGAGATATTTAAATAAGTAAATATCAACTTACCTTTATTAGATGTCATATCTCAAATCCCACCTTACGCTAAATTTTTGAAAAATTTATATACACAAAAGCGTAGGAGTAGAGCTAAGGTTCCTAAAAAAAGAATGCTAATTGAACAAGTAAGCTCTTTATTATTGAGTGACACTCCACCCAAATACAAAGATTCAGGAGTGCCCACTATATCATGTGTAATTGGAGATCAAGAAGTCGATCAAGATCTCCTTGACTTAGGTGCTAGTGTTAATCTACTACCTTATTCAGTTTATCAACAATTGGGATTGGGATAATTAAACCCTACAACTGTTGTGCTTCAATTAGCAGACATATCAATCAAACAACCAAGAGGGATAGTTAAGGATGTCATAGTTCAAGTGGACGAATTTTATTTCCCTGTTGATTTCATAATCTTAGATACAAAACATGTTCATAGTCCAAACAAACATATACCCGTAATCTTAGGAATACCATATTTAGTAACAACAAATTCTTGCATTAACTGTAGAACAAGGATTATGGATATATCTTTTGGAAATATGAAACTCAAATTGAATAATTTCAATACTAATAGCCAACTTCCGGAAAGGAATGAATGTTTTAACATTGATGAGACAGAGGAATTAGTGGAAGATGTGGCACAAAAGATATTAGTAAAAGATGATTTGGAAGAAATAGTGACTGGAACAAAGGACGATTTTATAAATACAAAGGAGGATGAGCAAATACAATCTAATATTGAGAACATCACGGCTATAGAAACCGCATTATACATTGAACCTTGGAAATAACCACATGAGTCACTACCAATTATTTCAAGTACTCCACCAATTCCGTCACTTACGTCTCCACCAAAGTTAGAGCTCCAAGAATTACCTAAACAACTTAAGTACGTTTTCTTAGGCCCGAACAATACTCTTCCCGTAATTGTTTCCTCATATCTTACCATGGAACAAGAAGAATAGTTAGTACAAGTTTTATCGGACCATAAGGAAGCAATTGGATGGAGTGTGGCCGATTTGAAGGGAATTGACCTCTCAATTTGTATGCATCGTATACACTTAGAGGAGAATGCAAAACTATCTTAAGAAATGCAACGCGGGTTGAGCCCCAATATGAAGGAGGTGGTGAAGAATAAAGTAGTAAAATTACTTTATACAGGTATCGTATATTCCATCTCCGATAGCTCATGGGTTAGTCCAACACAAGTGGTATCAAAGAAATCCGGTATCACAGTTGTGCCAAACATAAAAGGTGAGTTAATTCCACAACGCACCACCACAGAGTGGTGTGTGTGCATCGATTATAGAAAATTAAACTTGTTTACTAAGAAGGATCATTTTCCATTACCATTCATATATCAAATCCTAGAACGCTTAGATGGACAAAGTTATTATTGCTTTCTAGATGAATTTTCTGTATATAATCAACTGTCAATTGATCCAGCAGATCAGGAAAAGACCATTTTTACATGTCCTTATGGTACGTTTGCATATAGAAGAATGATGAAATAGATGCATGTTATTAATCTTTTCAGATATGATAGAAAAGTTCCTTGAGGTTGTTATGGAGTATTTTTCGGTATTTGGAACTACTTTTGAGAATTGTTTAAAACATCTAGCATTGGTACTTCAGATGTGTAAATAGACAAATCTTATACTAAGTTAGGAAAATAACTACTTTATGGTTCAATAGGGTTTCGTCCTATGACACATAATTTATAAAAGAGGGATAGAAGTAGATAAATTCAATGTAGAGCTTATTTCTAACCTACTTCCTCCGACATCTATTAAACAGATTTGATCATTCTTAGGTCACGCCGGGTTCTATAGATGATTTATCAAATATTTCTGTAAAATATCTCAGCCATTATGCAACCTATAAGCTAAAGATGTAACCTTTTATTTTGACAAAGAATGCCTTGAATCTTTTGAAAAGTTGTGTAATTTACTCTCTACAACCCCAATAATACAACCACTGGATTGGTCTCTACCATTTGAATTAATGTGTGATGCATCTAACTATGCCATAGGAGTTGTCTTAGGTCAAAGAAAGGACAAGATACCACATGTAGTGTACTATGCTAGTAAAACTCTTGTTGATGCCCAAATTAATTACACTACTACTAAAAAGGAGTTGCTAGCAATAGTGTTTGTCTTGGACAAATTTAGATTGTACTTATTAGGAACCAAGGTAGTCGTATTTTCTGACCACGCGACTTTAAAATACTTATTGACAAAAACAGATTCCAAACCCAGACTAATTAGATGGATTTTATTTTTACAAGAATTTGATATTGAAATACATGATAAAAATGGGTCAAAAAATGTAGTAGTTGATCACCTCTTAAGGATAATAGTTGTGTCAACGATTAATAATACTTCACTTATGGATTCATTCTCGGATGAACAATTGTTTAGTGTTGATACATTATGGCTTAAGGATCCGAGGAAAGGGGCGCGATATAAGGTATGTGGTCAACGACTTAAGCGATTCGTAGAAGTTAATCCTAAGTTAGGATGTGTGGAATCTATCGATTTGATAGACCCCACATATCATAAAGACTAATAAAACTACTAATGTCGGGCCAACGACGTTAAAAAGAGGCACCAAATAAGAGAGTTCGTGTTCTCTTGAATGTGTATGTAATATTAGAATTTGAATTTCTTGTTTGTTTTTGTTTTTTTGTTTTTTCTTGTTTTACTTAGGAATGGGATGTAGTGCATCGCGTAGATCATATAAGAAAATAGAGGAACGGCTGGAGGAACCACCAAGTACTCGGTAGAAAAGCTACTGAGTACTCGAGATTGAAGAACTATCGAGTACTCGATGCCTAGGTTGCGATTAAAACAGGGGCACACTAGTTCTTGCCATTTCTCACTTTCTCTCATCATCCAAAAACTCTTCTTAGTCCTCTCTTGAACTTCTAAATGTGGGACATCACATAAAAGGTGTTTTGATCTTCCCCTACACATCATAACCTCCTTGAATCCACCTTACAATAAGTAAATCATACTTGATTCCATCATCAAATATCTAAAGAAGCTTTCCTTTTCATCACCTCATAACTTCCTTGAAAATATCTTCAAGAAGAAAAGTTAGATCTTCCAAAAAGTGATTCTTTGTGCTAAATCTCTTGCTCAAACTTTAGACAAGATTAAGAGGGTAGAAGTGTGAAAATTAAAGCCATTCCAAGCTAGCGGACATGGTTTCTTAGACTACCGCACACTAGGTGTTTGATAAAATGTGTAAAAGAAACAATGGCTCCAAAGAAGAAACCATGCACTACCCTATCATCAAGTAGGCGACAACCTTCACCTACACCTTTGTCTTCTTTGTCCGACAAAGACCCGAGTGCGTTCTTAGCTGAAGAAATAGTTAAAAAAGCTATAGAAAAATGGTTTAATATTGAGCGAATTATCAAAATTTTGGATTTTGAGAATTATGAAATAGCATCATGGGGGATAGGATGTATCAAGGGAAGGGGGTTAGAACCGTTATTACTACCCGTTTCAACCCACCTAATCAAATCATTAATACATGAGTTTTGGCTTAATATGGAAGAACTAGGAGTAGGAATGAACAAGAGGATGAAAACAAAGGTTAAAGGAAAGACCATTGTCATCACACTGTCGTCCATTGGTAGAGCATGGGGTATTCTGCGTGATTGCCCCTCTCATCTTATAAATATGTTTCTGGCATTACCACGACCTTCCCCAAAGACACATGTTGTTGCTACTCTATTGACAATGGAGAGGTTTGGTAACAAGTATCACACTTCTACCGCAAAGAAGCATTATACACTGGAAATGTGGATGGTGGATACCATTATTCGATGTCAAGCACACCCACAAGGACATAACAATGAATGTCGCGGAATATTTCAAAAAGTTTTGTACACTTTTGCAAATAATCATTGGATTTCTATTCCGTAGGTTATTTTGACGAATATATGTGGGGCATGGATAGGTATGAGTGACATCGTAAAGGTCGATGTTATATCGTATAGGGTTCCATTTCCAACATTGGCAATGAAATTCATGCAAGATAATCATGTGCCTATAGAAAGGTTAGGAAATAATAAGTATAAACAAAAGTATTTTGAACTTTCTAGTTGGAATGGAATGGTATCCCGACTACACAAAGAAGCTAAAGAGAATGAGGGTGAACCAATGACTTTAACTAACGAGCAACATGTGACATTGGTCACCAATCAAGAGAAGATAATGAAGAGATTATCTTTATTACTCCACCACCACCATTGATGGTGGTGGTAATCAAGATGCAATCATTGATGGAGAAAGGCTCTACCTCTATTACTCCACCACCACCATCATCTTTCTCTTAGATTCGAGAATATCCGATCATGAGCCAACATAATAATATGTTCTAGATATTGCCATCAGCCGAGCCATGATCTTTATTTTGTATTTTTGTACTTTTTATTTTCCGTTTTGTTTATTTTTGTACTCCGTTTCCCGAAAACTTTAGAAAATTGATGTCATTTTGTTTATTGAGATATAATCTATTTTTTTCAATTATGCGGGCAAAATAGTATAAGTTTTTTTTTGGGAGGGGGGGGGGGGTTACGTTTTCAAAAATATTTTCCTAAATATTTTATTATCTATATATACATACATATGTATAATTTTACTATATATATAGTTTACTTAATTTAAATAAGGAATATAAATATATATATATAAATGTACAAGATCTACCGAGTACTCGGTAGAAATATCACCGAGTACTCGAAAACTTCATGGTAAATTTTCATGTTTTATTTTCTAAACTATATATATATATATTTAAATATTTTTAAATATTTTGACTATACTAAATTAGTAGTTATATATACTTTTAGTAATTTTTAGCTTAAGAAAAGAGAGTTCTAGAAAAGTTATCATAAATATGATTTCCTTTTCAAACATGGAAAATTATGCATTAAAGCTTGTTACCTTTTTAGAAATTTCCAATTTTATACTTTCTATTCCAAATTTCTGCTATAATTCAACCTCTCATCTCCTATAAAGGACTTGGATTTAGGTCTATAAATATAGGGCCTTCTCTATTCATTCTTCCACAACTCATTCTATACTTTTTAGAAAAAGCAAATATTAGGAACACCATGCTTGCTAAGCATGTATACCCCTCAAATGTAAAAGATAAATGTGATTATGAGGCGGTGGATACTCTTTACTGTTTTAGGACCAAGTGTTGGGTATCTATTCCTTCGGTAATTTATGAGCACATGGTGGAACATTAGAGATCACTACTTCCTACACCATATACATGGGCCAAAGATTGGAAGTTACCATTCCCGTTCTTAATACATACAATGATCTCTAAATAATTGGGTGGTGACTTTGAACCACCTTTGGGAGCAAAAATGATGTTCATTAAAGATTATGATCATTGGAAATTTATGGACGCTTTTAATCATGATGAGAAGAGTCGGTAGTGGAGTTTCCAACAATACTTGTTTGAAGAAGAAAAGGATGCACAAGAGAAAAAGGATAACAGGGATGATGTAAGTGGCTAAAAGAGGAGTAGAGTGAATCCGTAGGATAGGGAATGGATTAGAATTTCTAGAAATCTCTCTTTAATTTTGATTGTACTTATTTTCTTTAAATTTTTAAACCAAATTCGTTTAGGATTGGTTTTATCCTTGTCTTTTGCATTTAGTTTGATATCTTTTTGCAATTTTTATTTACTTTTTAAGATTGTAAATCCATAAGGCCAAATCAAGTTTCAATTATGAATAAAATTTTCATTCCCTTAACATTCACTTAATATATACAATATTCCGATTGATTGAATATTATCTCTCCACTTGATATGATCTAGGGTATGCATAGTTTTTGTTATTTTTGAATAGATCATACAAAGCAAGTTTGGGGGAGATATCAAACACTACAACGCAAGCATCCGGAATTATGCTTCAAAGGAAGTAACAATTTATTCCTCTATTTTTGTTCTAAGACTATGATGACATGGTCCATTTTAAGTTCGGGCGGGGGGGGGGGGGGGGGGGGGGATAGTTACTAGTTAGAGCCTTTAAGGGAATTAGAAAAATAAAAATATTAAAAAAATTGAAAATTTTATGAAGTTCTCCATTCAAAATATGTGATTAAGGTCAAGTATAAGTTAACTTGTGTACATATTATGACTAGTAAGGTAGTGTGTTATGCAATTACCCCACTCATGAGTATGTAATAGTTGGATTAAATTGATTTTTAAGATGTGGTTCACATGGGTGAATAGATGAGTGAAATTGAAACCAAAAAGGATAGTCTTGACCTATAATGCACTTGCACATATTCTTTATGGGACGATTAATTGATCTTTGCCTATGTAATTGAAAAAATAGCTTTGTAACCATGAAAGAGGAGAAGGGGAGTAGTATGGAGAAAATTTGTTTGCAAAAAGTAGTTCTTCGATGTGAATAACTGGGCTTCTTACCATAAAGTAAGAGCGTTCGCGTAAAAATGGGAGAAAACTAATGAGCATATATCCCAAGGAAAAAGCTCAGGCCCAGTTGGTCAGGACTAAAAATCATCGCTGAATAGTCCGGAGCTTAGAATGACAAAAAGGGATAATGAAAAAAAAATAAAAAAATAAAAAAAGGAGAAGAGAAGAAGTTTTTTTATATATATTTTATCATGGCAAATTTTGATCATGAAGTAGAAGAAGAGAGATTGATCTACCATAGAGAATGTTCACAAAAACACGGAAGACTATGTGGATTTTCCGTAGAAATTAGCGAGTTTATTTCACCATTGTGGGGACCACTCTTTCAAATTTAATTCATGAAAACTGTTATTTATGAGTGAGTGGGGATAATTTGTATGCATTCTATTCTTACGACATCATAGCATTACATAATTAATAAGTATTTGATTTCATGAGCACACAATAATGAAGAATGAAATAATTTGTGGGTAATATATTTTACCCTCACGAGACTTCACTCATCCACTAGGGAAACCTAGAGGTTTAAAAGGCTTGTTACACGTGTTAAGTATAATCGTACACCTTCACGAAAGAAAAGGTTTAGTTAGTTTAATTAGTTTAGTTTAAATTTTAATTTTTCTTTTGTTGTGCGAAAAACACAATCATAATTGTTTTTGAATATTCTCCAATAGAATTGATTGCTAAGGGACTAGTAATGTTGAAGTTTGGGGGTTTGAGAAGACTCAAATGTCATACATTTTAGGCCCCTAATTACGCATTGTTAAGTCTACGTATATCATTATCTTGGTAATTTTATCCAGTTTGTGTGTTTTGAGACATTTCAGGACCATGTTATGTAAAGGGAGTTAATTTCGGTGAAATAGCTGAAATGATGACTCAAGATCGTTCCAGAGCCAAAACCGAGGATAAATGACCTATAATAAACCAAAATAAAGTTAAGGATACAAGATAAATGAAGTGGAATAAAGTCGGGTGGAGAAATGAAGTAAAGAAGGCAAAACTGGAAAAACAACCTAAATAACTACCGAGTACTCGATTGAGTCTTCACCGAGTACTCGGTAGGCCAAAATCCGCACCTTAGCGCGGATGATAACGTAGTTTCAGTGAGTTGGCTACGCTATAGCTGTGCCATTGAAGATCCACCGAATACTAGATAAGCCAATTTCCCCAAATAAAATTCAACCGCCTCAAGCCTATTCTATGGGATCCATTTCGACCAGAATCAACTTGGAATACATTTTAGGCAATTTTGGGACGTATTATTGACCATAATTGATAAGATTTGACATTCATCTTCAAAGAATACACATATAGAAAGCTCAAACTTGATGGTGAAGCAATCAACATGCCAAATAAAAACGTCTCTTCTTTTATAAAAGAGAGGGGTCTCCCCTACAGCTAAGGGGACTGGTGGAAGACTTTTGTTGCAGATTTTGAAGAATTGTACATCAGTCCATAGAAGAACCATCAACCATGGCGGGTGTGTCTACATCAATAATGCAGATAACAACGACCATGATCAGCTAAATCGTTAAAAACCCTAGCCAAGTAATATAGACATTTTGTTTATTTCAATTGTATAAGGGAAAACTGAAAGGCATATATGTGATGATTGTGTAAATGAGTGAACACGTTTGATTTAATATAAGATTATATGTTTATTCGATGTCTTGTCTTACTTTGAATAAATATGTTATCTTACTCAATCATGATTATTCAATATGGGCTAGAACTCGGATGCTTAATTCATGATTTTCTACATAATGGTGGTCATTAACATGCAATCCAGATTTAGACAGGCCATGCTAAGAGAAGATGATATAGGCATGTTTTTTATTTAATATTTTTAGGAACAGTTGTAGAGTAGATGCATGCACTAGTCATACTTTATTCGAAGATAGGTTGTAGCCAAGTCGGATGAATTGTTCTTTTTTTGGGATTAGGGTTTGTCAATGTTGCAACCCTATATCTAATTCATATATGATGGACCGCCCTTTACAATTGAATGAATATAGGACTATATTATGCGGTTAGTGGTGGCGTTAGAAATACCCTAGAACTTATTTCTATTGTTCTTCTCAAAAATCAAAATCTATCTTTATTTTATGTTATTTTATTTACTTGTCAAAGTAGTTAGGGTAAATTACAGTTTGACCCCCTGTTGATAGTGTAAATTACACCCGCACCCCCTCTATTTTCGCTAATTACTGTTTCACCCCCTATTTGTTTCACTTTCACCCCCTCAACTCATTCTCCGGCGAGGTCAAACCGGGTTAACCAAAATCTGAGATGCGAAATGACCAAATTACCCTTATATGTGTGTAAAGACTTGTTTGCCCATCCAAAATTATGTGAAATGCCTAAACTACCCTCATATATATATGTATGTAAGTGTGCATAAATATAGAGATGTATATTTACAAGTTCCTAATATGTATCTTCTTGATTTTCCTCCTCGGACCCCAAAAAAGCCTTAACTAGGGTTCATATAGTTGGAGCAAACAAACCCATGAAAGATCTCCTAGAAAGGAAGGGGAAAAAACAGAGAGAGAAATGGGTATCCATTACTTTCTCTCTCTAAAATGGAGAAATGGGTATCCATTTCTTTCTCTCTCTAAAATCATCTAACTAAAAATCTCTTTTCATCCCAAAATGGAGAAAAAAAAAACCACTCGCTCCCACACCAAGGTCGGCTCCACCTTTATCCCCATTTAGATATATATGTGCGTATATACATAGATAGATAGATATATATAGAGATGGAGATAGATTTATATGTGCATATCTATATAGATAGATATATATGTCATTTTGTTTTTATTTTTCTGTCATTGAAAATGGACAATTAATTGAGTATGGGTAGGAATTGAGGTTTGATAATTGATAGTTCATTTTAGGGTTAGGGTTTGATTTGAGGGGTTTTAGGAGAGAGTAGGGTGAGATGAAGAAGATGATGGAAGGGTAAATAGGTAATTTAACATAAAAGAATATTTAATTATTTAAAATAAATATAAAAAGGGGTATAAGAGTAATTTCACATATCCGGTCGCCGGATATGGATTTCAGGAAGTGAAACTGTAATTAGCGAAAATAGAGGGAGTGTGGGTGTAATTTACATTATCAATAGGGGATGAAACTGTAATTTACCCAAGTAGTTATAGAAAACAATCCAACAAAATATTGCTTCATATTTTAGTTACAATAATTACATATGTAGAGTTGTGAAATATTTAGTCCCTCTGGAAACGATATCGCAATCATAAGCATACTATATTACGATTCAATTCGTGCACATAGATTGGTAAAACTAAGTTAATTCAAAAGGCTTATTTGGCCTACTATTCTTAATCACTATTTTAGCCTATCACCGGGACCGATCAATCCACCAGGGAACTATCTTGATGTCCTCCTTAACCATACTCAAGCCCCTTCTCCACTTCTGAAACACCACAAGTGGTTGGCAAAGTGTCAAGGACTACCTTCAATAATAACATCTCTATCCTGATCATTTGCAAACTTGAAGAGGTAGAAGCCTCTTTCTGTACCATGTACTGCTTCCAGACCATCCTTTGTCCACAGTTTTTTGGCAATACTCTCCACAGTAGGAAAAATGAGACTTTTATCCAAGAAGTAACCCACCAGAGAGGACTCCCATTCCTTCCCACCATTGATAGCAATCTCTTCAGGAGGAGACACAACAGTTAAACCTTCCTTAGATGTAAGCACGATCATCCTTCTTTTTCCCAGCTTTCAGAATGCTTGCCCAAGTTTTATGTCTTGCAGATGACTGCCCAATCTCAGTTTGTGCCGGAGAAGGCACAACTACAGTGGTAGTGCTTCCAAGTCCATGGTTAGTCAACCCTTTTTCCTGTGATACAGCTTCACACTCCACCACAGAACCAAGGAGTGGTAGGTCGGCTTGCAAAAGCTCTCACTCCATCCCCATTTTCACCATAAAGTAAACTAGGCTCAGACTATGCAACAGTGCTCTCCTTGGAAACACAACTCTATCTACCTGCTACATTAGTCTCACGCGCCACCACCTCAGCCACCGGTGGTGAAGCTGCCTCCTCTCTAACCAGCTCCAAGACTTGGCCTCTACCACGACCTCTGTTTCTCCCCCCTCCATAACTTTTTCCTCTACCAGTCATTCCCAGAAACCCTAATCTAAGCATGCAACCAATGAAAGAGAGAGAAGAAAAAAGAGAAAGCTAGAGAGCATTTTATATATTTTACCATTTACTTATATATTAATCTATTTAAGAGTTCTTGAAAAGAATTCTAAGCATAAGAACTAAAATCGGAAACCTCAGGTAGATGGCAATATTGAAAGAAATTTTTATAAGTAATCTTATTATTGAATTTTAAAAACCAAAGGAGAGCATGAAGGAAACAAAAGATTGGGCGTAATATGCTTTATTTTATTTTATTTTAAACAAAATTCTGGGTGTAATATGAATTATTTTATTTTAAATTTACAAATAGAAAATGAAGATTTAATAAGAAAATAATTTTAATAAGTAATGTCAAAGGACTCTAGTAGTTATTAGTAGTGGAAATTTTAATATTAAAGTAATAAAATGGTAAACTAAATTCACAAAGAAAACTAAAAAAAAAATTGATTAAATTATTTAAAAGACACATAAGTCAGAATGTTAATTATTAGATATCTGGATTAACAATAATCAAGTTAATATATAAGTTGTAAATTGAGTTTTAGTGATAGAATTTAAATACAATTAAGTTCATCACTATTGAATGACAATTACAGATTTCAAGTAGAATTAATTTTATAGTTATAATTCAAATAGGATTGGATTTTATAGAGTTCAAGTAGAATTAGATGTGAATTTAAAAATTCAAGTAGAATTAAATATTGTAGTTATAATTAAAGTGGAATTCTATTTTATAGAATTCAAGCAGAATTATTTGTGGATTTAAAATATAATTTATAATCGAAAAAACTCCTACAAATTTTTTTTTTTGAAAGGTAAGAAAATTTTATATATAAAACAAAGACAAAAACCTTTACAAGGATAAAAAGGGCATACCCCAGTTATATATAGGATCATTAACAAACAACCCATATGGTTTCAGATTATTGACAAACACCCCTCTGAGGTGTCAAATAATCCCCTGCACTTTTCTCCATTAAAAAAACAGCCCCTACTCCGTTAACAAATACCCCCTACCGTTAAAATTATATATTTTATGCCCAAAATACCCCTAAATTGTTATTTTATGCCCCAAATATCCCTAAACTAAATTGGCAACTAAACTAAGATTTTTTAGTAAATTACAAATTATTATTCTTTTAACTAAATTAAGATTTTTGAGTTAATTATATATTATTTTTTTTGTTTTTTGTTTAAGTTTAATTATTTGTTTAAATTCAAATATGAAAAAATATATTACTCCCCCCGTCTCAAATTATAAGTCATTATCTTAAAAAATTGAATTCCCCAAAACGGACTTATAATTTGAGACAGAGGGAGTAATATATTTTTTCAGATTTGAATTTAAATAAATAAGTAAACTTAAACAAAAAAACAAAAACAAAATTTGTAATTTACTCAAAAATCTTAATTTAGTTAAAAGAATTATAATTTGTAATTTACTAAATAAATTTAATTTAGTTACCAATTTATTTTAGGGGTATTTGACGGTTGATGATTTGTTGATATTTGTCGTTGCTTCACTAAACTCCGGTCAACAAAATTTATAATACCTACTAATACTTCACTTAAAATAGTATAGCAATAAGTAGGGTCGAACCACTCTCAACTTAGAACTCGGTTTGAGACTCTGATCCAAAACTTTAATTTTCGAGAATAAAAATAAATTAGTTAAAAACAATTCTTAAATTTTTGAATAGTAAATTAAAATAACTAGATAATTATCAAATGGTGGAAGAAATCTCAAGGGAAGAAAATCCACCACCCGGGTCTATATAAATAATATTATATATTTCTATTGCAAATTCTCCTCCAACCTATTAAACATAAACATAGATATTGGAAGGCATTCCCCGTATTTCCATTAATTGGTAATCACGAAAAATCCTCCCTCTAATGTTTTGGTTTAAAAATAAATAAATATAAATAGTGGTAGGCATTCCCCGTATTTCCATTGATTGGTAATCACGGAAAATCTTTCCTCTATTTTCAACCTCTATTGTAGGTTTTCTCACTTGAAAGAAATTATTTCGGGAAGAGAATTAAACAATAAAAAATAAAGTAAAATTATGTATATCTTACCCAAGGTGGCTTCATCACTCCCTTGAGAAGATGTTTAAGCTAGCATAATGATATAGAAATAAAACATGATGATAGAAGAAATTTTCATTAACTAAGAAAAATATTACAATAAAATAAAAACTTAATACAAGACTAAATTCTCTCTACAATTTCTCACTCTCTACCATCTAACTCTATACAATTTCCAACTACTCTCCTATTTATAGAGAAAATTGGAAAAAAATGACATCTTGTAAAGTGAAGTTAGATCTATTTTTCTTTTCTTTTTCTTTGAATATTAATGTTTTCCAAGTCATTTTCTTATTTCTTCATGTGCATTATATTCTTCATCTTCCATCCATGTGCATTTATTTCTCACTTTAATACATTTTATTCATCTTTTCCAATTCATACCTATAAGAAATAAAAAGAAATATATAAGAACATTTATACACTAAAATGGTAAATTAAAAATTTACTTTTGACATAAAAAAATAGTAATTTTGTGGACTTATCAGTATTTTGGGTATAAAATATAAATTTAGGGGTATTTTGGGAATAAAATATATATTTTTAACGGCAGGGGATATGTGTTAACGGAGTGAGGGCTGTTTGTTAATGGAGAAAAGTGTATGGGGTTATTTAACACCTCAGGGGGGGTGTTTGTCAAGAATCTGAAATCATAGGGGATTATTTGTTAATGACCTTATATATATGGAATCCTGAGATCCACCAAAAGAAATAAACTAAACACACCCAATAAAAACTGTAAAACCATTGTGTATCAAAACCAACCCTAAAAGAAGCATGAGATAACTTTTTGTCAACTGCTAGAGTACTTCCTTCCTTTTCAGAAAAGGTATGTTTGGTTCGCAATTTTGGGTGATCTGGTCTTGTGATTTTGATTTTGGTGCTCTTGTCTGGTCTTGGGTGGTTTTATCTTAAATTTAAAACCATATTTGATAAGGAATTGACATTTGTCCAAATATTATTATATATATACTAATATGTATTAAAAATATATAAATATATAAAAAAAATCCTAAAAAATCAACAATTACGATTATTAACCCATATATATATATATATATAGAGAGAGAGAGAGAGAGAAAAAAAAAAAGTCAAAATTTTCGGCCATATATATATATATACATATATATATGTATGTATACAGAGAGAAAAAAAAAAGTCAAAATTGGTAGGCCAAGCCCAAAATCAGTAATCAAACATGATTTGGTCTTCAAATCAAAGCTCAAGCCCAAAAACATGCCCAAAGTATCCATTCCTTGTCAACCAATAACAGAACCAATAAGCCCATAAGGAATGCATATGAAGAGCAAAACCAATACCTGTCCAAGTATAATCCAATAAACTGATTGTATCCAGATTGTATCCACAGCTAGCTATGTAGAATGTAAATCCATGCTCCTTGTCGTACCCAAAGACCAAACAGTGAACATCTGCCACCAAAAGACCACAGTTGCAACTATCCAAGAAGAAGTAGTAACCAACAGAATGACTGCATCAACAGCTAGCTCTGTTAATTATAAATCCATATTCCTTGCCTTGCCCAAGTACGAATCAATGCTCAACTGCCACTAAACACCAGTAAACATCTGCTTATTAAAAAACACAGTATGAGGAACAATCTGAGCAACAGTACACCAATAACCAAATAAGCTCCATCATCCATATAAGTATCTTGCAATCAACATTATATCAGAATAGTATCTGGCAAACTCCAAGCATGTACCACTGCTTGATTCTGGTTAGACCTTGCATATCTAGATAAGGGAAACAAAGTGAATATCACACTATCCACAATTCCATTGAATAAGTGATCCAATGTATTATATTCATTTGAGTAGAGCCGTCTACCCCTCTCAATCCAGACTTCATACACTGTGGCAGAGAAAGCTAATTTGTTCAATAGAGACACAAGTGATTTGTTATGAAGCTTGTCAACCATCCATTGAAAGATTACTTCCCAATCCCCATCAGGCCATGCCAAAAGACCCTTTTGAACAACTGATTTCCATAGCCTTAATGTAAACCTGCATTGGAAATAGAGATGATCTCTATCTTCTTGTCTAGCTCCACAAAATACACAAGTAGCTTGTTGCACAAGTCCTATAGAAAGATGAAAATAAAGGGATGGGATCCTATCATGATGCACAATCCAAAGCAAAAAAGAATGCTTTAGCATACAATGTTTAAAACAAATCACCTTCTTCCATTGAAACTTTACAAAATGCACTTTCAAGAATTCCCAAGCTGATTAAATAGAGAATTTTCCATTGGAAGGAACCCAAGTAAGTTTATCCTTTCTTGATAAATTAGGAAGCAAATCAGGAGGGAACCCAGCTTTAAAATCAAGCCAAAACTGTGAATTTTGGGTTGGGAAATGCTATCATAAATTGCTAATCAACCTACTAACAGTTGCATTAGCACCAATGCCTGAGGATCTTATAGTATTCAATGCAGGGGCGGAGCCAGGCCCCCCCCCCCCCCCCCCCCCCCCAAAATTTTTTACTAGTATTGCTACAATTTGGGAAAAATTTGTCTTTGGTTAGTTTTGACCACTCCACAATTTACAAGACCATATTACGTATCACTATAAGTATATATTGTATACATATACAACATAAAGCCCAATGCCCAATACATCATTTCCTTCATTTAATATTTAATAAATATAAAATCTAACTTAAAAAAATAAAATTATGCTTTCCCTGTCTTCCACTTCTATTTGCCTACATCATTTCCTTCATTTAATATATAACTTTGGGTGATTCACACATTCATATTTAGGTTTTAGAAGAGTTCTTTCCTTCCTTTTTTTCTTTTCTCAATAGCCAAACAATGAAATGTCACTGAAGCGGCGAAGCTTGAATCGAAACATCACACATGGTTTGTACCTCGCTTTGGATTACAGGTTCGTTATTGCATCCTTTGAATTGAGTCTAATATAATTAATATTTGTAATTCTGTATTTGATAATCTAGTGTTGTTTGTTTTTTCCTTTTACAATATTTTTTTAAAAAGCAAGCTAAAGTCTTATTCAATGCTCTAGATCCGATCATTATCTTCTCGCATTTCAATTCCAAGTGAGTCTCTCAACGCCTTATGTTACTGGGTTTTTTTCTTATTTTTTTTAATGGTAAAATAAATTAAACAACAAAACTATGAAATTCAAGTGAAATAAGACTTCGCCCATGAAAAAATGAAATTGATTATGTTGATTCTTATTATTATTATTTCAATTCTATTTTTTATTATTATTATCCATTAATGAAATGAAATTTATTTTGTGATAATTGTGTATTTCAATATGTCGAATTCATGTTGTTTGTTGGGTGCTCCTTTTTTATTATTAGTAATTATACACAAAAGAAAGAAAAGATTAATAAAAAAAATTAAATGACTAACTATTATATTAAATTTTCAAGTTAATTTGGTTATTTGGAAACTTAGATTTAATTTGATACAATGGTTAAGCCTCCAAAAACCATCGACTCGTTCTTTAAAAGGAAATTTTATAAGACATTAGAAGATGTGTCTTCGGCTTCTAATCTTGATATTTCGGTTCATGAGAATCAACATCCTCCAAAATCTCCAAGAGTTGAGCATTCAGATGTAGATCCTCCTTTTCTAGAACGTGACCCAGGATTGCGTCGTCAAATATGCAAATATCCTCCTAACCAACGTGATAAAATTCGACGAGCTTATATCAAAGCGGGACCATACCAATTTGTTGAAGCAGAATATCCTTGTTCTGGATCTGAAAAACATCCTCGTCGATTTCAATCATCTTGATTCAAATTATTTCCTTCTTGGCTAGAATATTCTCCTTCTAAGGATGCCGTATATTGCTTACCTTGCTTTCTTTTTATAAAGAACTTACCTGGACGTCCAGGAAATAATGCATTTATCATTGAAGGATTTCGAAGTTGGAAGAAACTTAAAGATGAAAAAAGTGTGCTTTCTTAACTCATGTGGGAGATGATCCTTGTTCGTCTCATAACATAGCCGAGAGATCTTGTGAGGATTTAATGAATCAACTTTGTCATGTTGATAAAGTGTTAGAAAGACAAACAATGGAACAAGTTGCAAAAAATTGATTGAGATTGAAGACATCAATTGATGCGGTCCGATGGCTTACCTTTCAAGGTCAAGCTTTTAGAGGGCATGACGAACGCCTCGAATTAAGTAATATGGGAAATTTCATTAAGATGATAAAGGTCTTAGCCACCTACAACGATGATGTTGCTAAAATTGTTCTTAAAAATGCGACATATACCTCACCAGATATTCAAAAGGAAATTTTGCATATTATTTCAAGAAAGTGAGAAATAAGATTCATGTAGATATTGGAGATGCCAAATTCTATTCTTGTTGATGAAGCGCGTGATGAATCGAAGAGGGAACAAATGACTCTTGTTTTAAGATATATTGATAAAGATGGTTTTCTACAAGAACGATTTTTTGATCTTGTGCATGACAAAGATACCACTTCATTGACATTAAAAAATAAAATTTTGGCGGTTCTTTCACACTATAATCTTCGTGTTCACAGTCTCCAAGGTATAGGTTATGACGGTGCTAGTAATATGCGTGGTCAATGGAATGTGTTGGCGACATATTGACACTTAAAGGGGGGTGAATAGGGTCAATTATAAACTTTGAGACAATTTAACTTTGTTTTATCAAAAATAAATTTTGTAGAACTCTAGTCAAACACATAGTGGATAAGATGATATCTTAAGTGTCTACCTCAATTCATACTTTGAATCATGAACAATGAATTGCATTACCAATTATATGCATAATAGATTCAAGTAGAATAGGAAATAATTCATGCACCCAAGTATGCAATTCAACTAAGCATGTAATAGCATTTTCCTCATTTATAAAGACATAATGCAAAGTGCTATTAGTCATGAGGAACGTCTTGTAGAGTTTATGACAATTTATCAAACATTAAGTTCATACATAAACTCTCAATTAGAATCTTATATTGAATATGCATTTAGTCAAACACTTGGGGTGCATAAAGATTATAGCTAAATAAAATGAGATTGTAGTCTAAGCTATAATCCACTTATGTTCACAATCCAATCCACTTCAACTATGCATTTTCCTAACCTCTTCATTAATACACAAACACAAGCAATTCCATAGCATTGATTTATAAAGCTCAAGATTGAAAATGACAATTGTTTTTAAAGGAAAGAGATAAGGGTTAGAGAAAAGGCACATCATAGACACTGATATTTTTAAATGGTTCAACCAAATATTTGGTCTACGTCCATGCCTTAAGAAAACCTCTCAAGGATTCCACTATCATGTTTTTCTTATGGGGGTAAAAATAAATCCCTCACAAGCTCCTTCTTTCCGGGTGAATGAGCAAGCCCATACATGTTTCCTTCTTTCTGGATGAATAACAAACCCTTATATGCTCCTTCTTGCGGGTGAAAAGCCAACATTTTCCTCTCTTTTTAAGGTAGATAAAAAAATTTACATAGCTTCAACAAGCTCATCCCATGTCAAGACAACTTCTTGGTCTTTGACTCACAAATAATAAGAATGGAATTTTGAGTGTTTACAACATATCTCTTAAAAGATGAATATAGAAAATCAAAGTTCACTTCCTCACATACTTAGAGTTATAAATGAAATACTCACATGATAAGCTCAACTCAATTATGAATAATGAATCACAAGAAGATGATGTGAATGATGCACAATTGGTATGATTCCTATAGAAGAATTTTCTATCCAAATAAATTAAAAAATGAAGCACAAATGGTAGATTTCTTCCATACTCCTATCCCTCTCTTCTCTAACACATTTTTGGCTTATATATGGCATATATATAGTATAGGAACACAATATTGCCGTTTGGGAGTGTTTTGGGAAGTTTTGGAACACTTTGGATTCGAAACTAGCCGTTAGAATTCAAATCCGGGATGGGGCTGTCGACTGGGTCGATTTAGGCAGTCGACTGGGTCATCAACAACTCATTCCGAGCTTTATTTTAGACTTTCTGTCCCAGTGCCCAGTCGACTGGGTCAACAGGCAGTCGACTGGGTGATTTACCTAGTCGACTGGGCTGTTCACCCCAGTTTGGACGATGTTCACTCTTTTAGTCATAACTAGAGTTTCGTAACTCAGATTGAGGCGTTCTTTAACTTTTTGGAAAGAGGGCTTCAAGATCTTGATTTTAGATTTTTGAATCACTCCATTTGATCCATTTTTGAGTGCGATATAGTCATTTGAATGTGACACTTTATTTCGAACATTTTACCCACTTGACGGTTTTTTGTGAAATCTTTTGGGATTTTTCCGAAATGACTTAGACACACTTCTATGATGTCTTAGAGGCTTATTAAGGTCTTTGAAATTCCTAAAGTCAATATTGAGATCATAAAATAATTTTTCAATTTAAACAAATTCTCAATATTAGATAAAAGTTTTTCATGATTTAATAATTTTGTTCAAAACTTTAATATGCATATAGAATCCATTTCAAGTGATATGAATTTTGTTTATGATTCTAGGACAACCTATTTGTTTAGTTCTTCCATAGCTTATGAAAGCTTGAACTAACTCAACTTTAGCAAAAACTATATATAAATGTATCATCAATGATGTTCATAGTCTAATGCTAATGATGTAGGGACTCATGAATGATGTCAATGATATGCATGGTCCTATATGCTATATGTTCAAGAGTTGATCTTTAAATTTAATTTATTTCAAAAATAATTTTACATTAAATCTAGCACTCATCCAAGCCTACTTTACCCATTTCTTTGATCTTCAATTTCTTTAAGTTTTTGGATTGATGTCTTCATCCTTGTCTTCAATATATTTTGAGCTCTAAGCACCTTTGCTTGATCTTCTCATTGATCCACTAGCTCTATTGAGTTTATCTTGAATCAAAAATCTATTAAGCATAACTCAAGTAGACATTAAATTCACCACATTCAATGGTTTGTTATCATCAAAATGTTATGTTTACCCATGGTGAAAAACATTGGGTCAACAATCTCCCCCTTTTTTATGATGACAAATATTAATGTGTGCCAATAAATATTTGAGGGCATTTTATAAATGTTCCCCCTATCAATATGCAATCAATGAATATTACAATATAGCATATGCATAGTCTTTGGGATTTCTCCCCCTATCACCATGCTTTAAATGATGTTTACACTTTAAACATGTAGCATGTGATCATTTCAAGGAGCAAAGTTATCCCTAAGAATGTGCATACAACATATACACATCAATTAATCTTTCTCCTCCTTTGACATCATCAAAAAGAATAGATACAATCAAGTACAAGGAAAGAATCAAGTTACATATATGAATTGTGATCATAGAATATATCATTTGAAGCAATACAATCTCATATTGTCTATACATTTCATGAATATGCTTAAGATAATACTAAATTACAAACATAGCTTTGCATTCATGATGGCAACCAGGATATGCTAGCACATATAATCAATGATAACTAAATCATTTGCTTGTTTTTCATAGACAAATATGATACATGATCGAAATAGATTTTCATATATGAAGTACATGTATCAAGTGAATGACTCAAACGGAGAGTGACTTAATGTTCAAGTGTGTGTGTTTGAATGAAAGCTCAAATCATAAGTATTCAACATAGTATATGCAAACAAGGAACACTCAATCACTAGATCATTTAAAATCACATAGTCATATATGAAGATTCACTTAAAATCACATATGAGCATCTAAGAATGAGTCAACACCACTTCCATCTCAACCATTTGAAATACAATAAACACATATGCAATAACTAATCATGGAATGTAATATGAATAAAGTAAAAATCATAATGATAAATAAGAGATGGATATCCTAAAATAAACATGTGAAAAATACACAAGACATATGCTAACACATTGATATTTAAAGACATTTTCATTTCCCTATGAATTTTACAAAATAAGTTCTCTTAGAGAAATTTGGAGAGAATATTGACAAATAAATTTATAATCATGAAAATGAGCTCAATATATCTCATAAATACATGTCTTTATAATGTAGTGTGATGGCATTGTATACATTCTTCTCAAGTGCATAAAATATATCTCTTATATATATGGTAAAAATACTTATCTAAAATAATAAGAGATGAACAAGATAATGAATGTATATATATACGCAAAAATTAACACATGTTATGCATTTTCATTTATGTTACTATAAGTCCAAGAATAGTTAACCAAGAAAGCCATATATTCCCAAAACCTAAGCGTCAAAAAGTATTTTAAATTATTTTCATGACACTGAAATGGCATTTACCTAAGAAGGAAATAAGTTCATCTATCATGCTCATTTTGAAATAGTTTGCATGTTTGTGATAAACTTCTTTACACAACACATCAAATATTGGTAAACATGATGTTCTCATATAAGTGCAATAACCAAATTTGATAAGTTATAAATGACAAACAACAACAAGAATGTTTATTAATATAGGTTCTAAAATAACCTTCATCTATAAGAAAATCACTTAAAGCCATTCAAAACACCCTCTTAGAGCATATTTCAAGTTAAGCATGGCTTATGATAGTTTTAAAACCCATTGTCTAAAACTTATACATTTCAAAGCATTGTGATTCTCTACATGAAATTTTTTTCATTGAAGAATCATATAAGAATGCATTAAATAAAAAAATTTCATGCAAAGAAGCATGTGGCATTCTTAGAATTTCAATTCCATTAACATGTGCAAAGAATTAAGTATATCCTTCTTGATTAAGATCATGAGGTAATAATGGTCAAAACCTTGGGTCACCACTATTAGACTTAGATTGTAACATTATTATGAATTATAAAATATACAAGAGTAAGCATGTATAATAATGATATAAAAATATAAGATATATGAGATTAAAAGTATTATATATCATTGAAAAACTTATATAAAATTATAATAATAATATGAGATACAAAAATAATAAAAATGTATGTCTTCATGATATATGCACATAAGATTCATAATCCATGTTTATCAGCAAACAATCAAAATAATCACGTATGAGCATAATATTTCCTCTTATCAACATGTTTCCTTCAATGATGGACTCAAAGTCCCTTTTGCATCATAGAGATCCAAATATGACAAATTTAGCATCAATTAATATTTCAATTTGAAACTACAAATCCTAAACATTATAGATAAGACATTAAGAGGACCATATACAAGCATCTTTAGAATGTTCACCAAAAATAAATTACCAAAAGGATGGTGGTGCAACATTCTACAAGTCTTAGGAGCCCAATATGTAATTCTTATTCTCATTTTCATGAATTGGCTATTTTAAAGAGATTTGCTCTATCTTGGGGTTTACTAGTGTGGACTTATTTGATTACTCATTTATTTCAAGCCCATCTTCATTTCACTTCAAGTTCAAACAGCTCAATTCAATGTGCAATATATGATATCAAGAAGATTTAGATAAAACACAAAAATTATGGAAGCACATAGACAAATATCAAGAAATAGCTACTCAAGAAATCAACCAAATTCAAGTAAAATAGTTTTGATGGTCTAGAGGTGGTCATGACAATATTCTTTAAATTTTATGCATGATCAAAACTTTCTTTCATAAAACTAGTCTTTGAAAAATATTGCATCAAATATACTTGAAAAGTCAAAAGACTAATATCATGATATCATATATCCAAGTCACATTTCAAAGCAAGCTACTTTTAATCATCAAAAATCTATTATGCAAGCATATTCAATTGCATGTACCAAGTAGTCACTCACCCTTATTACCAATCATCAAATTTATTCCATGACATATCAACAAAGATTCTACAAATTTTAATAAGCATATATATGTCATGTTTAATCTCATCTAAGATAGCACATTAGTAATGGAGGTTAGAAAATGTGTACCATGGTGCTAGCTCTACCCATTTTACTTGAAATTGCTTGTAGATGATTTGTATCCTCCACTCATCCTGTGAGAGACCTTGATTTTATCTCCTCATTTGAGTTTAAGCTTCTACTATTGAGAAACCAATAGTTCTTGAGTAAGGAAACAATTCACACCTACAACACACTCAAGAAGCTTTCTTTAGTACCCATTTTGCTATTTGGTCCATTTGTGTTAGCACAATCATGGGCATAATTCATTATAAGCACATTAGCACAAAATGAATGATCTTCTACAACCACTATGCTTTAATTAAATTTATCATTCAAGAACATTATCATGAAGTGCATTTGTCAATTCAAATAGTAAGATATGTTCATGGTTGTTTAACAAATAAATGAACCAATATGAAAATGCAAATATGAGTGAAGCTCTATTTCATATATGGATCATACATGGGTCACAACAAATAATCATATGCATCATTCATGTTAAACTTCAAGAATTGACAAGAAAACTAAGCTAACTTCCCTTGATTGACAAAAATAAATTATATGCCCTTTTTCAAAATTTGTCAAAGTTTTAGCACATGGGAAGATTTATTTCCTTTCATTTCAAAATTCTTAAAGCATTTGAATGTTTAATGAAAGGTTGTTTTTCATAAAAGTCACATATTCAAAATAATTTCTCTCTAATCCAATATGTCACTCTTCTCATGCAATTTCAAGATATTCAAAGGAATGTGATGCATGAACAATGATTATTCATCAATCAATGAATACATTCATAAAGCACGTTTATATATATATCAATGTATAGATGAATACAAGTATCAAATCAATACGATGTATAAATTTAAACAATTCATCTAGACATCTCAAATAATGCATACCATTATCAAAATTCTTCATTTATGGCATGTACATATTTAATGGTCATTGGACACTAGTGATCATCTATAATATTTTTGTCTTCTATGAAATATAAGCACATTCCCCTTCAGTCCTTAAATGCATATAACTAACTTGAATACTTCATATGAGAATAAAAGGTCAAATAGACTTACATAAGGAAAAATCCTTCAAAGTTTGTCATGGATCAACTCTAAACCGGTTAAGGCAAGAATAGAGTCAAGGCTCTGATACCAATTGTTGATCACATATTGACACCTAGAGGGGGAGTGAATAGGGTCAATTACAAACTTTGAGACTTTTTCGATTTGATTTTGTTTTATCAAAAATAATCTTTGTACAACTCTAGTCAAACACATAGTGAATAAGATGACATCTTAAGTGTCTACCTCAATTCATACTTTGAATCTTGAACAATGAATTGCATTACCAATTATATGCATAACAGATTCAAGTAGAATAGGAAATAATTCATGCACCCAAGTATACAATTCAACTAAGCATGTAATAGTACTTTCCTCATTTATAAAGACATAATGCAAAGTGCTATTAGTCATAAGGAACGTCTTGTAGAGTTTATGACAATTTATCAAACATTAAGTTTGTCACGCCCCAAATTCCTAGGACTCCGAAACCCGAGCCTAAGAGCTAAGGGAGTGATTGCGGAAGTAAAAAGAAACGAAAAACAAATGAAAACCAATGACTGAAGGTCATCAAACACCCACAAAGGGTTGCAATGAATGCCCAGATACCATGCTGTCACGCCCCTAAGATTCCCGAAACTCAAATCTAGAGAATCAGCGAATCTCCAAGGGATGACGCTAGTCAAACGACTACTAGAGTCAACAATAACAAAGAGACACATGGAATAACAATAAAAATATACTCCATGTCAAGTAGAATGCTAGAAACTCACTAGCATCCTCCAATACCAACTGGCACGCTCCTAAATTCCTAAAACTCCCGAACAGGGACATCCGAGGAATCCAGGATGTGATCCTTAATACAAATGACCAACTAAGACATCATTAACCAAGAAAACATATGGGTTAATGGTAGAAATGGTATATTTAATACCCAAATGGATAATAAACAAAGCAGCGGAATCTAACGAAAATCCGGCAGAGTTCCGTTTGTAAATGGAACATCCGGACAACAACCACAACACAAGAACCTGCCAATAGCAATTCAATAATCACAATGGCTTCCAAGCCCCACATTCATCAATCCTAATAGGGCCGAGGTAGTGGAAAGGAACCAAAACCCCTCCAAACCCTCTAACATCAATAGAGCCACAAATGCTCGAATAAAAATACAGAAAAGCACCTAACTGTGCGGAATAGATACAATACATCCTGAAAGAATAATTACAGGAAATAAAAGATACATCAACAGGGATATGCCAACAGACTGGCTCCCAAAAGAAAATACATAACAATCCCATAACAATGGGTAGAGAAACTGAAAGCGGATACCTATCGTCCCCAAACCCAGTCGTGCTGCAACCGTAACCGCATCACCCAACGCAACTCCAAAACCTATAACAAGAAAACCAAGGAAAACTGTCGTTGCACCGCATCCTGCCCATAGCCGTATAATTCCTGCAACCTGGCGTGTGAATACCAGGGGGCAAGTGAAATACCCCTGTGAGCAAATAAGCTCAGTGGGAAAGAATACTCTAACTACCACATCCTCTGGTAGTTTAGGTAAAGCTAAACTGTCTAATAAGATATAAATATAGCCCAACTAGTCCCATCCACGCAAACCCAAGTCAACACGCTCATATACCATCGTAAACAAGTATACATAAGTATATAGGGAATATATATATATATCTACACGTATATATATATAAATACACAACATGAGTCTCTAAAACTCGTACTCCAAGTACCCAACACCAGTAGTCTACACTACTCTCACCAATGTACACTAGGTACACAACAACCCAAGTCAAATCTAACAATCATCAATGCTCACCACGCTAACCACCAAATCCAACAGAGGGAAACACACTCACCTCTAATATCCACAGGAAACAAAATTCACCAATAGTACCAAGGAAGGCTCAAATCCTACACCCCGATAACACAGGAAGGAAAACACCCACGTCCTTGCGTACTAACACAACCATCCTCAATATATATATATATATGTACAATATATATATATATATATACGACAAACCTCATCCCAGTCCTAGGGAAAACCTACCTCTCAAATGCTAGATCACCTCAATCATATCTCTTACTCAATGCCATAAATCACATCATCACATTTACCTCATAACACTATCATCAATATATATATATATATATATACAATATATATATAACAAACCTCAATTGCTATCTCCAACAATATTAATAAATCACCAACACTCTCACTAAGGATAAGAAAAACCACGTAAGAGCCAAGAACCCAAGCAAGGGAAAAGAAGTCTCAATGCTACACCAACAAATAACCGAGACACAATGTCAAGGTTAAGAATACCCAAACAAGGAAAGAACACCACAAATGAACCAGAAAGGAACACCACAAGTGGACAAGGGAACCAAAAACGAATGGCCGAGTATGAAAGTGATTAAAAGAGGAATCCCAAGGATTTCCATAGTTTTTAAGAAAAAGGTTTTTAAAACTCAAACCATTTCATTCGGCATCCATGCCCCTAACAAGTGAAAAACCCCAATCACCTAGATGGTGACATCAACAACCCAAAGAAAAGGAAAGGCAACACTATAAGTGTGCACTGAACAACACCAAGCCTCCTAACCGAGACTTAGAATGATCCGAAGAAAAGGTGAAACAAGAAACCACCTTTCAAAATACTACAAGTCGAGATTTTGAGAAAGAAGTCTCAAAATCTCAGAATCTCTAGACAAGTGATAAAATAGTTTTCTTTTTAGAAATCACACAGTAAAAATGACCGTCTTGCCCCCGGTCTCCGTCAGTCGCCATCACAGGCTTTTAAAAGTTGAAAATCATTTCAAAGAAGATCTCAAGATCATTTTATAAGTATTAAAACTGTTCGTTTATTCGGGGGTAGGCGAAAACGGGTTTTTCCTTTTAAATACAAAAGTTTACTTTCAAAACTTAGAAAGCACCGTTTTCGAAATGACAGCCACATAAGAATGAACAACTCCACGGATTCCTATAATGCCCAAAAGGACAATAAAGGAAGAACAACACGTTGGACTCACGGAAGACCACCATCCGTTTCCAACTCCACCAAATCAAATGATACCACGAGGAAGAGGTTCGGCACCACGCCGTAACCAAGGAATCTAGGAATGACATA
The DNA here is from genome assembly GCA_963922005.1 of Cornus suecica. Taxonomy (NCBI): domain Eukaryota; kingdom Viridiplantae; phylum Streptophyta; class Magnoliopsida; order Cornales; family Cornaceae; genus Cornus; species Cornus suecica. The sequence continues at coordinate 68,023,329 of OY998239.1, forward strand.
CAAGTCAACGACCACGTACTAGTGTACAAAACATCGTACAAGGAATGCTTAGGGGAATGAACTAAGCACAAGAACCGAGACTGTCAAGCTACGGTACCTCGAGTACTAAATAAATCCCTAATCATAACCCCTTCTCATCAATCAAAATCTCACACAACTCATCACTCGCCTTCTCTAAGGCCTCAATTATCAATTGATACAAAAATCATCCCTAACCTCACATCTTCAAAAGAGTTCACACAACTAACCACGATCACCAAACTACTAACCACAATCACAGGGCTACTAACCACAATCACAAGGCTGCTAACCACAATCTCTAAGGCTACTAACCACAATCTCTAAGTCCTCAACTCAAGTCAAGCCTAAGGTTCACTACTAGCCTCCGCTAGCCACATGAATCACTATGCCAACACGCACAACCTCCCCCAAGGGTACTAAGGTATACAATAACAAGTATAAATATATTCGTTTCATTTATACTTATTAATCATGGCATATTATCATTTTCTTCCACATTAATTACTTTCAACTGAGCATTTATAAAATATGAATTTAATTTACAATATTCATAAATAGCATGCTCCAACAACACATGTAATATAGCACATATACATGTCAAACGAGATCACATAAATAATAGGCAGTGTAATGTGACTCAACACTCCCCGTGATACTCACACACAACACACCCTTCCCAAGGTTAACGGATACAAACTCTGTCCACTCATCATAGGGTAGAGTTACCACACCGACCTTTCCCAAGTGATTTTCTCTCTATCACTTCAACAGGGAAGACGGTTGTACGGGAGCCCAACATGCAACTCTGTACGCCATGACTACCCTTGAGTCAAGAACATGAGCCTCTACCTGGACTCCTAACTCACATTTGCCGGCTTTTTAGTTCCGTAGGCGTGATACCTCCTGGCCAGTTGTTGTGATGATCCGACACAAACGTCTACTCGTGCCCCACGCACAAAGGAAGTAGACCACACCAAATGAACTCTCTCTGCCAATGGTGAAACCGTGCACTACATGCACCAACACCCATGTGCTCACACGACATGGTGTACAATCAAATCATATCTCAATCATAAATATGTAATACATCATATTTATAAAAATACTCACATGGTAATATAAATCTCAAAATCTCTTTTCATGCTTTAAAATACAATAAAGCAATTAAATCATATGAAAACAGTTTCATATACATTTCATGTTTTCAAAATATATTTTCTTTAATTCCTTAGAAAATATTTCAATTTCAATTAACATGTCTTTTTAAAATAATTTAAACAAATAATCCACGTAACAAAAAGGGGACCTAGAATAGCGTCTAAGTCTCTCACGTCCAACGTTTACAAATCTTCTAGCTCATTTAATTCTCAAAGGAATTTCTAAGTCGTCTATTCCTATTTGATTCAATTAGGAATATATTTAATCTCGTAGGAAATAATTTAATTAATTTTCTTAAATTAATTCCTAAGTCCAAATTCCGATTCTAAACGAATTATAGATATTTAAATTAACGATTTAATATATCTATATTAAATTAAATAAGGGTTTTGCACCCCTAAACTACTTCAATAATGCAGAGTGAGAAATATAATTTCCCACCTAATTTATACGTTACCGAACAGTCCGAACAGCACAGTACCGGCGCCCGAATATGAAGCCCGCCGACCAAAATCGTCCAAAAATTATTTCGAATATATCGAAATGTCCGTCTCGACAACCTATACGATATATATGAAGCTCATTAATAATCGGTTAATTAATTGGGTTAAATCTAAAATACCCCAAACGAAATCTATAACCTATAAATGCGATTTCCGGGTAAATCGTTCATCGTAAATTCACGAAATTAATATATGACGAATACTACGTAGGTACGAAACTACTCACCGAAAATTGGCTCAAATCGATCACCGGAAGGTCGCCGAAAAATTGGCCGAAGCCCAGCCGAAGTCGCCACTGCTCGCGCGAACAGCACTGGCCGTCCCTGGCGCCACCATGCGCGACTGCCAGACCACCACCACCGGACCACCACGCCATAGCCGCCGCATCGCCGCCCAGCCCGGTCGCCGCCGCTCCAGGTGGCCGACCCTGGCTCCAGCCGCAGCTGCTGCTACAGCAACCTGTTGCCTGCACCAGCGCGACCCTCTCTCGCCGCTTCTCTCTCTCCCTTTCTCTCTCGCCTGACCGGCGAATATGGTGATGATGGAGAGCAGGAGTGAATGAAGATGTGGTCGGCTGCAGAGAAAGGAGGAGCTAGGTCGTCATGTGGAGAATGAGAAGATAACAGATATGCGTACATGTATATACCTATATATACTAATTGCATAACTAACCCTCAACTTCTCTATAATTGCAAAATGAACCCCACTTCAATATATATATAATTAAATATATATATATATATATAATAAATCCCAATTTATTACGGACCAACCCCCAAGTGTAGTTTACGTAACTGGTAATTACACGGGACACCAATTTACCAAATTAGTCCGAAAGAATTATACCGGTTTAGAAATCCAACAACCGGAACACCAAGAAGGTAATTTAATACGCTTCACACCGGATCAGTAAAAGTACTAATACCGTGTAGTCAACAACAAGAACTCGCGTAGTTGTCAAAGAGAAACCGTAAAGTCATCCGGTCAACTTTAAAAGTAAACGCGAAAAATTTACAGGTACCAAATACCAAGAATAAACAATACGTCATAACAAGTGACGTCATTATTGAAATTAAATTAAAATTAATTTCAGGAAAAAGGAATATAACACGGGGTGTTACAAAGTTCATACATAAACTCTCAATTAGAATCTTATATTGAATATGCATTTAGTCAAACACTAGGGTGTATATAGATTATAGCTAAATAAAATGAGATTGTAGTCTAAGCTATAATCCACTTATGTTCACAATCCAATCCACTTCAACTATGCATTTTCCTAACCTCTTCATTAATACACAAACACAAGCAATTCCATAGCATTGATATATAAAGCTCAAGATTGAAAATGAAAATTGTTTCTAAAGTAAAGAGATAAGGGTTAGAGAAAAGGCACATCATAGACGCCGAGATTTTTACATGGTTCAACCAAATCTTTGGTCTACCTCCATACCTTGAGAAAATCTCTCAAGGATTCCACTATCGTGCTTTTCTTATGGGGGTAAAAAGAAATCCCTCACAAGCTCCTTCTTTCTGAGTGAATGAGCAAACCCATACATGCTTCCTTCTTTCTGGATGAATAACAAACCCTTACATGTTTCTTCTTGTAGGTGAAGAACCAACATTTTCCTCTCTTTTTAAGGTATATAAAAATATTTACATAGCTTCAAAAGGCCCATCCCATGTCAAGACAACTTCTTGGTCTTTGACTCACAAAGAATAAGAATGGAATTTTGAGTGTTTAAAACATATCTCTTAAAAGATGGATATAGAAAATCAAAGCTCACTTCGTCACATACTTAGAGTTATAAATGAAATACTCACATGATAAGCTCAACTCAATTATTAAGAATGAATCACAAGAAGATGATGTGAATGATGCACAATTGGTGTGATTCCTATATAAGAGTTTTCTACCCAAATAAATTAAATAATGAAGCACAAATGGTAGATTTCTTCCATACATCTATCCCTCTCTTATCCAACACATTTTTGGCTTATATATGGCATATATATAGCATAGGAATACAATATAGCCGTTTAGGGGTGTTTTGGGAAGTTTTGGAACACTTTGGATTCGAAACTAGCCGTTAGAATTCAAATCCGGGATGTGGCAGTTGACTGGGTCTATTTAGGCAGTCGAATGGGTCATCAACAACTCATTCCGAGATTTATTTTCAAATTTCTATCCCAGTGCCCATTCAACAGGCAGTCGACTGGGTGGTTTACCCAGTCGACTGGGTTGTTCAACCCAGTTTGGACGATGTTCACTCTTTTAGTCATAACTGGAGTTTCGTAACTCGGATTGAGGCATTCTTTAGATTTTTGGAAATAGGACTTCAAGATCTTCATATTAGAATTTTTAATAACTCCATTTGACCCATTTTTTAGTGCGATATAGGTATTTGAATGTGACACTTCATTTCGAACATTTTACCCACTTGACGGTTTTTCGAGAAATCTTTTGGGATTTTTCCGAAATGACTTAGACACACTTCTATGATTTATTAGAGGCTTATTAAGGTCCTTGAAATTCCTAAAGTCAATATTGATATCATAAAATAATTTTTCAATTTAAACAAATTCTCAATAGTAGACAAAAGTTTTTCATGATTTAACAATTTTGTTCAAAGCTTTAATATGCATCTAGCATCCATTTCAAGTGATATGAATTTTGTTAATGGTTCAAGTACAACATATTTGTTGAGTTTTTCCATAACTTATGAAAGATTAAACTAACTCAACTTTAGCAAAAACTATATATAAATGTATCATCAATGATGTTCATAGTCTAATGTTAATGATATAGGGACTCATGAATAATGTCAATGATATGCATGGTCCTATATGCTATATGGTCAAGAGTTGATCTTTCAAGTAATTTATTTCAAAAATAACTTTACATTAAATCTAGCACTCACCCAAGCCTACTTTACCCATTTCTTTGATCTTTAATTTCTTTGATCTTTAATTTCTTTAGGCTTTTGGGTTGATGTCTTCCTCCTTGTCTTCAATATATTTTGAGCTCTAAGCACCTTTGCTTGATCTTATCATGGATCCACTAGCTCTTTTGAGTTTATCTTGAATCAATAACCTATTAAGCATAACTCAAGTACACATTAAATTCACTACATTCAATGGTTTGTTATCATCAAAATGTCATGTTTACCCATGGTGAAAAACCTTGGGTCAACAGAATGGTTTGCAAGCATTATTTGTCGATGATTGTCATTATGCATATTATGTGCATTGTTTATCTCACCTACTACAACTAGCATTAGTCACCGCATCTCAAGAAGTGATTCTCGTCCATCAATTTTTTTCGAAGTTGAACTTTATTATCAATATCATTGGAGCTTCTTGCAAAAGAAATGATGAATTGCAATATGCTCAAGCTGCTGAGATTTCACGTTTAATAGATCTTGATGAACTTGAGACTGGTAGAGGAGCTAATTAGATTGGTACTTTGCAACGACCCGAAGATACTCGTTGGAGTTCTCATTTTTATTCTGTTTGTAGTATGATAAGGTTGTTTGGTGCAACATGTTTCGTTCTTGAAAAAATGATTGAAGATAGATCGTCTGATTATTCCCTACGGGGGGATGTCGATTCTGCGCATGATAGCATTACATCCTTTCAGTTTGTGTTTATTCTTCATTTGGTGAAAGATACTATGGGACTAAGTAATAGTCTTTGTCAAGCTTTGTAACAAAAAACTCGAGACATTGTAAATGTCATGCATTTGGTTTCCACTACAAAAACTCTCCTCTTGAAATTAAGGGAAGATTATTGGAGCAACTTTCTTGAGATTGTTAAACTATTTTGTGAGCGCCATAATATTGATATACCCGATATGAATGCTCCTTATACCAAAAAAATAAAGGGTCGAGCACATCATCAACAAGAGAATATCACACTTAAGCATCACTATCGAATTGATATATTTAATGGCACAATCGATTCATAGTTGCAAGAGTTGAACAATAGATTTAGTAAAAAGGTGGTGGAACTCATAATTCTTAGCTCAGCTTTGCATCCTAGAGATGGATATAAGTTCTTGAAGATTGATGACACCTACAAGCTTGCTCTGAAGTTTTATCCTGAAGATTTTACTATCCATGAAATGACTCTTTTGAAATATCAGTTGCAACATTATGAGATTGACATACCTCGCCATCCATTTTTAGGAAATATGTCAATAATTTATGAACTATACAGAGGATTAGTGACAACGGAGAAGTCAAAAGACTATTATTTGATTGATAGATTGATTCGACTTGTCTTGACTCTTGCGGTTTCCACAGCAACTACGGAAAGGGCATTTTCCACAATGAAGCTTGTCAAAACACAACTTCGCAATAGGATGGAGGATGATTTTCTGGCTGATCACTTAAGTGTGTGTATTGAAAAAGAAATTGCTCGGACTTTTAGTTCAGATGACATCATAGATGACTTTTATTCTAAGAAAAAATGTCGAGCTCAGCTTTTATAGTTCATTTTGTGTTATGGACCTATGGTCCTTTTTGTGATGATCAATTATAAGTCAATCATTTTTTAGTAGTCCCCCCGCCTCCGCATCCGCATTGTATCCTAGCTTCGCCTCTGATTCAATGGACATATTGCATAAAGAGGACCTTATGGGTGCCAATTATTAAACCACAAGGATGTTGCTCTTCCATCACCAATCACTATTTTGAAAGCAGTCCTTATACTATGTCTAAGTTGAAGCAACTTCTTCCAAGTCCAAGAGCAGTTTTGAGGTTTACTAATTCCCAAAAACATTTATGCTTGATAGGATGTGATTTAACCCAAGAAACCCAAAGAGATGATTGATCAAGTTTAAGAATATTCCAAACATGTTTTGTCATTACAGCATAATTCCATTCCTCAAGCTCCTTTATGCCCAAACCTCCCTCATCTAAAGGGGAACAAACTACTCTCCAAGCCACTTTACACATTTTTGAACATGTCCATAGTAATTTTCTCAAGAGAGCTGTGATATCATGAAGAATTGCCTTAGGTAAAAATAAAGGTTGAGGCCCAATATACTTGAGTTGAAAAAAGGACTGATTTCACCAATTGTAATCTTACACCAAAGGATAGAAATTTAGAGGACCAACTTGATATTCGTCTAGAGATTTTCTCCACTAGGACAACACAATCATTCTTTGTAAGCTTGGTAGACAGAAGTGGCACACCCAAGTATTTGACAGGAAGATTGCCTACTTGAAACCCTAAACTATCTTTAATCTGTTGAAGGATAGAAGCCTCAATGCCAGCATGAAATAGAGTACTTTTCTGAAAATTTGGTTTTAAGTCTAATAGGTCCCCAAAGTGTTCCATAGCATATAGAAGACCATCAACGGAGATAGCATCCCTAGTTGTAAAAAGTAAAAGGTCATCTACAGACAATAGATTAGTAATCTTTTAAATCTCCTACAAAAGTTAACATATAAATTATCACAATTTTAATTAGGGATGGCAACGAGTGTAATTTTAGGCGGGTGTACCCTCTCCTGCCTTTACAACCGTTAAGAAACCCCCACCCAAAACCAGCTAAATGGGGTGGGAGGTCACCCCGTCCCCATCCCCGTCGGATTTTTTAAAAATGTTGGGAGCCCGTGGGTACCCGTTAACAATTGAAATTTTCAAATATATCACTTTAAAATTAAACAACTCCACAAAATCATATACTTAACCACATGAAATTCAATATTATAAAAACTAAATAAACCACCAAATTATCTAACAATTCAAATTACAATACAATCTACTGAATATAATAACAAAAAAGAAGATTGTCCAAGTTCACTTCAATTTAGACAACAACATAAATAGAGTTTAGTAATGGTGGGTTACATTTATTTTTATTTACTATTGTATATATATATATATATATATATATATATATATATATATATTATAATATATTTAAACGGGGCGGGGCGGGGCGGGGACACCTAAAACCGTCCCCGCCTCGTTTATGTGCAGTTTTTTTTCCCCCCAACCCCATCCTCATCCCCACCCATATAGTATAAACAGGGCATCCAAAATCGCTATAAATGGAGTGGAGTGGGGCGGGCCAAATTGTCATCCCTAGTTTTAATAGTAGTATAGACTATAAATATAGACATACACATATTGTCATCTACTAACATACATATATGTACATATTTTCTGGGACGTATCATCTGTATCATGATTTATATTTAACAACTTACCCAAAAAACAAAAGATTTATATTTAACAAGAATTGAGAATAAATTAATAGATTTTGTTTTGTAAAAATGAATTCCTTCAAATACTACTTCTTTGTTTACAATATAGTAATAATTATATATATAGTAATGTTCTCTTGCTCGCCGATGAGAAAGAAAATTCATACTTACCTATCACAATCGCCGTTAGGTATGGTTTCTATATTTTAAACTCATTTATTTATGTCAATTACATTCAATGTTTATTATCAAAAGCGACTATGAATTTCTTACTCACCTAGGAGCAAAGATCATTTTCGTATACATATATCCATAATGAGTAATGTTTTGTTCTCTTGTTCTCTGGATAGGTGAGTATGAATTTTCTTGCTCACCTAAGAGTAAAGATCATTTCCGTATACATATATCCATAATGAGTAATGTTCTCTTGTTCTCCGGTGAGCAAGAAAATTCATACACACATGTCACAATCACCGTTGGATATGATTTTTAAATTTAAAATAGTAACTTTTTTATTTATGCAAATCACATCTAACAGTTATTATCAAAAGTGAGTATGAATTTCTTACTCACTAGGGAACAAACGATTATTTTCGTATCCATAATAGTATTAAAAAATTATTTTTTGTGTGTATATTTGTATTGTTTTATTCTACCACAGTTGTATTCAAAAACATTTGAAGTCGCTGTTCCCAAATATGATAGTGTTGTATCTTTGTCCCATATGCATATCTGATCCCTATTAGTGGTTGATCTATTGGTACATACCCTTTGAATACCACTTCCAAATAGGCTTTCAGGTTGCGTTTGGTAACAGTTTGGTGCGGTGTTAGTTTTTTATTTTGGTTTGGGTTGGGTTGAATTTGGTTTGGTGTGGTTTTATTTTGGTTCCAAATTATGTTTGGTGCAGATGGTTTTGGTGTGAGAAAAAGTGATGCTGAAAAACCAAACCATGTTTGGTAGAGTTGGTATGAGTTAAAATATATTAATATTAATATTAAAATTAAAATATATTAATATACTAATATATTAATATTAAAATTTATAATATTAAAATATATTAATATATTTTTATTATATTAAAATATATTAATATATTTTAATATTAATATTAATATTAATATTAATATTAATATTAATATTAATATTTTAATATTAAAATTAAAATATATTAATATTAATATAATAATATATTAATATTAAAATTTATATTAATATTAATATTAAAATTTATAATATTAAAATATAAATATTATATTCGGTGCTACAGTGATTCGGGTTGCTACAGTGGAGTGCTACAGTGGTTTGCTACAGTACCCGCACCATCCAAAACCATCAAAAAAATGGTTCCAAAATCCTTCACAAATTTAGCACCATGGTTTGCTATAGTAACGGTACCATTTTTTGGCACGATTTTGCCAAACATGATTTGGTACCATTTTTTGTCACCAAAATCATATTTTTGGCACCAAACTTGTTTACAAAACAGGCCCTAAAAGGATTGTGCTTGATGAAACCCCAAAAGATGAATTGTGGGTCAAGCCAGTATTTTGGGCGTACCTCACCTTGGTTAAATTGGACTTATATCTTTAGTTAATAGGACCGACGTACCTGGCCTTGGTTAAATTAGACTTTTATCTTTAGTTAATTTAGGATTAGTACCGGTCTTTTTTTTTTTTTCTTTCGGTTAAGCCACGGAACTGTGCAAGGTGACTCTCCCTCATGGATCTAGTTAGATTCGGACTTTATATATGTGGTCATGGTTTCACTAAGCGTCGTAAAAAAAATAAATGAAAAACAAAAACCTTTGGAAAAGATAATAATATAAAGCTTCAAATTGATTTTGTTTTTTTTAATTTATACTGTCAATAATTTAAATAGAATACATATGTTAAAAAACACACTTTATGTATATCTCAGTACTACAATTCTACAAAGTCAACTACTCAAGGTTTTGGACTTTGGACTCAACAAAGACATTGTGCATATGGAACAAGTTTGCTATTCTTTTCTAATGGACTTATATTTATTTTCATGTACAACATTAAGAGGAGCAGACAAGAATGATTTATTTAGATTTTTTCTTCGTATATGTTTAAAGAAATTGATCCTTCATTTAAGGAAAAATAACTCAAAGAAGTTGTGTAACAGTGACAAAGAGAGGATTAATGTGGGGATTTTATGTGTCCACTCGTCACACTAAAATTAAACCATTCGAAGCTATAGGTGCAGTTTTTGAATTTTAAATTCCATATTTGAAAAATAAAATTTAAATTGAAAATCAAGGTGGACAAGTTTGAGTACAGTTTATTATAATTCAAATAAAAAATACTCCATCTGTCCCAAAATAAATGTCCATTTTTCATAACTTTAGTCTTTATCCATCACAAAATAAGTGTTCACTTTCGAATCACAATAAAATTTAATCTTATACTTTCTCAACTTATCATTCTTCATTAACTTCAAAAAATAATGGGTCCCACTAAAAACTAAAACTATACTATAATTTTAAAGGATAAAATTAGAAACAAAATACTCCAAAAAATTTTGAAAAGTCAAATATTAACACTTATTTTGGGACAAAAATATATATATAAAAGATTGATGGGGTGCATTTGGGCCACCAAGAAGTATTGTATGGACTAATGCGCCTCATTAAAGAGTCCAATTAGCCCAGACTCAATTTCACAATGGGTCAACATTAGTGTAACAGTGACCCCTAAATACATTATCAACCAATAATCATATTCCAAAAAAAAAAAGTTATGCTAATTAATTAAGCAACAATGCATCTCAATTTTGAATTGATATGATCATTTGCAATTTTTTGTGATTAAATCCTATATGAGCTTCCGACTCAATTAATTGAATGCTCCTTCTTTGCATGCTTGTAAAGATCAAATGGTTGAGATTGAAAGTTACATCCAATTCATAAACTGTCAGTTTACATTCCATACATGCATATGCATGCAATGACCTCACTAATGGAGATGATATATATAATGACATCAAAGAAGCTTCTACAGATATGCCACCTCTCCATGCATGCGTGAACATTTTGTTCACTCTCTATTCTCTCTGATCTGCCAACACATAATCTTCATCATGTTTGCTTCCTCTTTCATTGTCTATATATATGGCAGCATATTGTAGTTGAAGTGTAGTGAAATATACAGAGAGTGTATGTGTGAGATATATGTGAGTGATACACGAGAGTTTGAAAGTATAGAAACCTTGTGAGTTTCTGTGTGAGTGAGAGTGTGTGTACGGTTGAGTTGAGTCGATACCGGTTTTGTATCCTCCTCCCGAACACCATTTGTTTTTAACCGAAATTATTGAAACGACTCTCAAAGTGGACGTACCCGTATTTTTGGGGAACCACTATAATATCTTGTGTCATGTGTGTGTGTATTTGCATGTAGAATTGGTTATCCGCACAACAAAGTGGTATCAGAGCCGTTCTTCGAAAAACAGAGTCGATTTTTCATCCTCTATTTCGAACCACAATTCCACGCAACTCATCACACCACCCACATCTTTGCAAAATTACATTTTTGCCCCACAGCTTTGCAAAATTACAGTTTTGCCCCACAGCTTTGCAAAATTACAGTTTTGCCCCACATCTTTGCAAAAATTATAGTTTTGCCCCACAGCTTTGCAAAATTACAGTTTTGCCCCTCGCCAGTGTTTTGACTGTTCCGGACTCATCCGAACTCGGATTTGAGCGCAGTCAGAGGCAATCTTAAGGTTTTCGACCGTTCCGGACGCAACGGTATACTCCGTTTTGCGTGTTTCTACTCCGAACATATCAAACAAGCCAAGGAGAGCTTACATTTGATCTGGTTCGATGGAAGATTCAGGATCCGGTGCCATGATTAAATTATCGGCGTCGAACTACTCCATATGGAAACCCCGTATGGAAGATCTGCTAAATTGCAAGGATTTGGCAGACCCGTTAGAAAACGAAGGCGAAAGGCCTTTAATTGCAGAGAGAGATTGGACCAAGATGCACAGAAAGACGATTGGCCAAATCAGACAGTGGATTGACCACAGTGTCTTCCACCATGTTGCTCAAGAGACCAACGCCTACGAGCTCTGGAAGAAGCTCGAGGATATGTATCAGGCCAAGACAGCTCGAAACAAAGCACTTCTTATGATGCGACTTGTCAACTTGAAGCTGAAGAACGGAGCTTCTGCAGCCGAACATACCAGCGAGTTTCAGAGCCTGGTGAACCAGTTTGCATCTGTAGAGCTAAATATTGGCGATGAAACTCAGGCACTACTTCTGCTCAGTTCCTTACCTCCCAATTGGGAGACACTGGTGGTTTCCCTTGGTAACTCAGCCCCTAAACTCTCTATGGCAACAGTCAAGGATGCCATATTCAGTGAAGAAGCCCGAAGAAAGGAAACCGGCATGAATCAAACACATGCGTTTGTCACCGAAGGTCACGGACGATCTTACGGAAATGGTAGAGGCAAAAGTAGAGGCAGAAGTAGAGGAAGGTCCCAAAACCGCGGCCGACCCAGCAACGACAAAAATCCACAAAAGAATAACTATGTTTGTTATCATTGTGGTATTGCGGGACATTTGAAAAAGAATTGCCGCAAACTCCAAAGGGAGCAAGGTCAAAGCAGCCACCAGCCACAGAATGAAGATGGCAACACACTGGTCACTGTTGCAGGAGATATCACTATATGCTCAGTTGATGAAGAGGTATGCCTTCACGCTGGAAGCAATGAAGCCGAGTGGGTGATTGACACAACAGCATCTTATCACGCCACTCCCCACAGTGATTTCTTCACTACGTACAAAGCAGGAGACTTTGGCACAGTGCGAATGGGAAATACAAGTTTCTCAAAGATCGTGGGTATCGGTGATATCCAGATCATGACCGATATTGGCTGCAATATGGTCTTAAAAGATGTGAGACATATGCCAGATCTGCGTCTCAATCTTATTTCTGGTACAACCTTAGACCGTGAAGGTTACAGCAACTATTTCAGCAATGGCATCTGGAAGCTGACAAAAGGAGCCATGATTGTTGCTCGAGGAAAGATACACGGCACTTTATACACTACCCATGTGAAGGTGATTTCAGACAGTCTCAATGCAGTTGAAGATGCGACTTCACCAAATTTGTGGCACAAAAGACTCGGTCACATGGGAGAGAAAGGGTTGCTTACATTAGCTCGGAAGAAGCTAATCACAGTATCAAAAGGTATTCAATTAAACCCTTGTGATCACTGTTTATTTGGAAAGCAACATAGAGTCTCTTTCAACTCAACCTCCAACAAAAGATCGGAGTTGTTGAGTTTGATTCACACTGATGTATGTGGTCCTTTAGAAGTTGATTCTTTAGGCGGTAGCAAATATTTTCTCACCTTCATTGATGATGCTTCACGAAAGGTGTGGGTATATTTTCTGAAAACAAAAGACCAGGTACTCGATTACTTCAAAGCATTCCACGCCATGGTTGAGCGGGAAACTGGAAAGAAGCTGAAGTGTCTACGATCAGACAATGGAGGCGAGTACACTTCCAATGAGTTCCGAGCATACTGCGTTGAACGCGGTATCCGACATGAGAAGACGGTCCCACGTACCCCGCAACATAATGGTGTAGCCGAAAGAATGAATCGGACCATTATGGATAGAGCCAGAAGTATGATCAGTATGGCTAAGTTGTCAAAGCCATTTTGGGGTGAAGCTGTTAGAGCTGCTGTTTACCTGATCAACAGATCACCATCAGTACCGCTCCAGTTCGAAGTACCAGAAAAGGTATGGACTGGAAGAGATCCCTCATATTCTCACCTGAGAGTATTTGGGTGCAAGGCATTTGCACATGTATCCAAGGAGCAAAGACAGAAGCTCGATCTGAAATCAACTCCATGCATCTTCATCGGATATGGAGACGAAGAATTCGGATACAGACTATGGGATCCAGAGTCAAAGAAAGTCATCAGAACTAGGGATGTTGTGTTCCAAGAGAACCAGACATACAAAGACACTGAAGAAACCACAGAGTCCAGTGGTTCAAATTCCAGTGTTACAAATATCATCCCAGATCCTGTACCAGTACAGTTCATCCCCGAAAATGAAGAACTGCTGGATGAAATTCCAGAAGCAGAGGAGGAACCTGAAGGTGTTGAGCAGGGGGAGCCACTAACCCCTCCACCAGAAGCTACAGAACCAGAAGTAGCTCCTCCAGAGCCTCAGATAAGGAGATCTGACAGAGGCCGACCTCTGATTCCGTCGACGAGATATCCGGAGTCAGACTACATTTTGCTTACTGATGAAGGAGAGCCAGAATGCTTTCAGGAAGTAACTACTCATACAGACAAAGGTAAATGGGTAGAAGCTATGCAAGAAGAGATGAGTTCCTTGCAGAAGAACCAAACGTATGATTTGGTGAGACTTCCGAAAGGCAAGAAAGCACTGAAGAACAGATGGGTGTTCAAGCTAAAGAAGGACTCCAACGGAAAGGCGATAAAGCACAAAGCCCGATTGGTCGTCAAAGGATTCCAACAGAAGAAAGGCATTGACTTTGACGAGATCTTTTCACCAGTTGTGAAAATGACCTCAATTCGAGTGATACTCGGATTGACAGCTAGTCTAAATCTTGAGCTTGAACAGATGGACGTCAAGACAGCATTCCTCCATGGAGATCTACAGGAGGAAATTTACATGGACCAGGCAGAAGGTTTTCATGTTACAGGCAAAGAACATATGGTCTGCAAACTGAAGAAGAGTCTCTACGGCCTCAAGCAAGCTCCGAGGCAATGGTACATCAAGTTCGACTCATTCATGGTGGGTCATAGGTACAAGAGAACTTATGCAGATCAATGCGTCTACATTCAGAAATTCCCGGATGGTAATTTCGTTATTCTATTGCTGTATGTTGACGACATGTTGATAGTTGGACAGGATGCTAATATGATTAGCAAGCTGAAGCAAGATCTGTCCAAGTCCTTTGATATGAAGGACCTAGGCCCATCTCAACAGATATTGGGAATGAAGATTGTACGTGACAGGAAAGCCAAGAAACTGTGGTTGTCACAAGAGAAGTATGTTGAACAGGTGATTGCAAAGTTCAACATGGGAAATGCCAAGCCAGTCAGTACTCCGCTGGCTAATCACTTCAACCTAAGCAAGAGATCGTGTCCCTCTTCTACGAAAGAAAAGGAAGAGATGGAATCAATTCCTTACTCTTCAGTGGTTGGAAGTTTGATGTATGCAATGGTCTGCACCAGACCAGATATAGCTCACGCTGTAGGCGTTGTGAGCAGATTTCTCTCGAATCCAGGCAAAGACCATTGGGAAGCAGTCAAGTGGATTCTGAGATACCTGAAGAGTACTTCGAAACTATGCTTGTGCTATGGGGGAGCAGAACCAATCTTGGAAGGCTATACAGATTCAGATATGGCCGGCGACATTGACAGCAGGAAATCTACATCGGGATTTCTCTTTACTTTTGCAGGGGGAGCCGTGTCATGGCAATCCAAATTGCAGAAGTGTGTTGCCTTATCTACAACAGAAGCAGAATACATTGCTGCAGCGGAAGCTGGAAAGGAAATGTTGTGGGTGAAGAGATTTCTCCAAGAACTGGGTATTATTCAGAAAGAATACAGAGTACATTGTGACAGTCAGAGTGCTCTAGACTTGAGCAAGAATTCAATGTACCATTCCCGGACAAAGTATATCGACATTCGCTATCACTGGATACGCGAAGTGATGGAACAACAATTACTGAAGATTGTTAAGATCCATACAGACAAGAACCCTGCTGATATGTTAACGAAAGTTGTTACTCGAGATAAGATGGAGTTATGTAGAGACATAGCCCGAATGGACAGCAACTGAAGCGCAGCGGGAAACATTCTTCTCCTATTGGTATGGAAGGGGGAGAATTGTCAGTTTACATTCCATACATGCATATGCATGCAATGACCTCACTAATGGAGATGATGTATATAATGACATCAAAGAAGCTTCTACAGATATGCCACCTCTCCATGCATGCGTGAACATTTTGTTCACTCTCTATTCTCTCTGATCTGCCAACACATGATCTTCATCATGTTTGCTTCCTCTTTCATTGTCTATATATATGGCAGCATATTGTAGTTGAAGTGTAGTGAAATATACAGAGAGTGTATGTGTGAGATATATGTGAGTGATACACGGGAGTTTGAAAGTATAGAAACCTTGTGAGTTTCTGTGTGAGTGAGAGTGTGTGTACGGTTGAGTTGAGTCGATACCGGTTTTGTATCCTCCTCCCGAACACCATTTGTTTTCAACCGAAATTATTGAAACGACTCTCAAAGTGGACGTACCCGTATTTTTGGGGAACCACTATAATATCTTGTGTCATGTGTGTGTGTATTTGCATGTAGAATTGGTTATCCGCACAACATAAACTGCAATTTAATTTTTCTTTCAATCAAATGTTATTAAACACATGACCAGCTTCACTAAATTTAATCCTTACTTCTAAATGGGAGATGAGGGTTTAATTCTCAGCGGAGGTTGTGTAAGAGAGAAAATGCTTAACTTAAAATAAATTAATTTCATCACAGAAACAACAGCAGCAACAATAATATTAATATACTACAAATAAAATAGGAGACAAGAGAAGTAAAAACAAATATGTAGATCACGTTTCAGAATAGTTGCGATGAAGAAAGTATGCATGAGAATTTTAATCTAATGAAGGACTGTGTGACTTTTAGAAAACGTGAATTGAAAGCGAAATACATTTTATTGTCAAGGTAAGTTCATCTGACTTTTGAATTCGCTTGTAGTTTTAATTCGTTCTTATTTATATCTTTGCACTTAATTCATTATATATTATTTTTAATTTGATTCCAAGAGACCGCACTGGAAGACGACTTCTTGGTATATAAATGCAGCAGTGTCCTTTTTTATCATCATTGTTAAAATTGCGACCATAACTCTTCTACCATGATTCTATACAATTCCGTACGATTTTACCATGATACTAGTCACATGTATTTTAGAATTTTTGGGGCTCAAATAATGGTTTGGAGAAAGACCCAAAATCTTAATAATTAGTCCAATACTATAATATATGACCCAATCTTATGAGAAAACAATTAAGGCCCAAAAATTGTTTTGTTAATATTTCATGTTTTGAATATATTATTCTTTACTAAATTAAACATAATTATTTATTAATAATTAGATAGAATCTTACAATTCTACGATACCGATTTTATAGAGCCCTAACGATTCTAATTGGAGTCCCGATTTCACCAACCTTGTTTTTAATTGACAAAATGATTTCGGGACATCATGTAACGCAGATATGCTTTGCGGATAGGTGAGGGGCTACCCTATCCGATATAGAACAAGACCCTCTAATAATCTCTCTCATCCAAACTCGTGCAACACTATCATTGCGATTAGACCACCCTATCTACCTGATCTGAAGCCGCACTCAACTCTGATAGTGGCACCCAAATGGGTGTTTGCTGTAAAATCGGATCAAAAATAGGTTTGTTCTCTAATACTAATTGTAACAATTAGAATTGTTTCGTGATTCGACCTAAAATTTTAATTTAATAGGCGATTTTAACATGGGTTAATTTCAGTAAACCCCCTTATACTATCCAGATTAATCAACTAACCCCTTGTGTGTCCACTTTGCCCCCTATACTATTCAATTTCATCAAATTGTCCCCTCACTTCTCAAAATGCTTAAACTACCCTCAATAGTATAAGGGGGTTTAGTGAAATTAATAGTATAAGGGGGTTTAGTGAATTATTTCGGAAAAAATAATATATACTTTTTGCAAAAAAAAAAAAAAAAATCGAAAAAAATCATATTTTGTTCCAAAATATGAATTTTTTTTTCGAAAAATATTTTTTTTGCGAAAAAGTATATATTATGTTCCAAAATATGAATTTGTTTTCGAAAAATATTTTTTTTGCAAAAAAAGTATATATTATGTTCCAAAATATGAATTTTTTTTCGAAAAATAATTTTTTTGCAAAAAATATATATTATGTTCCAAAATATGATTTTTTTCTGAAAAATAATTTTTTTGCAAAAATATATATTATGTTCGAAAATATGATTTTTTCCTGAAAAATAATTTTTTGCGAAAAATATATTTATTATATTCTAAAATATGATTTTTTTTTCTGAAATTTTTGTTTTTGCGAAATAGTATATATTAAGTTCCAAAATATGAATTTTGTTTTCGAAAAATAATATTTTGGAACAAAAATGTATATATTATGTTCCAAAATATGATTTTTTTTTCCGAAAAATTAATTTTCGGAAAAAAATTCATATTTTGGAACATAATATATATTTTTCGCAAAAAATTATTTTTCGAAAAAAAAATTCATATTTTGGAACATAATATATACTTTTTCGCAAAAAAAATATTTTTCGGGAAAAAAATCATATTTTGGAACATAATATATATTTTTTGCAAAAAAATATTTTTCAGAAAAAAATCATATTTTGGAACATAATATATATTTTTCGCAAAAAAATTATTTTTCGAAAAAATAATTCATCTTTTGGAACATAATATATACTTTTTTGGAAAAAAATATATTTTTCTAAAAAACAATTCATATTTTGGAACATAATATATACTTTTTCGAAAACAAAATTCATATTTTGGAACATAATATATACTTTTTCGCAAAAAATATATTTTTCGAAAAAAAAATTCATATTTTGGAACAAAATATGATTTTTTTCGAAATGTTTTTTTTTTGCAAAAAGTATATATTATTTTTTCCGAAATAATTCACTAAACCCCCTTATACTATTAATTTCACTAAACCCCCTTATACTATTAATTTCACTAAACCCCTTATACTATTGAGGGTAGTTTAGGCATTTTGAGAAGTGTGGGGGCAATTTGATGAAAGGGATAACTTCATTTACACCCCCTGAGGTTTGTCTTATCTTCACTTGGACCCCCTTACGTTTGCATATCTTCATTTACACCCCCTACTTTTCAATATTCTCATCACTTAGACCCCCTGAACGATGACATCAGCCTGAATTTTTTTAAAATCCCTAAACTACCCTCAATGTTTTATCCTTATTCTGTTTGGAAACAAGGATAGTGTTTTTATCAATTAGACCCCCTCCCATCATTTAATAATTTAATTTGTATTAAAATTTCAAAATATATATAAAATTTGAAAAAATATATATTAAAATTCAAAAAATATTAGAAATTCGAAAATAAATATAAAATTAAAAAATATATATAAATTTTGAAATTATTTTTTTTTCAAAAAAGCATATTAAATTTCAAAAATAAATATAAAAATCACAAAAAACATAAAAAATTTGAAACAAATATATAATTTTTTTAAAAAAAACATATAAAATTCAAAAAAATATATTAAACTTCAAAAGAAATTATAAAATATATATAAATTTTTAATTTTTTTTAAAACATATTAAATTCAAGACAAATATATAAAATTAAAAAAAACCATATAAAATTCTAATAATATATATTAAATTTCGAAAATAATTATAAATTTCAAAAAAAATATAAAATTTGAAAATAAATATAAAATTAAAATATATATATATTAAATTTCAAAAAAAAAAACTAAATTCGAAAATAAAGATAAAATTTAAAAAAAAAATTAATTTTCTCCTCTCTCTTTCTCTCTCAGACGCACACACCACACACACACACACATATATATATATACACACACATATATAGATAGAGATCTATCTATATATATATATATATATATATATAAGTCGCCGACCGACCCCTTCCCACCGCCTCCCCATCGGCGCTGCCCCCTCCCACCACCGCCTCCCCGTCGGCGCCGCCCCCTCCCGCCGCCCCCGATGGGTCTATATATATATATGTATAGATCTATATATGTGTGTGTATAGATCTATATATATATATATATATATATGTGTGTGTGTGCGTGTGTGTGTGTGTCTGAGAGTTAGAGAGAGAGAGAGATAGAGAGGAGAGAGAGAGAATAAATATTGAATAGATATTGGGGTGTTTGGTTTGAGGGTTAGATTGATTCTAAGGAGGTGTTTGGTTTAGGGTTTAAATTGATTTAGGGATTAAATTGATTTAAGGGGTGTTTGGTATAAGGGTATTTTAGACATTTCACCCCATGAGGGGTGTAAATAAAGATATGCAAACCTGAGGGGGTCAAAATGATGATAGGACAAACCTCAGGGGGTGTAAATGAAATTATCCCTTGATGAAATTGAATAGTATAGGGGGCAAAGTGGACACATAAGAAATTAATTGATTAATCTGAATAGTATAGGCAGGTTTACTAAAATTAACTCTTTTAACACCCATCCAATTATTTTTCGTTCCGATCTAGATCGGAAGTGGAACAAGATCCTCAACACTTGATGTGATGAAAGAAATTGATTGAAAATTTTGAATTGAGTGTTGGATCAACTACTTCATACATATTAAAGTTAATTAACATGTTAAATATTTTACTCTGACTAAAGTAAGCGGGTCCAACATTTCTCCTAAAATTTTCAAAAGTAGTATTTTCTCCTAAAAATCTCAAAAATAAATAAAAACTGCAAAATACTATTTTTTTTTTTATGTTTTACTTCATAGCTTAATTTTGGATGTTTATTCCTTCGCCTCCAACCGATTACATTGATTCATCTCATTATAAGAAGCACAGTTGGTTTTTGAAGGTGCACACGCATGAACTAGAAAAATAATTATTAATGAGGTAATTTATTAGTGGATTGGAAGGACTCCACTTCTTTATGAACACAGGGTAATCATAACCTTTATTTTATCACATAAAATGAACAACTATTAATCTATTAAGTTTATACTATCAAACTTTTATTAAAAAACATTATTTACAATAAATCACAAGATTGAGTTAATCTCCTACATTCATTTTCCTTCAGTTTTATTTGGTCAATATCACATTAACATCTTTTCCGCTCGTATAATCTTTAATTTTTATATTTTGAGATGAATTTTTCTTTTTATTGTGAGAAGATGTTATATTAACTATGTCATATTAAATTGTGTTAAATATTTTTCTTTCAGAATATGCTAATTTAAAAGAGCGTGGATGAAGTCCACCTCAAATTTGCATTACTTTCAAAAATCTTCTTGCAATTTTAGAATAGTTTTGTTTTTTTAATAGTAGTTGAAAATGAAAAAATAAATTAGAAAAAATCGGCTAAATTTTATGTTTTTAAATTTATTTTTAGAAAAATAAGCCATATATGAGACTATTGTTAGATTGAAAGATTACATGAGTGAGCTCTGGATCTAAACTCACGTGAGGACACTCGTATTATATACATACTCTTGTGGCTGTATAAAATATTGGTCGCCCCTAGTTTTGCGTACTTCCGGTTTTGGACAATCAACCGACCATTCAATATAATATCTTGCTTTATAAAGCCAAGTTATATTCTAATTTGTTTTTTTAATAAGTAATATATAAAAGAAATGAAGAGAATATAACAGATACATGCAGCTTCCCAGACCACAACCTTGGAATTAAGATAATCTATTTCTTGTTCTCTTTCAATATATATACAGATAGACATATATACTATTTATGTCCGTTTAATTTAGATTTTTTAATATTTTATGAATTAAGATTGTAATATGTGCAATTTTTAATTTTATCTTTAATAATATATTATTATGGTGGAGTCCGGTATTTGTTTGAAGAAACTAGTAAAAAAAGAATAGTTAGAGAAAGTGAGAAATTATTTTATATTGGGATTTTAACAAGTATTTTGAAACATATAAAATTGCAATAGTAAAAAATTAATATGGAATGAAGGGATATATACACACATAATGTAATGTTTGCATATTTTTCTAAACCATATTAATTATCTTTTAACTATATATTATATACATGTATCAATGTATCATGTATCTTTTTGTCTTTTATTTAACGGGAAAAAAAATGTATCATGTATCTGTATTGTGCTGCTTACAGGACAAGGCACAGACAAACTTAAGCAAACACCATTTTAATCCGGACTCACTTGCATATAAGTACAAGACAGTGCACCGTCATGATGGGGACATTAATTGAATACCAATCAATTGTTTCCGGTGTTAAGAACTAAAATTTAATTCTCTTGAGCTTGCAATTGCTGTGAACCAATTTGAGTTTTGCAATCTTAAAATTTAGTTCATTTATTAAATGAGTTTAAGAAATATGTTTAAATTCGGCTCATTTGCTTAATGAATGAGCCCGAACTAAATGTTAGATTTAATGAGTCGAGTCCGAATTTACTTATGAACGATTCATTTCAGTTGCAACATATATTATTCTTTTCAATAGTTATCTGGATTGAGTTGTTTAATATCTATTTTTAACATATTTTTACTAGTATAATTTTTATGAATGATTTTTATATTATCGCAGCATAATTCTTATAATATTTTCATAACAATCTTCATAATTTGTTTAATTTGAATACTTTTATTTCTCAAATATAAGATAATTTTATTATTTAATTTAGACGAACCTGTTCACGAGTTTGGCGAGTCGAACTTAGTAATGTTCAAGCTAAAAATTGTGCTCAGGCTCGATTCGTTTACTAAACGAATGAGCACGAGCCGAACTCTTAACAAGCCGGACCCAAGCCTACTTACGAACGACTCAGTCCATTTACAGTCCTACTTGCAACCTCTCATAACATATATATATGTATATATATATGTACATGTACATATATATGTATGAAATTCCGGCTTTCTTCCCTCACACTCGATAAGACTTAGGCCATGTTTGATTGGTGGTCTGGTCCCAGGTGGTTTGGTCTGGTCTTGCGTTTTATGGGACCAGACCGTGTTTGATAACATTGGTCCCAAATTTTTGGTTAGACCAAGTAAGACCAAATCAGACCAAAATGACCTCATTTCAGACAAAAAAAAAAGGTGGTTCCTGGTGGTCCGGTATGGTCTTATTAATAAAATATATTTATAAATAATTAAAAATGAATAAATAATAATAATAAATTAAATAAAACATATTTTAAAAATAAAATATAAATAATAAATAATAAACAAAATGAAATAAATAATACCTAATAATAATAAATGAATGAATAAATAATAAAATATATTTATAAATAATTAAAAATGAATAATTAATAATATAAATAATAAATTAAATAAAACATAATCATAATAAAAAATGAATACAATAATAATAAATAAATATAATAATAATAATAATAAATGGAAAAATTAATAAATAATAATAATAAATTAATAAAGTAAATAATAAATTACATAAAACATATTTAAAAATATAATAAAAATAATAAATAATAAACAAAATGAAATAAATAATAATAATAAATAAATATAATAATAAATAATAAATAATAAGTAAATATAATAAAGAATAAATACTTCATAATAATAATAAAAAATGAGTATAATAATAATAAATTAATATTAAATTAATAAAATATATTTTTGAAATAATTAAAAATGAATAAATAATTTATAAATAAAATGAATTAAATAATGAAATAATAATAAATAAATAGAATATATTTATAAATTAATATATAAATTAATAAATAATAATTTAATAATATAAATAATAAAATAATAAAATATATTATAAAGTGAAGAAATAATAAATAAAGAAATAAATAATACATAAATAAATATTATAATAAATAATAAATAAATAGTAAGACCAGACCGCTTACCAAACAGACTTTTCCATATCAAATTAGAACAGACCAGACCGGACCAGACCAGACCAGAAAGACCGCCTACCAAACATGGCCTTAGCTTATCTTATACTCCGTAACAAATAACAAGAACAAGAATACATACCTGGAAAAAGAAGAAAAGGGAAAAAAAAACATATCCTATAAGTAGAGTGGAGATATTTCTTAATTATTGCATTATCAAATAAATTATCCTCTTTGTGTGCTTCATTTCAGTTGCTATTTTTTTCCTTTTTAATTCATTAGATTTTGAGGTAGGGATTGGCCAACTCAATTCAAGTTGAGGTCTAGGGAAAAATGTTAAATGGGAGGTCTATTGTAGTGACAGTATTTCAATACAAGTAACACCAACTTTTTAATATTTATGCAAAAATATTATATATTTCCAAGTTTTGATAATATGCAAAAGCAAAAATGAAATGTTTTAAGATATAGACATTATTTGATAGAATTTCTGCTTTTATACATAAGAAGAAGAGAAGTACTTTTTATTTTTTGGTAAATAAAAGAGAAGTACTTTTCTTTTCAAATAAGGTAGGTTTTACCATTTTGAAAAGTTGATAACTCCTACCTTAGTCAAAATATTATTCCAAGATCTGAAAATTCTTTTATACATTTTTTCAAACACTGTTCAAAATAGCTTTTCATTTTAGAAAACCAAACATAACTTTTGGAACAAGCAATCTTCTTCTTACTCTTTTTTTTAATCTCTATAAGGGAACTAGAAAAATAAATTAATTTACAGTATCTCATAAAGAGAACATAACAAGGTCTTAGTTATTTCTGAAACCTTCAAGAGCCAAAGTTGATAATTGATCTATAAAATTACTGTTATATATACAAGCTGATTAAATAGGACTAACATCCCAGAATGATTCCACATCACAGTTTATGCCCACCTAATTTGATTCAATATTTGTGATTGATTTGGTTTGGATTGTAATTAAGTACATTTGTTAGTTTTTGGCATGTTCTAATCAATAATTATGTTGAGTGTTGTTCGGCTAGAGTTAACAAAGTTGACAAGGCAAATCAAATGATATATATTAACAAGTCTTCAACAAGTTTCTTCAATCACAAATCAAGTATAAAATAGCCAAAAATACATGAGAAAGTGAAGTGGAGTTGGAAGAAAGTGGTCCAATGCGATGAAACGACAAAGAATTTTTTTTTTCGCATTTTGGATTGGGCGAGACTTTCTCATATGTCGAGAATTCTGTAGACACTAAAATTTTGTGGGCCCAAGATCAAAACAAACAAGACCCAATACAAATATTGGGTCGCAAATTAAATTAATCGGCCCAATTCTTATTGGGTTAATTCAAATTATTTAACTTATTCAAGCCCATTTAGTTAAATAAAAAAATAATTGTTGAATTATAATATTATTTTAATATTATAATTCGATAGTTATTAAGGAGTGACACGTGTTATCATTCTATTCATTCAGATTGTCTATAAATAAAGGCAAAATAGAGAAATCAAAGGAAAAAAGTTCACGTGAAAATCACAGAAGCTCTCTAAAGGGAAAAATACAAAAGCTCTACAAACATTTTTCTCTCTTAACAGCAAATCAAGAAAATAAAAGAACAACAAGCACACCAAAATCGTGCTGTTCGTTTCAAGTGATTCAATAAATTCAAAGAATCACATAAATCAAATCTCAAAGACAAAGAACAACAAGCACATCCAAGTCGTGCCGCTCTTCCTCAACAATTCAAGAAATCATACAATTGTTCGACATCAAGCCGTGACGGCCCTTGAATCCCTTCAACAATTCGATTCAAGACCAAGCTTCAACAGCCCTTGAATCCAACTAACAAAGGAGATCGAATCAGAGGATTAATATTATTTCTTGTTGTAAAGAATTAAATAGAAGATTGTACCACCATTTATTAAAAAATAATAAAATTATGATTTGTCGCAATTTTTGATCCTATATTTTCGGACTCAAATTTTATTGTCTATAAATTTCTGACATGCCCAGTGGGACCCCTCTGCCTCTCATCTCTTTCTCTTACATCAAATTCACAAGGCTTTTCCTTGTCAGAATCTATGGTGCACTCAAGGGTTCAGACGAGCAAGAAAGACAACTATGCAAAGACTTCCGTCAAGGTTGTCATGACAAGTGGCACAAATTTCACAAATCCATCGGCGGAGAAGAATCTCTCTCGAGATTCTCCTAATTCTGTCGTCGTCACAACGATGACGATAGACAATGCCACGATGAAAGAGAAACTTCTAGCAATGACGCGTGTAATAAAAAATCTCACGAAAATCGTTGAAAAAATGGACCTATATGTCGTCGTGTTAGTAAACAAGTTCAAACCTCAAAGTTTTGGTGAGTCGTCGCAGTCGTCTGCAAATCATTCACAGACAACTTGTTTGTCAGCAAATCCTTCACAGACGTTTCGTCCGTTTTCAAATTCTATACAAACGATGGGCTCGTTTGCAAATTCTATACAAACTACGAAATCGTCTGCAAATCCTACACAGACGACGGGCGCGTCTGCAAATTTTATATAAACGAAATTGTCTGCAAATCCTTCACAGGTGACTTGTCTGTCTGTAAATCCTTCATAGACGAAGTGTCCGTCCACAAAACCTTCACCGGCGAAGCGTCCATCTGCAAATCCTTCTCAGGCCAGGAATCATCTGCAAATCATTTTCAGACACAAACGGAACAATCCATAAATTCATCGCTGACAACCACACCGTTTACAAAATCCTTTAAAGACGGGACCGTTTACAAATCTTGCGCAAACCACGCGACCGTTGACAAATCCTTTATAGTCGAGATCTCAATATATTTGTTTAGAAATCTGTCACCAAGTGCGCACATTTGAACAAGTGGATAACCAGACTAATCATAATTCGTCAAGTTCATCATTATCTTTCCAACAACTGCAAAACAACAAAAATGGAAAGAATAGCGACAAAACATTAAAGAATGTTGTCAAAGAGCCCATCACGGTTACTGCGACACCGGTGAAGATGTTTGCAACAAATAAAGAAAAATCAAATAAAAGTCAGCAAAATATGGTGAAGGTCAAGTCCTCCAAACTTGTCAAAGCGAAACCTCTTTCCTCTCTAAGGGCAAGAAATAGTGTTCTTCCAACTTTAAAGGCTCAATTTTGCTTAGGAAAATTACCATCAAAACGCATCTCTAATAGTCATTCAAAATCCTTTTCAAAGGTTGGTCGAACCAACAATCCAAACTCAAGGTTAACCCATCCAAGACTAGATAGTTTTTCTGACTTAGTCATTATGCCGGTCATGATGACTACTACTATTTCAAGCGAAGAGCAATTAACGAGTATGACTCGTGAAATTGAAAGATTGCAAAAGACGATCGACGAACAAGATCTAAAAATTGCCTCGCTATTAGAAAAGTTAAAATTGTATGGCATTGCTAAGTCAAGTGAATGTCAAGTTTTTCCTGTTGATTCAACACCAAATGTTACTCCCGTTGACAACAAAAGTCATACATCCATCACTGCTCAAATGACTAGTCAAGCAAATCAAGATGTCTCTGTCGCCTCGCTTTCAATTAAACAACTTCAAGACATGATAATTATAAGCATAAGAGAACAAGTTGGTGGCGTCCTTGAAAGTACTTCCACATACTCAAATCCTTACACTAAAAGAATCAATAACTTAAAAATGTCTGCAAGGTATCAACCACCAAAGTTCCAACAGTTTGACGGAAGAGGTAATCCAAAACAACATGTTGCCCATTTTGTTGAAACTTGCAATAATGCTGGCACATACGGAGACCTCTTAGTCAAGTAATTTGTGCGCTCCCTAAAAGGAAATGCATTTGATTGGTACACGGATCTCAAAACAGGAAGTATAGACGGTTGGCAAATGATGGAACACAAATTTCTCAATCGCCTTTATAGTACCCGCAAAATAGTGAGCATGTTAGAACTCGCTAACACTCGGCAAAGGAATGACGAACGTGTGGTTGACTATATTGACCATTGGAGAGCTCTAAGTCTTGATTGTAAAGACCAAATTTCTGAGATCTCTGCAGTTGAAATGTGTATGTAAGGCATGAATTGGGAGCTTATCTACATCCTACAAGGAATCAAGCCAAGTACATTTAAAGAACTTGTTACTCGAGCACATAATATGGAGCTTATCATAACAAGTCGTGGTATTATAAAATATGTTCCTAATGTGCTTGACAATTTTTTTAAAGACAAAAAGTTGAGTCTGACAACGAAGAAGTTGAGTCTAACGATAAAGAAGTCGCGTTTGACGACGAAGAAACTAAGACCGGCGATGGAGAATCTGAGTCTAACAGAGACGAAAAAATTAAGTCTAATGACAAAGAAATAGGGTCTGATGACGAAGAAAATGAGTTCGGCGGCGATGAAGAAATTAAGTCTGGCGACAAAGAAATTGAGCATGACGATGAATAAAGTATACTGTCAAGTTCAGACGATGAAAATACTACATCATACATGACAAACATTGTCATTAAAGATTTGCATGACAAAAATAAGCTTGTCGCTTCGTCAACTTCATATAAAATGCTAAATCACATGGGGCATCAAGTCAAAGAATTTTGCTAAAAGAGGGGACTCGCCAAAAATTATCAACTCTCAAACACAAGAAATTTGAGAAAATCTTCTCTCACCTTCACAAGTTCAAGTCGTCTTCTCTCTGTCGCAAGGCAAAAAAATAGTCAAGGCTTGTAACCTGCTCTTGATCGTACAAGCCTAAATTGCACCATGATCCTAGCCCACATGATTTAAAACTGTGATTGCAGAAAAAAAAAACTGAATGAACTACGTAATGACTTGATTCCTCTTATGAGGATACGTAGGCAACTTAGAATTTTTATTCTGAGTTCAGTCAGACAAAAAAAAAATTATGGTCGAACACCAACTACCATTACAAGGGTTTTCACAATAACATACGCCCCTGCAATGAT
Organism: Cornus suecica; assembly: GCA_963922005.1. Lineage (NCBI taxonomy): Eukaryota > Viridiplantae > Streptophyta > Magnoliopsida > Cornales > Cornaceae > Cornus > Cornus suecica. Next base: position 68,051,923 of record OY998239.1, read on the forward strand.
AACTTCGGCCCGCACTATCTCTGTGAATGACGCAATGTCTATTGATAGAGAAATGCAAAAGAAAGGCATGGCGTGACAACATTAGGTCGAACACCAAATACCATTGTAAGGATTTTCACAATAACATACGTCACTGTAACGATAACTTTGGCCAGCGCTATCTCTGTGAAAGACGCAATGTCTGTTGACAGATAAATGCGAAACGAAGGCATGGCGTGACAAAAATTAGGTCGAATACCAACTACCACTACAAGGGTTTTCGCAATGAAATACGCCCCCTGCAATGATAACTTCGGCCCGCGATATCTCTGTGAAGGACGCAATGTCTGTTGACAGAGAAACGCAAAACAAAGGCATGGCGCGACAAAATTAGGTCGAATACCAACTACCATTGCAAGGGTTTTCGTAATAACATACGCCCCTCCAATGATAACTTCGGCCCGCGCTATCTCTTTGAAGCACGCAATATTTATTAACAGAGAAACTTGAAACAAAGGCATGGCGCGACAAAAATCAAGTCGAATACCAACTACCATTGCAAGGGTTTTCACAATAACATTTCTCGCTGCAACGATAACTTTGGCCCGCGCTATCGCTGTGAAGAACGTAATGTCTGTTGACAGAGAAACACGAGACAAAGGCATGGCCCCACAAAAACAAAACAAAGAGAGAAAAAAGAGAAATAAAAAAAAAACAAAAGTTGGAAAATTCATAAAACAAAAAAGTGAAAAAAAAAGAGTTAAAAAAGAAAAGTTAGAAGAAAAAAAACAATGAAAGAAAAAAAAAAGGGACAGATATATTACAAAAAAAAAAAAGAAAAAGAAAAAAACAAGTAAAAATAAAAAAATAAAACTCAATCCTCTTTCTTTCACATTAGTAACCCAAACATTCACAAACTCAATCACATACACGTCTTTGGGACTTCGCCGCCGCTGCAACCATCACTTCCATTGCGAGGTCTACCTTAAGAACGTTCACACCAACATGCATGGTCTGCCGCATCAAGGACTCTGTTGCCAGCACTCCACCAACTGGTTCATCAGCGATACCAAAGAACGTCTTCTCCATTGTCGTTCCTCATCAAAATCCATATTGAAGCTTTGGGTGGAGTTTTCACTCTCTTGGCCACCACCTTGTCACCGGATTGCAGGTTGGTTATGGTTATTGAGTTTTCTCATGCTTGAAAGTTTCAACAATCATATCATGTATTTCGTTCGCTGTCGTAGCTTCGGGTCACCACTGCATCTTGCATTGGTCATGCAACAATCTTGGCATTCACCATGAATTTGTTCACTGTGACGTAGAGACTTTGTTCGCCACCGCCTGTTGCTTCAAACTCATTGGTCATGGAGTTTCGGTGTGTTGGCGCCCTGCCAATAAAGTTTTCAACCATTATGGTTGCATTGTGCACCTCACTAGCAGTCATGGAGCCTTCCCTTCACCTTGGTCGGTCGTCATACATGACTGTTTTCCGATCCAACGCATGGTCTATTATCCGGTTGTTCATTTGTAGCCTCTAATCGTCTCGGATGCAGGCATAATGTCTAAAGAAAATGGAAGTTGAAACAAAAGCAAAGAAAATTGTCATATGAAGGTCTGTTGATCCATTACAAAGTTGTTTTATTGCTTCATAAAATATTATAATGGGTTTTGGGAATGGTTGTGTATATAGGCACCAGGAGAGAAACCTATACCAACTACGATTTGGACTTTCTGTTTGGAGTTGAATGGAAAAAATCGAATCAAACTCTAACAAGGAATTGGAATTTTAGTTGGTGTTGGATGGAAAAAAAAAAGCAACAACAAATAAATCCAACTGCGATAAGGAATTAAAGTAGCAACTTGTTCTAGTTCTAAAAGCTAAAAGTTTTGGAATATTATTAGTTGGAGTTGGAGTCCAAAAAAAAAAAATTTTCAAATCCAACACAAAGAAGTTTGGCAAAGAACTTGCAGTTCCAGAAGGGGATCAAAATTGACTGACTAACGAGGAAATCAAAATTGACCAAAGAAATCATGAGAGACTGACAAAAAAAAAGTTTAGATTGATTGACAAAAGAATATCGAGACTAAACAAACAAGATAGACTTTTGACGAAAGGAAATTCAGACTGACAGACGAAAGATATTTTGACAGACGGACGAAAGAAGTATAGACTGACAGACGAAAGTTGTTTAGACGGACGGACGAAAGAAGTACAAATTGACGGACGAAAGATGTTCAGACGGACGGACGAAAAAAGTTCAGATTGACTAACAAAAGAAGATGAAGACTAATCGACAAAAAGAGTACTCTAAGTCTCCCCCAAACAAGATGATGAATCCATGTCCAAGACTTGGAGTGGGGGCAATCTGTAGACACTAAAATTTTGTGAGCCCAAACTCAAAACAAACAAGGCCCGACACAAAATATTGGGTCGCAAATTAAATTAATCAGCCCAATTCTTATTGGATTAATTCAAATTATTTAACTAATTCAAGCTCATTTAGTTAAATAAAAAAATAATTATTGAATTATAATATTATTTTAATATTATAATTCGATAGTTATCAAGGAGTGACACATGTTATCATTCTTTAGATTGTCTATAAATAGAGGCAAGATGGAAAAATCAAGGGAGAAATGTTCATATGAAAATCACATAAGCTTTCTAGAGAGAAAAATACAAAAGCTCTAAAACCACTTTTTTCTCCCAACAGCAAATCAAGAAAATAAAAGAACAACAAACACATCAAAATCGTGTCGTTCTTTTCAAGTGATTCAATAAATTCAAAGAATCACATAAATCAAATCCCAAAGACGAAGAACATCAAGCACATCTAAGTCGTGCCGCTCTTCCTCAACAATTCAAGAAATCATACAATTGTTCGAGATCAAGCTTCATTAGCCCTCGACCAGAAATCAAAGAAAACGATTCAAGATCAAGCCGCAACGGCCTTTGAATCCCTTCAACAATTCGATTTCAAGACCAAGCTTCAACAACCCTTGAATCCAACCAACAAAGGAGATCGAATCAGATGATTAATAATCTTTCTTGTTGTAAAGAATTAAACAGAGGATTGTACCATCATTTATTTGAAATTAATAAAATTATGTTTTATCGCATCTTTCGTTCCTTTATTTACGGACTCGAATTTTGTTGTCTACAAACTCGACTTGCCCAAAGTGGCACCAAGGCGCAGTACCTTTGGGGTGCCATGAGGACGCAATGGAGTTTCATCAGAACATAAGTCGAAAACTCGACTTTTAAACGAGAACCACCAAGTGCAATTAGCGAGTACTCGACCTAGTGGCGAGAACTCGACAGGGGTCGGCTTCAATTTTTAAACATGGTTCGTTCTTATGCATTAACGACTCCTATCCACTTAAGGACGTGTTTAAGAGTTATTGTTGGTAAATTGGTCAATATTTTAGAGTCTTAATGATTAAAACACGAATCCTTGAAGGAAAATGATTTCAAACCCTAGTTGGAGACTCTTCTTTATATATATGAGTTAAACTTGAGATAAGAGGCTAGGTGTGGTTTGTGGCTTTTGTGATTTTGTTATGTTATTCTATCATAGATCAGATTCGTTTGCACATAAAGAGAAAGCGATTGTTTGATCATTCTATATCAAAGTTCTCTTTAGTTTTTGGAGATTATTTAATTGTGCTTCAACGCTATAAATCATTATGCAAAATTGAATGATCTAGTTGTTAAAAAATTATCACACCACATTGTGCAACTTGATTGCATCTATCTGTTGAGAAGCGAAGCCGTCAGAGTACGGAGTTCGGAGCGAGAATTTTCGTGGAACATCGATCTATTGAGAAGCAGAGACATCAGAGTACGAAGATCGAAGCGAGAGCTTCGTGGAGCGTGAGCGTGGATCAAGAATTTTGAACATCGAGTGAAGAAAGACTGTCAGAACTATTGTAAGTCTACTCTTTATAGAGTCTATACAATTTTTGTTTCATAGTGCATCAGTACTGCTGGTACTCGTCGTTTTTTACTTGAAATTTATTCCAAGATATTTTCACGTAAAAATTAATCGTTGTGTCGTCTCTTGATTTATTTTCCGCACTTATATAAATCTTTATTTGATTAATCTTGAAGCCTATATTAATCTCTATGTCGTCTCCTAGGTAATTTTATGGATAATTGTACTCTCATTCCTATATATTTAATCATTTAGAAGGGTTTTTCAATATATATATATACAAAAGTGATATTATGAAATGTATGTGGCCTTTTCACTTTAATATGTAGTGGCTCGATGATATCGATGGGGGACTTCTCTATGATTGCTTTCATAAAGAGATGGTCGGAAAAGTTGCCTAATGGAGAGGTAGTTAGACTTTGACCAGATTTCAAAATCCATGCATGCACATTATTAACTACTATATTTTTTTCTTTTTCTTTTTTGAAAAAATCAGCTTTAATATCTCTTATTCAAATTTTTTCTTGGTTTTTTTCTCCTTCTCTTGTTGTTTCTTATTTGTGTTGGTTTCATCTACAACCTAGTGATTAACTACTATATATATATATATATATTAAAAGATCTATTAATTGGTACTATATTATATTTTCTCAAATTTTCATGTGACGTACCAGTATTAGTTGGTTGTTCTTCTTTTGTTCTACATATCTCTTATTCAACTTTTTTTCTTAGTCTTTTTCTCTCTCTTGTGTTTGTTTCTAATTTGTGTTGATTTCATCTACAACCTAGTGATTTGTAAAAAAAGAAATAATATTAGACCTGCACCCATGACCCAATCCAGGTCGCGCATGTAGTAGTCGGCTTGAACCCAAGCTAGCCTAAGTCCAATCTAAATCCTCTCTGTTAGAAAAATAATGGCGATGTAACCAAAAGAAATTGGATCGCATACTTACTACCATGTTATCAGTTTGAAACATCTGACGTGAGTTGATTTTGTGAACAAGAAACAAGTAAACAAATCTACGGTGCACACCTATGCAAATCTGCATGTGCATGCGATGGAGACAATATACACGCAAGGTTTACTTGTTAGGTATGGGACCTCTACGGATAAAATATATTAGTTTTTGTATATCTTGCTTCCATCAAGCAAAAGACCTTTTATTGAGATATTAAAGTTAGTAAATGAAACTTTTGTAACTTCCCATATCACAAAATATAACTTCCCAAAACCACCACTCAACACAACGATGTGTTATGTATATTGTATGTATATGGCCACATTAGTACACGTGTCTTATAATCTCCCACTTGACCAATATTGTAAACACTTACACTTACAAAACCCTTTATCTTTATGGGCTTGAAATTTTCTTAGAGAATCTCAGTGTATAAAATCATGGTGGAAATACACTCTACATGTGAGCGTAACCTTTCATGTATCATTATATCACTGTTCTTCTCATTGCTTTATGTGGTATAATACTTTATGAATATTTATTTCTGAATCTATTCTAGGAAGTTTACTCTAGTGTCCCAATGGACTAACTTTATGAATAAGCTCCCATAAGCCTATTCAGATATCAAACTTTATTTTTCCAAAATAAAACTGTCATTTATAAATTTTATGTATACCCGTATAAAATGACAAACAAATATTATGAATCATCAAACCAAAATACAATTGCGAACTTTAAGGTGTCTCAAAAAATCAAGCATAAGACATATCAATAAGTCTTATATGTCGTACATGTTCTTTATACAAATTGGGTGGCAAACCCTTTGTCATAGGATCAACGACCATCGACTTTGTCCTTATGTCATCTACCACCACTTGATGATTCTGAACTCGTTCTTCAACAATGAGGAACTTTCTGCCAATCCACTTGTTGAACTCCCACTTGCATTGTTGTTGTTACAGAAATGAACTGCAGGGGAACTATCACAATAGATTCTTAATGGTCTAGAAATAGAATCCACAACCTGAAGATATGTGATAAAATTCCTCAACCATAAAGCATGCCACGTAGCCTCATGGCATGCTACGTACTCCGCCTCTATAGTAGAAGAAGTGATCAATTTCTGTTTTGAGCTTCTCCATGAGATTGTTCCTCTAGCAAGAAGGAATACATATTATGATGTTGACTTTCTAAAGTCCATGCATCCTCCAAAATTTGAATCAGAATATCCAACCACTTCCAAAAGATCTAATCTTTTGTAAGTCAGCATGTAATCCTTTGTTCCTTGTAGATATCGCATCACTTTCTTGGCAGCTCGCTAGTGATCCATCCCTGGATTACTTTGGTATCTACTCAACATCCCTACTGCAAATGCAATGTTTGGTCTAGAGTCCATGCATCCTCTAAAATCAGAATCAGAATATCCAACCACTTCTAAAAGATCTGATCTTTTGTAAGTCAGCATATAATCCTTTGTTCCTTGTAGATACCGCATCACTTTCTTGGCAGCTCGCCAGTGATCCATCCCTGGATTACTTTGGTATCTACCCAACATCCCTACTGCAAATGCAATGTCTGGTCTAGTGCACACTTGCGCATACATTAGACTTCCTACTGCAGATGCATAAGGAATAATTTTCATCTTTTCCCTTTCCAATTCATTTCTTAGACACTGATTTAGACTGAATTTCTCACCTTTGACAATAGGGGCAACACTTGAAGAACAACCTTGCATTTGAAATCTCTCTAATACTTTATTGATATAGGCCTTTTGGGATAGTCCAACCAATAATTAGAATCTATCCCTATAAATTTATATGCTAATGACATAGGATGCTTCACCCATATCCTTCATATTAAATCTATTAGAGAGAAATTCCTTTACTTTATGTAGTAACCCTAAGTCACTACTGGCAAGCAAAATATCATCCACATATAGGATTAAGAAAATGAACTTGCTCCCACTAACCTTATGGTATAAACATTGATCAACGAATGTTTTCTTTAAAGCCAAAAGAAGAAATTATATTGTGAAACTTGTAATACCACTGACATGAGGCTTGTTTCAACCCATATATGGATTTCTTAAGTTTGCAAACCAAGTGGTTTTTCTTTTCTGAATGAAAACCTTCAGGTTGTTTCATGTATACCTCTTCATTTAAGTCTCCATTAAGAAATTTCGTTTTCACATCCATTTGATGTAACTCTAAATCAAAGTGAGCTACTAATACCATAATAATGCGAAGGGAATCCTTCATTGAAATAGGAGAAAATGTATCATGGTAATCAATACCTTCATTTTGGGTGAACCCTTTGGCTACAAGTCTAGCCTTATATCATTCAACATTGCCATTAGGGCTTTTTTTAGTATTGTAGACCCATTTATAACCAACTGCATTTGCCCCTTCTGGCAATTGAACTAAATCCCAAACTTAGTTCTTAGTCATAAAGTCTAATTCCTCTAACATGACATCATACCATAACCTTGATTTTTCTCCACTCATGGCTTGTAAAAACGAAATCGGGTCTTTATCAATTCCAATATCATGAACAATTTCTTGTAGATATACAACATAATCTGAGGGAATTGCAGATTTTCTTTCTCTTGAGGACCTTCTTAACTGTATTTGTTGGTTTAGAACAGGTTCATTGACAATCTGATCTTCATTGGGAGGTAATTCTTGATTCACTTGTTCTTCCATGATGACACTTTGAGAAATATCTTGAAGTACAGGTGAATATTCTGTAATCACGGGGTTATGAACTGAATTTCATGTTTCCTCAAAAATTAGATTCTGAGGTTGGTCACTCCCACTAATGTCAACATCCTCAAAAAATATAGCATTTCTTGCCTCAACTATAATAGGTTTATGTGAAGGACAATAGAACTTAATCCTTTGAACTTTTCTGCATAGCTAATAAAAAACCCACTTATTGTCTTTAAGTCCAACTTTTTCTTTATGGGATTGTACACCCTGACCTCAACAGAACAACCTCATATGTGTAAATGCCCTAAACTTGGTTTCCAACCATCCATAACTCAAAGGGTGTTTTTGGAACTGATTTGGTTGGAACCTTGTTTAGAATATACACAACAGGTTTTAAGGCCTCACTCCATAAAGATAAATGAAGAGAAGAATTGTTTATCATACTTCTTATCATGTCCATTAGCGTACGATTCCTTCTTTCTACAACACATTTTTGTTGTGGTGTGTCTAGCATTGAATATTGTGTTATAATGTCATTCTCCATAAGGAATTTAGCAAATGGACATGGTCTTTGTCATTCTTCAGTATATCTACCATAATATTCGCCACCTCTATCCGATTGCACAATTTTAATACGTTTTCTCTTTGTTTCTCTACCTCCACTTTATATGATTTAAAAGCATCAAGACCATGCAAACATGGAATTTGAAAATGTCCACATAAATTTGTGTGTATGATCTCTAAAATTTGAGAACTCATTCTTGCACCTTTATTGGTTTTGTTGGTTTGCTTGCCCTTTATGCAATCCACACAAATACTAAAGTCAATAAAATCAAGAGTATTAAGTACTCCTTCATCTACCAACCATTTTATTCTCTGCAGTGAGATGTGTCCCAATCTTTTGTGCCATAATGAAGAAGATTTCTCAGTTTTAGCATACACTTGATGTCAATATTTGCATGCAAGGTCAAGTCGTTGAAATCAGTAATAGAGTTAACATTTAGTTTAAACAAACCATTAACCAAAGTACCATTACCAACAATAACATAATCTTTTACAATACTTAAGGAAGTACCAACGAAATTGAAAATATAACCAAGTTCAACAAGCTTTGAAACAGAAATCAAATTTTTAGAAAGTGACGGAATATAAAAGATTCTTTTAAATTCTAATGAAAATTCAGTTGGTAAGGTGAGTCTGTAGGTTCCAACCATTTTTCCATCAGCTTCCTTAGGTTAATTGAACCTTGCATGGTATTGGCAATATGAATTGTAGAACCAGAATCAATTCACCAAGCATCATTAAATGTATCAATTAAGTTTGATTCATAACACACATAGATGAGAGATTACCCTTCTTAAGCAGCCAAGCCTTATACTTATGACATTCTTTCTTAATGTGGCCTTTCTTTTTACAGAAGAAACATACGATGGTGTCCTTATCGTCAACTTTGTTAGTTTACGCATTCTCCTTCTTCTTAAATTGCACATTTTTACTGATTTATCCTTTCCTGCGAGTTGCTAGATGAGCACTTTCTAGTTTCTCTTGATTGAATCTCCCTTCTTTTTGAACACACATGGTAAGTAATTCATTAACTGGCCATTTTTCCTTATGTGTGTTATAGGATATCTGAAATGACCCATATTAAGAAGATAGGGAGTTGAGTATGAATTGGACAAGGATTGCCTCTGAAAAAATGAACTCCAATAATTTCATTTTAGCAGCAATATCTCTCATTTCCATAATATGTTCACGGACCCCTTTAGTACCCTTATGCTTCATTGATGATAATTTGCTTATTAGGGTGTTGGCTAAAGCTTTATCAGAATCCGTATATTGTTGCTCAATAACAACCATATGATGAGCGTCAGGTGTGTGCAAAATATGTGGTTAAAAACAACACTTCAACGACACTTTAGGTTTTACCCTTCTGCAAGCGCATAAATCAATTGTAGAATAACAACGGCTTGAATAAGGGATATCGATCCCACAGAGACTAAGACTATTCACTCTAATAGTTCAAAAGCACTGAATTATATTTTTGAAAATTGTTTATTTTGGTGGTCAAAGACTGAATTATCTAATATTAACTAAATTAATCTCAAAAGTAAAGTAATTTGGTTTGTGATTCAAGAGAAAGAAAAACTAGGATTTTCGTCACTCCACCACTAACCGCATAATATAGTTCTATCAATATATCAATTGCATGAGGGCGATCCATTAACTGTGAATTAGGTCGTACCGCGCCAGCAGTTTGACCCTAAAAAAGAATTACCATAAACCGGATCGGGCACAATCCATCTCAAGACTAAACTTAGATTAAGGCTTGGGATATATCGTTGGAAATAACACTTCAAGCTCTTGATTTTAGGCTCAAGAATCACCACATTTGGACTTTTTTGACCGAGATATGAGTGCCCAAAGTTGGCTAAAATTTTGGTGCTAGAAATACTGGACCTACGCCCAAGCGTAGGTTAGGAGTGTGGGTACCAAACCAAAGCGTAGGGATGGTCCAATTTTGTTTGTTTTTGCCTCTAGTGACGTAGGGTATGATGCATTTTTGCTGTAAAATCCGTTTTTTTCATATTTGAGCTAGATTGGTCGCCTTTGACTCCCGATACTTTTGGTTGAAGTAGTAACGTATGGAAATGACATTTTTGCCCTTCTCTAAGATAACGATGTCGGGAAATGACCATTTTGCCCTTCAGTAGCTCTTCTTTGCTCTGACACACTTCTTAATTCCTTTATCGAGATAGAAACGAACACGAACTCAGTTAATTCACCGAGATTAGCTATGTTTCTTCATTAAGCTCCTGAAACATGCTTACACACATAAACGGAATAAAAATACCAAGTAACGGAATGTAAAGACATAACATACGCAAGATAGGGACGAAAAATGACCAATATTGAGCATCTATCACCATATACTCTTTTACTTTATTGCATTAAGGAATTAAGCTTCTAATTTTTTCTCAACATGGCATATTATGAGATACAAACTTAAGCGATTGGATCGTTGTCACCTCTTATAATAGGCCTTTTCACTTGGCGTACTTGATTCCGTAAGGATGGGTGGTTCATCCTCACGGAGCACAAATCAATATCCATACACCCCAATGTTAGAAGGACTTTCTCCTTCTAATCCGAATAATTATTACCACTTAAAAATGGGATATGAGATGAACCATTATCAACCAAAGTAGATGAAGTTGTTGTAAAAAGGAAACATGCCAAACATTATTCTGCTTGCATACACAAAGGTGTATTGAAAATTTTAACCCATGTTAAAAAATTCATTTCAAAATGATGTGTCATTATAACCATCCTGTGGCCAAATGTTATAACACACTAATATTTTGAAAACATAACTTTAGTGGGAAAAAATGTACTGTATGTTCATTAAACTAATAAATAATACAATCGTATGGGCATTTGTATATTTTACAAGTTCAATTTCTCCTTCATTTTTTACCCAACTGATTTATAAAATAAAATTATTTCCCTGTGGGCAGAATAATTCGTTTTATAAATCAATCACATGTCCTTTTAAAGCACATTCTTTAGTGTGATAAAAATGTTAACTTTATTTTATATCACAAACTGTATTAACTAAAGATGTTGTGGCTACTCTTTAGTTACATGAATTAAAACCACCATAGTAGCATATCAAAATATACAATTCATTGTATTTGGTAATTATGTTGCATCTTCATGAAGTCATTCCTTATGAATTTATGATGTAATTCTCCCATAAATTTGGCTTTAGGTTCATGATGGAATTCTACCATATTTAAAGCAGTTATGAAACCGCTCGGTTATGAATTTCCTTATCACCATAAACCACTTAATTATCACTTTATTGTAAAAAAAATTAGCAACAAATAATAACATATTACATGCATCCAAAATAAAAAAGCAGTTACTAAATTCTACATATTACAGACCAACTGAAAGAAAAACCTAACTCAAACTATTAAAAATTACAGGCCCGAATAAATAGAACGAAAAGGCAACAACCTAAAATATTACAGAGACAAAATTACAGAAGCAAAAATTACAATAGAATAACTCAAAACAAATTTAAATTACAACCAAAATAAAAATTAAGTGGTGTAGGAAAAAACTATATCTCAACACTGTAATCACATCAAAAAAATAAATATGTTAGCAAAACCAACGTCAATAGAAACAAATATCTCCAATATCCCAATCACTTACGTATAAATATAACTTCTCAACACAACGTGTGTTATGTATATTGTCTGTATATAGGTGATACAATATATGGTCACATTAGTACACATGTCTTACACTTCCCCATTCACAAAACCTTAGGTGCCCTTGGGCCCAACCCAAAGTCCAAAGTAGGTATATATAATCACTACACAAGTTCACCTTTTCTTCTATATGGGACAAACATTCACACTCAAATTCAAGTGTGTCACTTTGAGAGTTAATTTTTCATTCAATACTTAGGCCATGTTTGGATTGACTTTTCAAACGTTGTTTTTGGCTTCCTTGAGGGAAAAGCTGTTTTGAACGGTGTTTGGAAAAAAATTTAGAAAAACTTCTGGGACTTGGAATAGCGTTTTAAAGAAGTTAGGGGTACCAGTTTCTCAATACAACTTTTGTTTCTCTTTTTCTTCTACGGAAAGCCATAAGCAAAAACTATGCCAAACGGGATCTTAATAGTTTTGAATATGTAAATATACAAAATTAATCTCCTCATGAAGGAGAATGTATTAGTACTTGGTCCCGCTCATTTCGAAGTACCGGTTCCACTTGTATTTAATCACAAAATTGCTAAAAACTATTTTTCAATAAACACGACACGAGCCCTAAATCTTGTTCGGATTTGTGTTTCAGTCTCTACAATATTAATAATTTTCTTACCATTTTGTATTGAGATATTCTTCCATTTAAATTGCGTGTTTGATTTATGAAGGCAAAGAATGAGCATTGGTGGATTCATCTACAACCTACTTATTCTTACACGTAGAAACGTACAAATCACAAACAATTTACAATAATCATCAAATGGCGTATCAATCTTCTTGGTGCCCACATTGTCAGCCAACAACAGAGCAACAATTATTAACTTATGATTGCAAATAATATACAAACGAAATCACAAATGATTAGTCTGACTCACTCACGAGGGTTGGCAATGCTCATTGATGTTTCAATTCAGAAAGGGTTCGAGAAATTAATGACCAGTGACTGTCCATATATATATACATATATATATATATATATATCAATGCCTGGTCAGCAATGGCAATGCTCATTGATGTTTCAATTCAGAAAGGGTTCGAGAAATTAATGACCAGTGACTGTCCATATATATATACATATATATATATATATATATCAATGCCTGGTCAGCAATGGCAATGCTCATTGATGTTTCAATTCAGAAAGGGTTCGAGAAATTAATGACCAGTGACTGTCCATATATATATATACATATATATATATATGTATATATATCAATGCCTGGTCAGCAATGGAATGTATCTGCACGTTTTTGAGTTGTGTTTCTGGACTATCTAGAGTCCGAGAGTGGTACAGTTCTTAATGCTGGTCACATAAGTACTTTGCATGGGTACTATTTGTGTCCAATTCGAACAATACATGACAAAATTGAGTACCAATTAACTTTTCCAGTTGTTTCCAGAAGTTTTTTTCTTTTCTTTGTATTTTCTCTGAAGATACCTAACAACAGGTTACAATTAGATACCAGCTATTTTTCTTCCAGTGGGTGTAAAATTAATCTGTGCTCTTTCCCAAGTGTCAATTGATAAAATATAGACTGACTAGGTGAAATGTATCTGTAACCAAAAAGCAAATAAATATGTTTCAGGTTGCATTTAGCAATTGTTACTGTAATAGTGCTTCAGATTCTTAGAGATGGATATCTTCATAAAATATATCCCATAATCTAGAATATGAAACACAAATCGGTTACTATTGGTCCATTTTTTAAAAAAATAAATAAAGAAATAAAATTAAAGAGAGAGAAGCACTTATGAGGTATGATGGGTCTTTAAATTACGGTAAAATTACGAATTTAACAATAAAATGAAATATAATTACAAATATAACGCGAGATAATTTTAATTTACAACAAATAACAAAAGTATAAACTTATTTATAAATTACATAATTTTTATCTATTTAATTACAAAAATAATAAATATTTATTTTTAATGATTAAACTATCCTTAAGCTATTTTAAAATCCTATAAAATTGTATTTAATTTTATTTCTAAACTACCCTTTATAGTAATTGATCAAATAGTCCTTAATGTATAATTTCTAGATTACCCTTATTGCAACTAGGGTTCAATTATACCCTTCTTCTTCCTTGCGCACAACTAATTGTAGGAATTGATATTATTTATGATCTTAAAAGTAAAATTATTGAAAAACTGCAAAATATTTGCTTGTTTTTTGTTTTTTTATTTCACGGAAAAAAAGGGAAGAAGAAAAAAATATGATGTTGTGTGCAAGGCCAGTGCCTTGAGCGCGAGCGCAAGCCAGTCGCAATAGTTTTTTTTTCAAATAATAAAAGAAAAGAAAAGAAAAAATAAGCAAAATAATTCAACTTTTCAATATTTTTATTTTTAAGATAATAATATATTACAAATTGTTTGTTTTCACTTGAAAAAAAAATCGGATTCCTTGAAAAATAATTTTGACTTTGTGAAATGAAATTTAGGCACATTGAAAAGTAATTTTGATATGGTAAAATGAAATTCGGACACCTTGAAAATTAATTTTGACATTATGAAATGAAATTCGGACACCTTAAAAAATAATTTTGACATGGTCAAATAAAATTTGGACTCCTTGAAACTAATTGTGACCTAGTGAAATGAAATTCAGACACCTTAAAAAAATAATTGAGACATCGTGAAATAAATTCGAATACTTTGAAAATTTATTTTGAAATGCTGAAATAAAATTCAGACACGTTGAAAATTAAATTTGACTGGTCAAATGAAATTTGGACACTTTGATAACTAATTTTGACATGGTGAAAAGAAATTTAAAAATCTTGAAAAATAATTTCGACCAAGTAAAAAATAAAATTCGACCATTTTGAATTTTTTTTACATCTTCGAGGTTACTTCAAGATAGTGATTGGAGAATAAGTTGGGCTGAGAATAGGGTTAGGATTAGGGCTAGGATTAAGGTTAGGGATTGGAGCGATGAGGAGAGAACAAAATGACTTGATATAAAATAAAATAATGAAAATTGGCCGCTGGGGAGGGAGAGGAGGTTAGGTAGGGATTAATGGAGTTAACATGGTAGATATAAATTATAAAGTGAGGTTAGTTTGGACCAATTATAAATAGGGCTATTTTGGTAAAAAAAATAATATGTTAGGATAATAACTATAGGGTATATAGTAATATACTATTAAGTAAAGTATGTTACCCTAACAAAAATTAGATTTAATTAGGTAAAATGGTGGTGTTATGATAATTTAATATAATTTTATAATTTTAAAGGATATTATTATCAATTTCTATAATTTATAAATAAATTTACACTTTCATTATTTATTTTTAATTTAAATTTATCTTTCGTTATATATTTTTTTCATTATATTCTTCTTTAAGTAGGTGCCGAATCATTCACAGAGGGTTTGGGCATCACGTGGTAACAGTTGCTTGATTGTCATTATCCTATTACTTCAAAGATCATGCCTTCGCCACATTTTACCATGGAAAGTGTTTGTACCGAACTTACTTGAAGCTTGGAACAACTAGTCCAATTTGATTACACTTAATTTGGCAACTGTCCATGCCAACAAATGTTAATACAAAAATTAATCACGCATGTTTTCATGTTCCCAAATACCAAGTTTGACCGCATAAGTGTGGTGCAACCACGGTACATTTTATTAGTACTTAGTTTTTATTACTCTTATTCTCATAATGGTTTGTGTTACGGTGAAGTCTTGAAGTGGGTTGTGGCATGTCAGTGTGACATGAAAGGATGACACAGTAACATAAGTCCAATTTTGGAAGTGGGGCTTAGGAGTATTGAAAAAATATAGAAATTTAATTATAACATACTTGTGATCTAAGAAAATGATCTGCCAAAAGATTTTGGATTTGGAGGTCAGGAATATTAAATATGGTCATTATGACCCCTTGAGCAGGTTTGATATTTGCTCTAGTCACAGCTGTAATAGTGTTTTCTGCATATATATGGAAGAGTGTGTCCCTGACCAAGGAAGACATTCAACCACTTAGCAAAACAATGACAAACCTTGCTAAGACGAGTATAGGGAAGCTTGTTGGCATATTTTGTCATGGTTTGGTGGAACGATTGGCAATAATAGTTCGATGATGACACGGTGGGCTGTGCTGGAGTACGCATGGCTTGGCAAGCCATGTGTGCATGCCCATGAGTGTACTAACTTGCCTTTGGCAAGGTGATGCCTTAGCTTAACATGCATTGGTGTGCATGCAATGCACTTGGCTTGGCAAGCCATGTGCACACCAAACTTTGGCTAGGCCAACTTGCCTTTGGGGCAAGGTTGTGACACGAAACAAGCAAGGTTGGTGCTAACTGGCTCAAGACATAGGCATGGCGCAACATGACCTATGTACCAAGGCATTGACAAGACCAAGACATGGTATGGCGCGGTGCATGCTAGCTGGTGAAGGCACTTGGGTCAAGCTTGACAAAGATGTGTTCTCATGTGCGCGAAGGCATTGGAAGGCTGAGGCATTGATGTTGGCTCAGCGAATACAAGTATTATGTAGTGTGACATATGTTTGACATTGAAATGGCTCATGATGGTGCTACTTGACTCAGACACTTGGGCAAAGAAAAGGCTTGTCAAGGCTAAGGTGTGACTCAGGCATGCAGTTGGGCAGTTTAGAGACACACAACCACCAAGGGGCATGTGGCATTGCAGGAGAATGCCAATACACCCAACAATTGAAAGGGGAACTGCATTGTTAATGTTGGCAGCCTCCGAATGGTGCCAACACTTAGCCTAGGTGGATGGGGCTGTCATCCACACAGATAGACAGTTTTTTGTGTTTGCTTGTATAACATAGTATGGAATTTGTATAAGTGACTAATTTCAGAGAGAGATGGTGCTTGTATTCATGTTGTAGTGTGGCCATAGAGAGAGTCCTTGTACTATTTTGTATTTAATAGTAAATGTTGGAAAACCATTGTTGGGGTTTTCTGTAAATTTGTGGGTGTTGTTTATATTACTCTTCATATGTACTTTGTGTGTGTGTGTTGAGTGCATTTACTTGTTATATCTCAAAGGCATCAAGTGTGTATTGGCTGACTTGGTGAGTGTCCAAGTGTCATCATAGGGCAAAGTTTTGGTGTTGAAAAATGACCCCTGTGACAGTTGGTATTAGAGCCCCTTTGAAATCTCAGAATGGCTGGTGGAAATGCTACAGAAGCACTGCGAGAAAGAGTTGCTCGGTTGGAAACCTTGGTGGGTGGTCCATTCTTTGAAAGTGATGACCATTTGTCGGTGCAGACAAACTTGATTGTTGTGGAGTTGCAAACCATTCGCAAGTTGATAGAGGAATACATAACTGACATGAATTCCAAAATGAAGGCTGTCTGAGAAGACTTTGTTGCCGTTGTTGATGTCTTCAAGGCAAATGTGAGGGACTTAGAAGGGGAGTACGAACTAATCAAAAGGGTTGTAAAGAACCAGACAATGGTGGGGGAGAAGCCATCGTCAAATATCAAGATCCCTGAACCAAAGGCCTTTGGAGGCAAACGGGGTGCCAAAGATTTTGAGAATTTCCTGTGGGACGTTGATCAATACTTTCGTGATACCCATATTTCGAAGGCAGATCAAGTAACAATCATCGGTAAGTATTTGACTGTTGATGCGAAGTTATGGTGGTGGACACGCTTGGAGGACGAGTCGCGCCGAATGATCAATTCTTTTGCAGAATTGAAGAATGAACTCAATGAGCAATTCTTGCCAGTGAATTCAGGCTGGGTGGTAAGGGAGTGCCTAAGGAATCTCAAACATACTGGTTTGGTGCGTGAGTATGTGAAGGAGTTCAAATCCTTGATGCTGGACATCAAATACATGTCAGAAGGTGACAAGTTGTTCAATTTTATGGTTGGTTTGCAATCGTGGGCTAAGATTGAGTTGAGGGTGAGGGGTGTGACTGACCTCTCTTATGCAATTGTTGTTGCAGACAGTTTTCTGGATTTGTGGATGGAAAAGTTCAATCCTAAACAAGGCAAGACAAAGAAGAAGGGCAAGTTTGGTGACAAGCCCAGGAAATCACTGGTTGAGGAAGACAAAGGCAAGGCTGAGGCAACAACAAGTCAAACAAAAGCCAAGATATGAATCGGAATGCTTCATTTAAAAAGGACCGCATAGGGCCAGAGATTATCCAAGGAAAGATAAAATGAATGTCATGACAACGGATGTTCTAGAAGGGGAAAGTTCAGATTCGGATGGGGGTGATGTTCCTATTCGATTGATTCCATTAATGGTGATGGAAGATAAACAGGTTGTGCGAGGATACTCACCAAAAGATAACATTACCAATGGTTTGGTGATGTTAATTTCCTTATGTTTTGTGTTGTGATGGGTTGTTGGCTGTAGAAACAGAGTCCATGTTTTGTATTTTTTACTTGACAAGGGTTGATGCGGAGGTTGGGACTCTCAGCAAGATGTGAATGTATTGGTGGTTTGGTCAGAATTGATGCGGATGATGGGATTCTATACTAGGTATTTATTGTTTTATGTTAGCCAAGATTGATGCGGAGGATGGATTCGTGGCTAAAGAATGTAATGCACTTGGACATAAATTGATACGGAGTTCAAATTTGTGATTAAGGCAAAGGTGAAACAGTATTTATTGCAGAGATGTTGTTTGAAGTTGGTTCGCTGAGGTGCTAGTTTTTACTGATTTTTAGAAATTGAGGTTGAAGTTTCGAGCAACACTTGAGTTGTAAAGTGTTGGGTTGTATCCACAGAGGTTAATCACATGATGTATTAGCTCCAATGAGGATGTTGGACTTCTTCAAGTGTGGGAGGTTTATTATCCGATGAAGTCTTGAAGTGGGTTGTGCCATGCCAGTGTGACATGGGAGGATGACACAGTGACATAAGTCAACTTTGGAAGTGGGGCTTAGGGGTGTTGGAAAATTGCAGGAATTTAATTATAGCATCCTTGTGACCTAAGAAGATGATCTGCCAAAGGATTTTGGATTTGGAGGTCAGGAATATTAAATATGGCCATTATAATTCCTCGAGCAGAGATGATATTTGTTCTGGTCACAGCTGTAATAGTGTTTTATGCATATATAGGGAAGGGTGTGTCCCTCACCAAGGAAGACATTCAACCACTTAGTAAGGCAATGGTAAGCCTTGGTTAAGACGAGTATAGGGAAGCTTGTTGGCATGTTTTGACATGGTTCGGTGGCACGATTGGCAATGATGGCTCGATGATGACATGATGGGCTGTGTTGGAGCACGCATGGCTTGACAAGCCATGTGTGCATGCCCATGAGTGTGCTAACTTGTCTTTGGCAAGGTGATGCCTTAGCTTGACATGCATTTGTGTGCATGCAATGCACTTGGCTCGGCAAGCCATGTGCACACCAAGCTTTGGCTTTGCCAACTTGTCCTTGGGGCAAGGCTGTGACACGGAACAAGCAAAGTTGGTGTTGACTGGTTCACGACAGGCATAGCACGGCACGATATGACCTATGTGCCAAGGCATTGACAAGACCAAGGCATGACATGATGCGGTGCATGCTAGCTGGTGAAAGCACTTGGGTCAAGCTTGGCAAAGATGTGTTCTCATGTGTGCGAAGGCATGGAAAGGCTGAGGCATTGATGTTGGCTTAGCGAATACAAGTATTATGTAGTGGGGCATATGATTGACATTAAAATGGCTCGCGATGGTGCTACTTGGCTCAAACACTTGGGCAAAGACAAGGCTGGTCAAAGCTAAGGTGTGACTCAGACATGCAGTTGGGCAGTTTAGAGACACACAACCACTAACGGGCATGTGACATTGCAGGAGAATGCCAATACACCCAGTAGTTGAGAGGGCAACTGCATTGTTAGTGTTGGCAGCCTCTTAATGGTGCCAACACTTAGCTTAGGTGGATAGGGTTGTCATCTACACAGATAGGCAGTTTTTTGTGTTTGCCTATATAGGCATATGTATGGCATTTCTATAAGTGACGAATTTCAAAAATAGATAGTGCTTACAAAGAGAGTCCTTGTATTATTTTGTGTTTAATAGTAATGGTTGGAAAACCATTGTTGTGGTTTTCTGTAAATTTGTGGGTGTTGTTTATATTATTCTCCATATATACTTTGTATGTGGGTGTTTAATGCATTTAGTTGTTGTATCTCAAAGACATCAAGTGTGTATTGACTGACTTGGTGAGTATCCAAAAATCATCATAAGTCAAAATTTTGGTATTGAAAAACGACCCTATGACAATTTGTATACTTTATATCTTTTAATTCGTACCATTTTCGGAATGTGCCAACATGGGCGAAGCTAATTAAAGCGGGCCACTTGCTTCTCTAAATTGGCTCATTAACCCTTATAATACATGTATTGCATATTGTTGTTCTATGAAAATATTTAGTGTATTTTTTTTGCCTATAATAACTTAAAAAGATCCCTCTTAAAATTTCTCCCTCCAAATCTTTCTAATTTTTAGTTTATTCCTTCGTTTGTTCTTTTTTGCTTTTAGCTTATTTTATTTTCAAAAGTATCTATTGTTAAGTCTCTCTTGTAAAAAAAATTTATTCTTATTTTATTGTACTTTCTTATTTATTTATTTTTATTTTATTTTTTAATTTGATCTTCTTTTATTATATCTTCTTATTTTTTTATTTTTTTATTAATATTCTTATCCATCTCTTGAGAAAAATTTATGGATCCATCTCTTTGTGCTCATATAATTACACCATTGATACTCTTCTATTACTCGCCTTTAGAACAATCATTGTCCGAGTCACTTATGTCGTTATTACGACCTTGAA
This sequence comes from Cornus suecica, assembly GCA_963922005.1. NCBI lineage: Eukaryota > Viridiplantae > Streptophyta > Magnoliopsida > Cornales > Cornaceae > Cornus > Cornus suecica. The sequence continues at coordinate 68,072,543 of OY998239.1, forward strand.
GTTTGCCCTTGCTTAAAAGTTATACATGTGTCTTGGGGACTATGACTAATAATTAATTATGTACCTTCGTACATTGTGTGTATGCTAATTGCTATAGTTGCAAGTGGAACTTAGCAGAGCATTTGAAATCCTATGATAGAGATGAGAGACCTCTTAGGGAAGTCATTGAGGAATTGAAGCCTTCGATGCTCATGGACTCGGCAAAATGAGATATCACTATGCGGATACGATCTGGGTTGACCATAAAAATATTCAAATGGCATAAGAGTTGATTCGAATACGATATAAAAATATTAATGTCAGGTTATGGTCAAACTCAAATAATCCGAACAACCCGTTTGATATGATTATATTTATTTATTTATTAATTTTTTTCTTCTCTTCTCTAATTGATCATGGGTTGAAATATTCTATAAGTTATAATTAGATCGTGTCAAATTTAATTTGATTTTGCTGATAAAAGTGTTAAATAATTCATTTTGTGTTAAATTGTGTCAAATTTAATTTAATAAATATGATAAATAGGTTAAAGGAATTACATGAGTTGTGTCATGTTATTTGTTTAATTAATAAATAGGGTTAGAGTTAGAGTTGAACATATTTATCACTTATATTAATCATATCTTTTTTTATATAATTCATTTCAATCCGATATGATCTTAAACTAACACGAACACGCTGACAGAAATTATCACGCTAAACAGGTGTCACTCAATATACATGTCAATAAATTTCGACAAAAAAAAAATAAAATAATAAATGGGGTTGTGATTCTATTAACAGAAAAAAATCTGGTTTTGATTGTTGTTTTTTTTCAAGATGCTATAAGCTAGTAACTAAAGTAATCAGTTTATATCTGTCTATTCTGGACTAGGTGACAAAATGAAGATCGTATAAAGATAATGCAATCTAGCATGAAAATGACATTAATTAATAGGTAGTACTATATCTATCTTTGGCAAATAGGTATTAGTATCATATCTGAGGGAAACATCACTATATATAATAGAGAGAGAACTTTCCAGCAAAGTTAGAATAGCCCAGCTCCACAGTGGTAAAAAGGTTCCTTCAATGGATAATCCAATATTTTATTTTCTTTATCTTTATGTAAAAATAAAAATAACAAGAAAAAATGAGAAGAAAATAAAAAGGAAGGATAAGATATAGTATAATTTTTCTTGGCTAGCAATGGGATTTGAACCCGCTCAACTACTCCAAGAACAAGACATACGTTAGGATACAAGTTTATTCGGAGACAAGATAGAGCAACAGCATCTCTTAATTGAATCTGAACTTTTGACACTATTCATATCTATTCAGCAGCTTCATATAAATGTTGATACATTAAATTATAAATGCATTAATTATGTAACTACTACAGAATCCCAGTCAGCAAACAAAGATATGGGCGAAACTCCCTAACACCCGGTTATCGAAAATTAAAAGGTATAACAAAAATTTATCATTTGATACCATCTAGAAGACTAGAAGAGGTCGACATTGTTAGACTACCATGAGTATATCTTAATTAATCTATGTATATATATATATATATTGTGTTGGCACATATCTATATTATTCTAAAAATGTAAGTCCTAGGTTATTTTTTTTCACTTTAATATAATATTTTAAATAAAAATAATATATTTTGAATATTAAATGCATGATAATATTTAATGAATAATATATTTGAGTTTCCCATCATTATATTATTACAATAATTATTATTGTTATAAATGTACATAGACTCTTGTAATATTGATATATCTAAAATCTATAATCTATAACTATTTTAAAAGTGTGAGGGCTCAGGATTATTTCCAAACATTTATTTGAAAAAAATTAATTAATTAATTGATTGATTTGTATTAATTAAATTTTATCTCTAATGAGTATTTCAAAAGACACATCTATAATCTTTATTCTATCTATATTTATTTAGATTTAGATTTATCTATACAATTATAAAAGTCTGAGGACTTTTTTTAATTTCCATACATTTTCAGATTTGTTCTTTTGATAAAAATAATGTTAGTTTAGATTTTAATGCATGGTGCTTTTTAATAATATTTACTTTCTTATACAATTCATCATGCTTACTGTCTTATAAATTTAAATGAGCTATTATTAAAGACAAAACAATAATTTAATGTAAAATTTGTATCAATGTTGAAATTTGAAAGGATAGATGAGTGTTTAATCTTTATCCGTTGATTTTTTTTTATGTATGTATAAATACATATAGATATATTTTCTTATTTTTTGTTTTATCAATATCTAATGTTAGATGACGTTTCTAAGGGTTATAAGGTTTGATATTCTATTTGATTCAATGCAAATGAGAAAATCAATGCCTTATACGTTTCAATCATATTAATGCCTTATACAATCAATCATTATCCTTAGTAAAGGCATTAATGACAGTAATTTAATGTAATTATGTAACAATATTGGAATTTCAAAGGGTAGATTAGTGTTTAATCTTGATTCCATATATATATATATATATATATATTTGTTAGCGTTGTGTATCCTTTTCAGATTTAACATGAAATTATATTTTAGTTTCCTAAATATTGTACTTCTCTTTCTTAAATTATTTTTTTCCAATGCATATATGGGCTCTATCTCTCTAGCAACTTTATAGATTTGATATCTTTACTGTTTTAAGGTTATTCTTCTTTTCATTATTTTTATTTTTAATTATGTTTATGTTTATTCTTTCTCAATAATTGATAATTTGAAGCAAAGAGGATTCGTATCAACGGCATCTCCGACAATTGTAAAACAAAGAATTATAGCTGCAAATGCAAAAAGAACTATCATCAGTTTTTAGTTATTAAAATAGGTTTCCTTTTATAGATTGTTTATCGTTATTTTCTCTCTCTATTTTATTTTATTGTTTCATACCTTGAGAGAGAATATTTCTTATGTGGTACAAAAGATTTGACCCAGTTTTGAGCTTGATAATCTGTAAGATCAATAAACTATTTTTATCCATTCCAATCGATTTGATATGTCTATTTTCGTCTGTTAGTATTTTTTTATATATAATTTTAGTTTATTATTTAACTTTGTTAAAATAATAAATAATTTCTTTCATCATATTATAGTTATAATAAAAGTGTCGTTATATTCTTTTAAATTTTTGTATAGAAATCAAGATGATCCCTTACACTATTAAATCATTTGTTATGTATATATATATGTGTGTGTGTTTTATGCCAGTATTAAGATTTTAAATTATTTTTTTTACACTTATTTTTGTAATCATTTTGTTCTTTATGTAATATTTAAACTTGTAGTATAACGAGTGAATTGATTTACTAACATATCGTATATTCTTGAAAATTTTGAAGTCTAATCGTAACAATTGCAACTTATAAAACTATGGCCTCTTAAATTATTTTATAAATTCCGTCTAGAATATCATAATTATTATTTTATTTTACTAATCAGGTTCTTTCCCTCACGTGCATAATGCACGTGACCTATTTGCTAGTATATATACATATACACACTTGAAGTGTGTGTTTGTGTAGGATAAGCATTTAAGGTGTTTATACACACCTTGTTGGGAGTGGATGAAAATAGTCATTGTGGTATGGCAATGGTACGTGTTCAAAACATGCGGCTTGATTGACAAGTTGAGGGGCCAGTTATTTTTTCCACCTTAAATGTAGCAAATATATATGGACCAACTCTAAGACGGTGGCACCGGCATCCGACTCTTATACACATGTGATTTTCATTTGCTATAATATATATATATATATAGGCGAATACCCCATTAACTGCATGTATAACCTCCCAATCCTTCGTGGTTAATGTTTTGTTCATAGAAGAAAAGCTGCAATATCACTTTTTGTTCTAAGTTGTCTATACCTTTCAATATTTTATTTGAAAGTTTTGTAATTTAAAGAGGAAGGGAAAGGAATTAAGTTACAACAAATTAAGGAACTTCTACCATTAATCTTAGTAGAACAAAGTAACACAGAGAATAATTAAACAAAAAAGAAAAAGAATTAGTGTACCTTATATTTGAGAGAGTAAAAAAAAATAAGACTAATGGTGTCATTGGTTCAGACAAATATCGGTCAGTACTAAACTATACAACTAACAATTATTACATTATTACTTTGTTACCAATGGTTGAAGATATCCAACTATGGTTGCATCAGTACTCTGGTGGTTTCTCTATTCATTTTGCAACTCGTATGACTCAATATATATGCTATGGATGTGATGAACCTGAAGGCTGATGTAGATTTTACTGTCATTCTTTTTTCCACCTTTGTTATGGATATTCAGGAGAACCAATATTGTAAGTGGCTTAGATTGTTACTTGCAAGTTTATTCCTTTGCCTTGAGCAAATATATGCATATATATAATTGTTAATTTTATTGTGTATTCCTATGCAAATTATGTGTTAGCATCGTAGATTTGTGTCTGGTTCACAGTGCGATATTAATTTTAGTTGCATCCGAAGTAAACCAGTATCGGTGATATGTAGTGATATCTACACATTCGAAAAATATTACTAGCGGAATGATAGGTAAGATTATCTAACAATGCGACAAACCATGATTTGTATCACCTTGTTTTTCATATTTATGTTTGACATATGTCACAGTGAAAAAAAGTAAAAAGAAAGAAAAAGTCATGAAAGAGAAGTACAATCACTCAATTTTACAACTTCATATTAAATAAACTAGTAAAATCTTAGAAATAAGCCAGATATAATTCAACGGGACAATATCAAAAACAAATTTCGATAAAGAGAAAGTGATCTAGTTCGTTTCTGGGGTATGGAATGAGGCGCAAAATTTATACTCCACACACATCATGTTTGATTGATGCTTACAAAAGATTGATTTAACTTTTTAATTAGTACCCACAATAGTCATTTGAATTCTCAAATAGCTTGCGCAAATTAACAAATTTTTATCAAAGTAAATTTGGTGAAGAAATATGTTCTTGTTTTTATGGCATTGAGATGAAATTATTTGGTAATGCAGACCTCATAATGAAGTCACCAACTATAGATATAGCTAGCCAGTCAAATATGAATAGTAAAACCCTATATTAGATTTACTAATTATATCGTCCTCATGAACCCAAGACTGGAAAACAGCTATTTACCATATTGGAATTGATGTCCCTCTTGCATTTAATTATGTAATAAAAATTAGCTGAGCTGAAAAATTAGGGGTTGTTTGGCTTAAACACTATGTGAAGCCGACCAGAACCGGTTGAACCGGAAAGGTGATAAATTTAATGCAATGATTGACTCGGTCTAAACACGTTAACCGTTCAATTAAATAATCTTCAATTATGTAAGGTAATGTCAATTAAAAGTTTGCTATCTGACAAAGAACAGGAATATTAATTGAAAATAATTAACCTAAGGATTAAAAAAAAAGCATATACTAATTAATTTTATCTTTGACTTTTAACTGCAAACAGACACCTTCTGGTGAACAACCCAATCATTGTGGAATATTAAATTTATTTCATTGTTAAATGTTACTGAACCATGGTTGGATGAAATAAAAAGAAAAGAGTATGAAGGTCAGCCACCATTAAGTGAACGGCTAAAATTTTTATCCCTTAAAGTTAAAGATATTGGGAAGAGTGAGTGGGGGACATACTGCTATTTGTTTATTCTATGATTTCTTTGTTAAAATGATACTCAACTAAAAAAAAAACGGTGATTTTTTCTGGGGTAAATAAATCACTTGTATTTATTTTAAAACAATATGTATATAAATTGAAAGGATCTTAACCTTTCATTCCAAGGAAAAAAAAAATCATTCCATAACTAAATTATTTAATTTTATATCAATATTGTGCTAAAACAAATAAAAATTCCTTCCATAGATAAATCTATAAAAAATTTATTCTGTAGTTTGAGAAGATATCACTTTAGTAACAAGTATTCTCTCAAAATATAGGAAAAAAAATTACTTGGTTCCATCGGATACAATGGATCCATAATAATTTTTTTAAGGGAAAGTTTAATATTGACAACTTTTGGAACCTATATTGTAAAAACGTTAACTTTGAAAAAGTAATCAAAAAGTAATTTAAGAATGTTAGAATGTATATGGGCTTAGGCCCATCAGCCTACCTTATATTTATTTAATTTGTATAGCTTGCTCTCCACTCCAAATTATCTTGTTTTTCGCACTTTCTCCCTATATATAGATATTGGCCATATTGTAATTATATACTTCACATACATAATACAATACATTATTATTCTCTTATTTATTTTCTCTCTGTTAACATGGTATCAGAGCATTATGATTTCACCATCATCACCATTATTCAAAAAATCTTTATTCTTGTCTTTCTTTGTTGCTCCTTCTCTATCTTTTAATCCAGTCTTACCACTTCTCAAGGAAAGCAACCAACTCAAATACTTAATCACACTTTTGCGATCCAAAATCGGTCGCTTCTTTCTGATCTATCATCACCTCTCGTTCGATCGATCGTCTCACCTTCGATCATTCGCTGAATAATCGCCATATCTTACCAATTGATCATCATCTCTCACCGATCGATCATATCTCTCATTGATTAATCGTTATCATCTTACCGATCGATTGCCTCACCTTCGATCGTTCACCGATCAATCGCCACCTCTTATCGATCGATCATCATCTCTCACTGATCGATCATCATCTCTCATCGATTGATCGCTATCATCTTACCGATCAATCACCATCTCGTCCCGATCAATCGCTTCTATCTCTCGATCGATCGCCTCATTCTCGATCGATTACCTCGATTTCTATCAGTCGCACATTTTATTCAGCAACTAAACCACATCGAGTCTAATCTTCCATTACAATAGAACGTTTCGAAGTCTCTCATCATATCTCCACCATTCTCAATGGCCCGAATTACACACTTTGGGCTCAAGCCTTGACCAGTTTTCTCAAAGGTCGCAAACTTTGATGACTAATTACTATCGATATTACCACACCATGCCGAGAAGCTATTGAAATTAAAGATAAGTTTGTGGAACGCTTAGACGACTGGGATAGCAAGAATGGCCAAATGTCACATGGTTTCGTAACACATCAGTTCCGTCAATTCATCAACAATTTGGTCATTTTACTACCGCTAAAGAAGTTTGGAATTTTCTCAAAAATCGATACACCACCACAGATCTTGCTCATCAATATCAACTTCTGACCAATCTTCATGTTAACAATCAACAATCAGGTCAGTCTATTAATGATTTTGTGTCAAAAGTCTATCCTATTTGGGATCAACTTGCATTCTCTGAACCAATTTGGGACTGTTCTTCTGATGTCATCGCCTATCGAGACCAACAATGTGTTGTAACATTTCTAATGGCTTTTCGTGATCGTTTCGAATCAGTTCGAGCCTCTCTTCTCCACAGATGTCCTTTACCCTCACTAGAAAGTGTTATTACCGAGCTTCTCTCTGAAGAAACCAGACTTGGAACTAAATCGCATACTACTGATGTCATTCTTGCTGTTCATCCCAAATATGGTGAATCATCTTTTCAGCAAACATGTTCCTATTGCCATAAAGACAATCATATTCTTCTAAATTGTCCTATTCGCTTTTGCAAACACTGTCACAAGAAAGGGTCCGGTCATTATCAGCAGGATTGTTTTAAGAATCCCGACAAGCAATATCGCCCAAACTCATCTCTTCGAGCTCTAGCTAAACAATTCCAGTCATCTAAGTCTATCATGACTGCCACTGTGGAGGAATCTTGTCCTTTAGATGATGCCAACTCAGTTGTCTCCATAAATGAATTTGTTACTTTATTCAAACAGGTTTTATCCCCTCCAGGTAATGCTATATCTGTCACTACAGGTAATTCTTGGTTTCTTTACTCTGGATGTTGCAATCATATGACTGTCGATTCTTCAATCTTTCAATCCAAAAATCTTATTTCTCATCCATCATCAATTAACATTGCTGATGAATCTCAATTGCATGTTAGTCATATAGGTTTTGTATCCACATCAAAACTATCACTTCCTGATGTTTTCCATATTCCAAAATTGACTATTAATCTTATCTCTATTGGTCAGTTATGTGATCTAGGACTAAAAATCATTTTTTCTTCTTTTGGTTGTCATGTGCAGGATCCGAAGACAAAACATATCATTGGGATAGGCCGTAAGGTTGGGCGCATGTTTGAGCTCATCCATCTCCACATTCCACATAATTCCTCTATTTCCACAATCGTTGCTACATCATATTCTTCTCTTTTCAATTTATGGCATTCTCGATTAGGACATGTGTCTATTGATAGACTTTGTTCTTTAGTATCATCCGACCAACTTAGAAATGTCAAACCTGATACTATTTCTTGTTTATCTTGTCAATTAGGAAAACAACCAGCATTACCATTTAATAAAAGTATTTCTAAATCATCTGCTCCTTTTAATATTATAAACTCTAATGTTTGGGGTCCTTCACCTCATAATACAATGGGGGGTTCCAAATTTTTTGTTATTTTTTTGGATGATTACACTTGTTTCACTTGGATATTTCTCATGAAAACTCGTTCAAAATTACCTCAGATATATTATGATTTTGTCCATATGAATCAAACTCAATTCTCTCGCTCCATAAAAGTTTTTTGTACTGACAATGCCATGGAGTGTAAAGAAACAATTTTTCTAAACCTTCTTTGACAACAGGGCACTGTGCCTCAATCCTCTTGTCCTGACACATCTCAATAAAATGGTCATGCTGAACGTAAATATCGTCATATCTTAGACATTGTTCGTACTCTTCTTATTGACAATTCTTGTCTTGAATATTTTTTAGGGGAAGCTGCTCTCACTGCTTTTTACACTATAAACCGCACTCCCATGCTCAACATTGATAACCATACTCTTTATGAATGATTGTATGCTACATCTCCTAACTACAATCTTCTTAAGGTTTTTGGTTGTGTTTATTTTGTCTTACTTCAACCATATGAGCACTTTAAACTTGAACATCGATCTCGTCTATGTTGTTTCTTGGGATATGGGATTGAACATAAAGGGTATAGATGTTGGGATCCTATTTCTAAACGTAGTTGCATCTATCGCGATGTTATCTTTTGGGAACACAAAATGTTTACCTACCTTTCCCAGTTTAACCTCTCACATCCACTACTGCCCCATTTTTTACTGATTCTTCCATTAGTCTTTTTCCATTAGAGTCTGACATTGAATCAATCTCTCAACCTAATATACCAATCATCACAGTAGATACTACCTCTCTGAATACTCCCCCCAATGGACCAGCTCCTGAGCTCTTTCCCACAGTTTATCCTAATGAGACTTCCTCGTATGATGATCTTGTCACTAAAGTCTCCATTAACGACACTGTTGGTTCACCTCCTCCTGTTACTACTCGTCACTCTACTCGGGTAAGAGAACTTCCACATCATCTTCATGATTATCATTGTTACTCTACTATATTCTCTCATCATGAATCATCATCATATAAAGAGGCAAGTTCTAATCCTCATTGGCAGCAAGCTATGACTGAGGAATTGCAGGCTCTAGATAAAGCCCATACATGAGACTTAGTTACTCTTCCACTAGGGAAGACTGCAGTTGGTTGTAAATGGGTCTACAAAATTAAAACTCGATCGGATGGCTCAGTAGAGCAATATAAAGCCAGACTAGTTGCTAAAGGCTTTACCTAGGAGTGTGGTATTGATTATGAAGAGACTTTTGTTCCTGTAGCTCGTCCTAGATCAGTTCGCAACCTACTTGCCATTTCTACTGCCAGAAAATAGGGTCTATTTCAGATGGACATAAAAAATGATTTCCTTAATGGTGATCTTATAGAAAAAATTTATATGAAACCTCCTCTAGGGATTACTCACTCTCCATCTCAAGTATGCAAACTTCAGAAAACTTTATATGGCCTTAAACAAGCTCCTCGTGTATGGTTTGAAAAGTTCAGCTCCACTATCAAAGATTTTTTGGTTTTATCTCAAGTGCATATGATTCAGGGCTCTTTATTCGCAAGACAGATGTTGGTCTCATATTTTTACTACTATATGTTGATGAGATGATAATTACTGGGGATGATATCACTGGTATTTCGGATCTCAAGAAATATCTCAGTTTTCATTTTGAAATGAAAGATCTCGGGCATCTCAGTTATTTCTTGGGCCTTGAAGTTCTCTCTAATTCTATTGGTTATTATCTCTCTCAAGCCAAATATGCTTCTGACATTCTTGCCTGAGTGGGTCTCACTGACTGTAAGACGACATCGACCCCTTTGGAAACTAATCTCAAGCTCACTCCTCCTAATGGTACTCTTCTCAGTAATCCCACATTGTATAGACAATTAGTTGGCAGTCTCGTCTATCTCACTGTCACTCGTTCAGATATTGCCTATGCAGTTCACTTAGTAAGCCAGTTTATGTATGCTCCACGGACAACTCATTATACTGTTGTCCTTCGTATTCTCCACTACCTAAGGGGCACCTTGTTTCATGGGCTTCATTTTTCCTCTACATCATCTCTTGAATTACTAGCATACTCTGATGCTAACTGGGCAGGTGATCCTACTAACCGTTGTTCTACTAATGGTTATTGTTTCTTCTTAAGGGATTCTCTCATCTCATGGCATAGCAAAAAGCAGTCTGTTACTGCTAGGTCTAACTCTGAGACTGAATATCGTGTTCTTGCTGACACTACACAAGAACTTATTTGGCTTCGATGACTTCTGGCAGATATGGGGGCTCCTCAACCCCTTTCTACAAATCTGAGTTGTGATAGTCAAACTGCTATTCAGATTGTTCACAATAATGTGTTTCATGAACGCACAGAACACATTGAAATTGACTGTCATTTTGTTCGTCAACATGTGCACAGTGGTACTGTTAGTCTTCTACAAATCTCATCTCAAGATCAACTTGTTGATATTTTCACCAAAGTTCATCCGTCAGGACGCTTTCAAGAATTGATTTCCAAACTCAAGTTGGTCTCTCATTTGCCATCTTAAGTGTATCTTTTGGCCCATCAACCCATCTTGTATTTACCTAATTTGTATAGCTTGTTCCCCACTCTAAGTTATCTTGTTCTCCACACATTCTTCTCTCTATATAGGTGTTGACCCTATTGTAATTATATACTTCACATACAGAACACAATACATTATTATTCTCTTCTTTATTTTCTCTCTATTAACAAAGAAAAATGTCAATGAACAAAAATAAATTACGAGAAAGGGAAAAATACAAGTTTGGTCCATAATACCCTTTAACGCATGATTTTAGCGTAAAATTTATATTTTATCAAGTAAATTTTTTTACGCAAGATGTGAAACTTTTGGATTTGAAATGTAAAACTTTTATTTTACTTGGTAAAATTTATATTTCATCTCGTAAAATTTATATTTTATCACGTAAAACCTTTTAGTTCACCACGTAAAATTTTTATAAATTTTGGGGGTATTTTAGTCCTATATCTATACCAACTTGTCAATTTTGTAATTATTTTACTCAAAGTTATCTATTTTATAATTATTTTTGTTACATTTTTTTAAAATTATTTTTTGAAAGTTTTCATTTTTGTAATATAAGGTCCAAAAGTTGTGGTTTTAAAAATTTTCCTTTTTTGAATTATGTCAAGAAAAAATATTTTACTTTTTTTCCCCATCATATAGACCTATGAAATTACATCATATAGACCTTAGGTTTATTCCATGGAGGAATTTTTTGCTTGGTTATACTATTTTTTTTCTCCTTGTACATCAGGAATTATTCTTGTTGCAAAATTCAATCTTTCCCTTGTCCTTTCTATATTCCCTAAAAATCTAAAACTACCTGAAACACGTCATAGGCACTCATAGCCCAAATTGAAGAAGAGTACTACGTAAAAGGAGATGCAACTTGTTTAAGTGGAATATTTCCATTGGTCGGATATTTTTACATCTATTGAATTAGTGTTGCGTGAAATTTCCTATAATATGAATATAGTGCGTATGACAATCTTTTGGTTTGATTTTATCATAATTATTTTATTTATATGTGAATTGACCCTATTTCGTATTAAATAACATGTATGCCCTTAATATAATTCAAAAAATATATATAAATTTGAAATATTATATAAAATTCGTAAAAATATATATATAATTTGAAAAAATATCTAAATTCAAAAAATATATATTAAATTTCAAAACAATATAAAATTCGAAAAAATATAAATTTTGAAAAGAAAAATATAAATTTCAAAAAATTATATAAAATTGGGAAAAACATATATATAAATTTCGAAAACATATATAAAATTCGAAAAAATATATTAAATTTCGAAAATAAAATATAAAATTCGAAAATATATATAAATTTTGGAAAAACAAAATATAAAATTCGGGAAAAATATACTTCTATTTTCTACTTTCTTTGACTTTAAATTTTGTTTTGGAGTATTGTACTTTGGTCACTTGTGTTTTTTATAATTCTATTTGCACAATTATTTGAATTTTATATTTTTTTTCAAATTTTATATATATATTTCAAATTTTATATGTTTTTTCGAATTATATATATATATATTTTCATATTTTATATATTTATTTCGAATTATATATATATTTTTCGAAATTTAATATTTATTTTTCGAAATTTATATATATTTTTTGAAATTTATATATATTTTTACGAATTTTATATATATGTTTCGAATTATATATATATAAATTTCAAAAAATTTATTATATATATATATATATTGGTTTCGAATTTTTTATATATTTAAATTTCGAATTTGAATTTTATATATTAGTGTCGAAATTTATTTTTCAAAATTTATATATATATTTTGAAAAAAGGGGTAAGATATGTATTTAAGAAAGTATAAAAGTCATGTGAGGTACACATGACCAGATTGAAGGGGGTATTCGCACGTTTTCGAAACTTGCAGGGGGATATTCACACGTTTTCGAAACATGAAAGGGGTGTTCGCACGTTTTCCAAAAATACTGGTGCCAATACACACATTTTCAAAGTACAGGGTGTTATATACACTATATTTATACTATAAGGGTGTTTTCTATACTTAATCCACTTAATTATGGCAAATCAATAATTGGAGTATTTCATGTTTCTGTAACACCAAGATCATCCCAATTCACATTCAGAGATAAATAGACACACACACATGTAAATACAAATTTTTGTTTCACATAGCTTATATTTTCAAAAGATGATACCTCGTGACTTTTTCAAAAGCTCTTCCAAAATCTAAAAATTCTTCTATATATATATATATATATATATATATATATATATATATATATATATATATTTTTATCAAAAATCATTTAAAATAACTTTTCACTCCCTTTTGAAAAGTCCATCCAAACCGAACTAAAGTAAATGTTCCCAAACTGTAAAAATCATTTCCTCATAAAAAAGTTAACAAATTAAAGGATAAATATCATCTAGACCCCCTAAGGTTTATGCATATCTCACCTAGACCTCCTCCATTTTTCATATTCTCACCTAGACCTCCTGACATTAAAGTCCATCAAATTTTTTAACAGAAGTTTGTGAAATGACCTTACTGCACCTAATTATTTAATAATAAAAAATTACCATCACACATTTTAAGGACAAAATGGTACATATGATAATATTTTCAAGCTTATATCAGCAGAATCCGTTAGTCAATTAACGAAGGGGGGCTAATAGATACATGAAGCCCAACTTCAGGGGGTCTAGATGGGAATATGGAAAAGAAAAGAGTCGTCTAGGTGTATATGGACAAACCTTGGGAATCCAGGTGATATTTACCCAAAACTAAAAGGTTGAAATTATCTCATTTATGAAGTACTATAAAATACTTAATTTAGGTTCATTGCATTCGGTTTACCTCCAATAGTTGGCACATCAAAATTTTCTAAGGTTGCTATTGAACATGTTCCTTATCTATATACTCTATTTCATAGGTTCCATACAGCCAATTTATTCAAACTTTCAAACACCAAATCATACACATTTCTGAAAGTTTAAGGTGTTGTACAAATTTCAACCTATAGCTAGAATAGGAACGTTGAGAAGTTATATCGATGTTTGAATATACAAACCTCAAACCTCCATATCAATATATATATAGGGCACTGTCTGTATTGGACTCCTACTCTTAGGTCACTGCCTAATCTTGCCTAGAAAATCAAAAGCCACAACTTGTAATTGGTCAATTTTTAGCAAAAATTAAAGTTGATGTCTAAATTACGTAGTTGAGCTAATTTTTCGAACCATGTGAAATGGTGAAGTGAAGTAATTGAGCTAGTTTGATTCGCTCTTATAAGCCATTAGTTTTCATATATACGCTATAATGCAACAATGTAATCCTACATTGCCTAATATCATCTTGCATTATAAAAACATGTTTGATATTTGATGGTTCTACATTAATTTAAGTTTAATCAACCTCTCATGTAATAGGGAAGAAAAAATGGACATTAAAGATCGTCTATGAAAATTTTCTCAGCATTGTAAGTATAAATAAAAAATATATAGGATTAGATTTATAATATACTCTATGAATCTAGAAAAATCATGTAATTTGAATTTGTTATAAGAAATACTCCCTCCATTCCATATTAGTTATCCACTTGTGGGAGTAAGGGCCTGTTTGGGAAGCATACTTTGCTTCTCAATTCATACTTTATGTTGTATTGTTCAAAAGTATTTTAGTATTATGGGTTGTTTGACTCATATTATACTTCCTAATTTCAGAAATCATGCTTCATCATTCGGCCCCAAAAGAGAATCACCAAATTAGGTGATTCTCCATACTAATTTGCTTCCCAAAAATCAGAAATCATCACAATTCTCTCCTATCATAAGGAAATACTCTCTAGATTCAAGAAGTACGCTCCATCTTCTTCATTTCACAATCGCACAAAAATCAATTAGGGAATAATTTATGGGGAGGTGTTGTCTATATTTTTTCAAATGTAATAAGAAATAACATTTTCAAATGGAATAAGACATTGCATTTTCAAATGGATATGTGAACCAAATCATATAATAAATATTTTATTTTTATCCAATATTATACTTTTAAAATAAAAATTTAAATCCTTCAAAAAATATAATTATTCAATGTTTTACCCAAAAAAAAGAAATCTCAAAGCAAAGAATATCACCAAATATGATTTTATGGAAGCACCAACTCCATCAAACATAATATGCTTTCAAAATGAAGCCACGTAGACTTTCATTTTTTTTTAGAGTGTAACAACAGACACGGATCTACATAGGGCGAGTGGGGCGCCAGTGAAGTGAACTTTTTTTTTTTTACCTTATTTACTCTTGAATTTTAGTTATTTTCCCTTATGCCCCCACTAAATTTCTTATAAAAAATCCTTAAAGTCGTTACTGAATTTTGTTTTTCTTACTTTACTTACTCTTTAATTTTGAATATTATTATTCCGCTTTCATTGAGACTAAGCTCTAGTCCGTCATTGAACGGGTGGATGTTTAACCTTCACCAATTTATAAACACGTTTATTTTCTCATCATGATTGGATGGGGGACACTTTTAACAAAATGATTCCATGGTCTTGTACTCGGCACATAATTTTTTTTAATTTAAACTTCAATTTGCATGCTGGGTCATGATTGGTCATAACCATGTAATTCAGAACTTAAACCAAAGAATACAGGTAAATACAAGGATACACTGTCTAACTAAACCAACACTAGACATAATTCATATAACTATTACAAATGTCGTGTAATGTTTGTCCAAACATTGGAAGGACACTTCCTTCTTACTGTCCCAATTCCCCTCTCTCTCTCTCTCAGTTGAAGAACAAGAAAGAAGAAAGTGGTAATTTCAAGGAGAGAAATGGACATTTTGGTGGTTTAACGTTACAGGCCCGGCATTAACCCTCTCCCCTCCGCTTTCCACGGGTATACGCTAGAGAGAGAGAAAGTGACACATAAATATATATAAATATATATATATATATATATATATATATATATTGTTATTAGTACAAAAATGTCAAACTAACCTTTTATTTTTCCCCTATATAACTTCATCACTACCCAACCCAAACCTTCCCCCTCTTCCTTCTCTCTCTTCATTTTGCTTTGCCTTTTCAGCACCAACACAATCCTTCTTCCCTCAACCACCTCTCCCCCCAAATCCCATCATTTCTAACCCCACTTTTCCTTTCCACCCATTTCTTAATCCCCTGTTTCCTCTGTTTTTCACTCCTCTGTTTTCCTCTGTTTAGTACAATCTCAAATTTCTCTTCCATTTCAATCTCATTTTTGTGAATTCTCAACTGGGTCTTCAATGGACAAAGAGTACTTCCTTAATGCTGGAATTCAACCTCCATTGCACTTTGAACCATCCCAAACACCCACCTGGAAGACCCTGAATTGCCCGCCTGACCAATCTTCCGACTGCTTCTTCAACCCCAATTGGGACAAATCAACAACAGACCAGTACACCCACTTTGATTCAGCTCTCAGCTCCATGGTATCCTCGCCGGGGGTCTCCAATTCCGGCGTCTCCAATGACAGTTACTCCATCCGTGAACTTATCGGAAAATTGGGTATCATCTGCAACTCCGGCGAGATCTCGCCGGTAACAATGGCTGCAGCTTCTCACATTATCAATGGTGGTGGTGGAAGTAATAGTACTGACACTTCATGCTATAACACACCTCTGAATTCACCTCCAAAGTTGCATTTGCCAAATTTGGGAACCTCGGTGTCTACCAAACCCGCCTTGCCGGCACTCTCCGGTGATCCGGGGTTCGCCGAGAGGGCTGCCAAGTTTTCTTGCTTCGGCAGCCGGAGTTTCAATGGCCGGACGAGCCAAATGGGGCCCAACAATGCTGAATTTTCTTATAGATCCAACCCATTTATGGGAGGAGCAAATTTACCAAGAGTTTCGAGTAGTCCCTCACTGAAAGCTTCTGGATCTCCAATGGGTGTTCATGAAAATAAGAATTGTGAGCAAACCCATATGGAAATGAGATCAAACAATGGTTTGGGAATGGTGACTGATAAGAAATTTAGCAAATTATCAAGTTGTGGAACTGAATTCCACAGTCCTAATGAGACAGAGTCCTCTGTTTCTGAGCAAATCCCAATTGAGGACAACGGATTGGGAACACCAACGGAGTTGAATTCCAGGAAAAGAAAAGCTGTTTCCAGAGGAAAATCCAAGGAAATTGCATCACCTCAGTCTCCCACTAAGGTATAAACTAACACACACACAAAAGTCAAACTTATTACCAATTTTTCTTTCCAAAATTTTATTCAGATTTCAATAACTTTGTGAAATTTTCTTTTTAGGTAGTGGAGACAGAGGATGATAGGAATAAGAAGCGATCCAAACCGAATGAAGGGAATGAGAACGAAAATGGTGGCATTAAGACAGAGGGGGGAACCAATGGTGGTGGTGATGAAGCCAAGACCAGCCCAAAGCCACCTGAGCCACCAAAGGACTACATTCATGTGAGAGCAAGAAGGGGTCAAGCCACCGATAGCCATAGTCTCGCCGAAAGAGTGAGAATTTTAAATCACTTCTCTCTGTGTTTTCATTTCATCCAAATAATAGTCAGCTTGGTGCTAAGATTGCCAAATTTTGGTATTTGCGCAGGTTAGAAGAGAGAAGATCAGTGAAAGAATGAAGCTTCTCCAAGACCTTGTACCAAATTGCAATAAGGTATGTAAATATATATATAATATATATACCGAAAATGATCTCTTCTTCCTGGATCAACATAAACATACTCACTTTTTATATGTGATTGACATAAATAAATGACGGTCAATATAAAAAGTAGTGAATATGCTCGTGTTCATGGATAAGTTTCCAAAATGGGGGTCCATTACTAAGATGGGAATGAAATTCACATTGTAGGTAACTGGAAAGGCACTAATGCTGGATGAAATTATAAATTATGTGCAGTCGTTGCAACGCCAAGTTGAGGTAAATTCGGATTTTTGATTAACCACTGTCAATAGTTTATAGATTGGGGATCATTATTCATGTATATGAAATTTTTGTTTGTAGTTTCTGTCTATGAAGTTGGCTACTGTGAACTCAACACTGGACTTTAACATGGATAGTCTCCTCCCAAAAGAAGTAAGTTCATGGCACTTCATATAATTTGCTTTGTGAGTTTAACCTACTATATGAATATATACATATATCATATATATATATATATATATATATATATGTATAGGTTGAAATTGGACTTGATGTGTTGTGTTACTGCAAAATTACAGATATCACAGCCAAATGTCTCATTGCCTCGTCCAACATATCCAATAAATACCTCAGCATTACCTTTCTATGCACACCAGCCCCACCAAAGCCCACATGGACATCCCATTGTTTCCAATGGGATGCAATTAGCTCCAGTTGATGAATTTGCACAAGGTCTTGCACAGGTGATTAACTTTCTACAATTTCCTCAACTATACATTAAGATTAGAAATACAATTTTGTTTTTAACTCAAATTCTAATTTTGAACTCAATATGTTCAGTTTTCGACATTCTGTGAAGATGATCTGCAAAGCATTGTTCATATGGGTTTTGGAAATCAAGATGCAACATTTCATTCTTATGGCTTTCATGGCGAGAAGTCTTTCGAAGAAAACAACTAATATTAACGCAGAGAGTCATGATATGGAGTTTGACAGTCAAAATCACTCGTGCTCTAATATTAACGCAGAGAGTAATTATATGGAGTTTGACAGTATCACTCGTACTTATATGATTGATGTCGATGACATAATCTCCCACTAACATCAAACAGTCGGATTAGTCCCACTTTAAGACGGAATACTATTATAATTTTATAATAAATAAGGTCTACGTATTATTTTGTGATTTATAACAAGTATCTGATATGAAAATTGAGCTCAGATCAGCATTTCATTGATCCTTGACTCAAGACTAAAGAGGAAGAGTCATGCTGATGTACATAGAAAGAGATTTATTTTGATTTTATTTTTGCGAATCATTTGGTCTTGTATTGTATTTTCTTTCTTTTGGGTATTTTTATTTATTTATAATATTCAATGTATAAAACTAGAGACAGTTGTATGTGGTAGTAGTGCCAAGTCACAAAGCACCGCTTGTAAGATATATTTTTAACTAGAAAAATTAAATGAGAAGTGTTAATTCCACAAGCTTTCATTTTCTTACATATCATATAGAAGTGATATATATTGACACGAAATATAGGGATTTGATTGCGAATCTTGATGTTGGTAATGTGATTTTTTTCACTGTTAAAACGCGTATTTCGGTGAGCTTGATTGTAACTTATGTTGTAACCAGCTGTCTGAGTGGGGCTCTAATCTCTTAAAGTCATAACTTGAATGATTAGGACATTGGTTTAGCTTCATTTTGAGTCAACCACCATTTCTGGCGCACTTTGGGCTCCTCCTGTAATTTTCATACAATAACCAAAAATAGAAGTCACTATTTTTCTCTCTCCCTCTGTCATGATTCACAATCGCAGTTTTGATTGTTATTGTGATATTAAAAGAGAGTATCAATATCGAATAATAATATTGACATCTTTTAAAAATATTATAAACTAAACGATAATTACATAAGGTTGAATACATCTTACCATCCTAGATAGTGATATTGCAAGACAGTTAATAATTATTAACCGTTTGGGTTTTACAATAATCTATCGTTGATAATTATTCATTGTTTCATTTCTGTCTAATAATTCGGTACAAATATCATATATATATATATATATATATATATATGTGTGTGTGTGTTTTTTGTGTAGAGAAGAAACCCATCAAGCAAAGGTTAGCACTATTCAATGTGCATTAGTTATAGTATAAAATAATGGAGGCATCAAAAGAATCCCAGGGTGGCAATGGTGAGAGTCTGACTAAGCCCAATGAATGAATCTGAGGGCTTTAATATCTCATCAACACTTTTAAATATATTGGGTGAATAGGAAAAGGTTAGGGTAGTGGAGTTCAGGTATGGAAAGATACCCTTAAGAATAGATTAATCATGTCATGAGAGGTGGTTAGTAAAAATCCATGTTTTTGGGGTTCAACAAAAGATTTCTTAGTTGCAGCCTTATCTTTATTTTATTAAAGAGTTGTATTATTGGTCTTCAAATTAATGTAATTAAATTATCCAAAAGATTCTTCTAAATTAATATTATGCATACAAAGATGAATTAACCAACATAATTTAATATTGGGGAAAAAGTTTAGGTGAGAGTTGTCCACGAGGATAAAAAATAGAACCAATCATATTGTAAGATGGGTCTGGCAGTAGAACTTTTAATTTGTTTAATACTGAAGTAATTTGGCTTATTCAAGCTTAAATGGATGGAGTTTTCTTTAATGTTCTGGTATTAAAGATGGCGCCAAAGATCATATTGAGATGTTCGGTCTAATCATTTATCATCATAGAGATTGATTACATTCACCTCTATTATGAATGATTCGTAATCTATCAAGAGAGATACTATTCGAGAGACGTTCGTGTCTTGAATGTTCAGTCTAATCAGTTATCGTTAACTTTTACTAACACGAAGGTTGTAATTTTTTTCAATTAATTAGGTAGTCCTTTTCTCATTAGGATTTGAATTATCACATCTCAAGTACTCGGCAGCAACTAGTAAACGTTCCCATTAATTATGAAAGCTAAATTTAGGAATTCATATATGATTAAAAAGTGCACTCCTAAATAATTATTTTTTTCAAAAATAATTATGTGCTTTACTTTCTCTAAGTAATGACAAAAATAATTATGTGCTTTACTTTCTCTAAGTAATGATAAGCAATCACCATATGTGGCCTAAAAGACCTTGTTTGTGCCCTGAAAAGAAGGGTAAATACAATCTAAGAGCCCTATGTTGAAGGTTGTTAGTGGTGAGTGACACTTCAATACAGCATTGATTACTTTCATATTTGTTTATGACTTCTTTAAATCAAGTGGTACATTACATTGCCTCTTTTATGAGTCATTTCAACTGTTGAGTCCAAGCAAATTGCAGAGTGGACCTCAACTCTTGAATCCAATTAGTAAAACAGTAATCATATATGCAGGTACTATAGAGTCTCCCATTATTCAAGACAGTTATATGCTATTAAAAGTGGAAGATACATTCATGAAGCTATACTGTTGTTGTTTAAATTGATATACATCATGATTTCCCGCAGTATCGGTTTCAGTCACGATCGCAAGAATAGTGCACGTGTAACCGATTTGAACAATGTCGCTTTTAAAATGAGTACCGGTGTTGCGTAATAATATCAGCATCTTTCAAAAACGAAAACGTTACCAATGGAATGATACCGCAAATCATGTTATATATATGCATATGTGTGTATATATATATATATATATATATTGAGCCATTAGTAATGGGTATTAGTTTCCAGGTGAATTGTCATTGTCAAATCCTGAATATGATGTCCTACAGAGAATGAAAAGGGTCGAATCCTCCCAAATCAGTTTCAGACTTTCCTGCAAAAAATGACAAGAAAATGAAATCTTATCAAGAAAGGTTGGTTAGGAGAGACTGAAGGAAGGGTTTTGGCTGTTTTTGAAGGGTACAATAATTAATAATGATAAATTATTAAGGGTACGTGTCCAATTAATCAAGTGACACTCTTTTTTGCTACCATTTATTTCTTTTATGGCACTTTCACTCTGGGTGGGTATTTTCCTTTGTAGGGGAGAAAACACAGGATGTGAAAAGACCACCATCATTTATATTTCACCAACCATTTACATATCATATTATGCCCTCCAACTGTAAACATTGTGCTTTTCTGAGAATTTTCTAACACTACAACAAATAAAGCTTTTAGTAATCCACGGCAATTGGTACTAAAACGGATAAAAACTGCAGTAATAGATTACAATGACAAACTGTGAATTATCATCTAAAGACCCGTCATTAAAGGATTTTTAATTGTAGTGTCACTAAAACTATTATCATACTTTATATCTCTCAGCATAGAAAAATTAACTTTTTGTTGTATAATGACTGATAATTCCAGTCTGCCACTAAATTTCTGGCACTAAAAGCACTTTTTTTTTTTTTTTTGTAGTGCAAGATTTTCACTATCAATTTTCAAAAAAGGCTATATTCCAAAATTTCTACATATAATCATCTGTTTGGGAACCATTAATATCTGTGTCACCATCATACATTTTACCCCTATCCTCTGTTTGGTGTATGAAATTTTTACCATGTTTGTTTTGGTTCACCAAACGCGCCTCAAATGGTCACTTTGTGGGACAAAATGCACCAACCAGATTGAGTTCAGGTGCTCAAAGTAAAGGGAGGTGGTTGGAAATACCCCTCCAAAGGGACCTTGTGACCCTGTGAATCATAGTTTCTCACTGTCAAGTAAAAAGCTCTAAGTGGTTTTCGTTTTGCAAATAAAAGCAAATAAATTGAATGTGACTTTTTTCCATACATATCTATCGAGTGTTGCTCTCATAGGATACCATTATATGCTCATTCTCCTAATAACAAGCTACATGCCAAATGCACCTAACCTCCTTGCTTCGGAGCATGCTTGTCCGATGCGGTATCGGTTTCGGCCAGAGTTGGAGACTCGAACTTTATCGGTCTTAAAAATGAGTATCGGTATTACTTAACAGTTTCGGCACATTCTAAAAGCGCATTGTAAACCATACTTCACTTGGTTGATTGTTTTATTGAAAGTTTTGGTGTTGGGTAATTTTTTGTTTCCTTTTCATGTCCCAAAACAATGCCCTCCAATCTAAGAGAAGCAAACAATAAATAAGGGGCCTATGTGGTTTAGGTTTTTGTAACCAACTACTGAAACAGAAAACAATTGTCAAAAAACAATAAAAGCAGTTTTACAGAAACATGTATTTAGAAGGAAAAAAACAAATTCCAAGGGACCTTCATAATGTTTTGTTTTTTCTAATTATCTGAAAATGGAAAATATTTTTCAGAAAAGTGAAAGTAAATGTGCCCAGAGGTTCCTTTCTGCTCTTATATGCCAAAAAGACAAATAAGATTTGCTTTGCTCTCACAAGCTTCTGTACAGTCCTGCCTAAGTAGGGCTCTAAGAGGTCTGAACAGCATCTATATTTGATTTGTAACATTGTTTTACACAAAGTAGTTACTTTGGTACTGACTTGTACAGCACAATACATTCAGAAAAAATAAAAATAAAATTCAAAATTTTCAAGACACAATGATTTAAGAACAATGAACTGTAGGAATAACAATTCATAAAAGTTCAAGACTCCTATCATTTCTTTCTTTTTTCAGTTGGGAGTTAGCATATGTAAATAGTGAAAATTATAGTCCCAAGTCCATTTGTAAGACCCAAGATCTGTTAAGCCCATGTAATTGTAAATGGCGAATGACCCATATATTTAACCCATAAGGTAGAAGCGGGTCCATCAGTATTAGGCCACTCCCATGAAAAAAGGGAGTGACAACCCACTACCTAAAGGGAGTGGGTAGTTATTAAAAAAGTAGGTCATGACCCCATGTATTTAGGCCATGATCCTTGAGCTTAAAAAATATATAAAGGACCTTGAGGATCTAAATAAAAGGTATATTTGATGTAAGTAAATTTTTTGACATTTACATTTGGTGCCGTCTGTGGGAAAGCGACATATTGCTTTTTCACTTTCAAAAGTCTTTCTTCTTAAAAGAAAACATGGTGTCTACCCGATCAACAAACAATTAAGTCAGGTTCGAAGAAGTCATGAGAAGGTTGAAAGCTGTAGAGCAGAGAAACGCCGCCCTTGAGCAGCAGAACGCTGAACTACTCCATCGAGTGGCTCAGGGTCCTTTTCCTTTCCAAAATTCTAATCCAGCAGATTGCACAGATGAGCCAGAGCCCTCCAACTCCCATCACGAGCGAGATGTATCAGCCGCCCGAAAGGACAAAGTGCCAAGGGAAGAGGAGGAATCCTCTCATCCCATAACGAGGGGAATATCGGCAATGCATGCCCCGACCCTGAACGACCTACACGAAATGGCTGCCAAAATCCAGAGAGACGTGATGAAGGATTTAAAATTGCAGACCCCTGATGATCTGGCCATCCATGCGACAACAGATATGACCCAATCTCCATTCACAAAATAAATTGAGGTAACAGAATTCCCGAGGAAGTTTGTACTACCAACTTTCACACTCTATGATGGTACGAAGGATCCACTCGATCATATCTACCAGGTGCAGACCAAAATGACCATTTATGGGAGGACCCAAGCACTTCTGTACAAAGTCTTTTCAACCAGTTTGACAGAGGCACCACTTCTGTGGTTCAGGAAGCAGTCCCCCGGATCCATCAGTAGTTGGAATGACCTCTGCAGGCGCTTCATCGGTCAGTACTTCAGCAACCGGAGCCAGAGAAAAACGATATTAAGCATTTTCACCATGACCCAGGAAAAGGGAGAGAGCCTCAAGAGTTGTTTTATCCAGATTCAACGTGGAGATGTCTTCTATTGATGACTGAGACCAATTGTCAGCAGTAGAAGCATTCCGTATGGCAGTCATCCCTAGCACAAAATTCCACTATTCACTAGTAAAATGGCCCCCTGCCAACATCGGTGAGCTCAACTCTAGAGGGCAAGGGTATCTCAGAATAGAAGAAGAGGAAACAGTCAGGCAAAGAAGAGCCTCACTGGTAATGGTGGAGGCAAAGTCTAAAGAAAGGATGAGGGATCAGAGGCCTCAACGACTCGATCCATGCCAACAAACCTCATCATCCAGAATTTCAGACAAGCGTCAACTGACGGAAGAAAGAACCACTACACTCAAAACCAGCCTTGGAAAACTCTTCCAAGAAAATAAAAGCAAAGGGATTTTCAGACCACCTCCGCGGATCAGACAACTAATGGAGTTGAGGGACATGACCAAGCACTGTGCCTTTCACAGTGAGTATAGCCATCATACAAATGACTGCAGGAACCTCCGAAGGCAAGTCGAGGCAATGATCACCAAAGGGGAGCTTGCGGATTACATAGTGAAGGATCAGCCGAGACCGGACAAACCACATAGGACACAGCCAAATAACTCTACATCAGGACAACCAGTGAGGGTCATCCACATGGTCCAAGGAGGTGAAGAGGTATTAGAGGCCGAAGGAAGCAGAAGGTCAAAGCTGAGAAAAACACACAAACTCAGACGAATCGGCGAGGTTTGCCAAACAACCCTCATTCAAGGAGAATCAAGAATTATGTTTTCAAAGGCCGATATGCAGAACATTCAGACGCCCCACGAAGATCCTCTGGTAATCACTCTTCTGGTAACTAATTGTCTGATCAAACGTGTAATGATTGATCCAGGAAGCAGCACCAACATCATGACGAAGTGGGCCTTCGATAAAATCGGAATTGATGCATTACAGTTGTGCCCGGATCGAACACCTCTGGCCGGTTTTGACGGACGACGCGTTGAGCCAATAGGTGTAGTCCATTTGTCAGTATCGGCGGCACTCCGAACCCTGAAAGAAGCTTTTGTCGTGGTGGATGTCAAACCATCGTACAATCTTCTGATGGGACGAGGGTGGATCCACCGGATGCAAGGTGTTCCTTCGACACTCTATCAAGTCATGCGGTGCCTCGATCCGAATGGAGTGGACGTAACAGATATGCCTGGAGACTAGGTAGCAGCGAATGAGTGCTACTAAGTATCACTGAAGGATCTGAATCCAAAGAACAAACAAGTCATGGAAGCGTCAGAAAAGTCCCTGTACAACGAGAAATAGCAATTACAGTCAGACCCTCCCTCTGAGGGTCAGGAGACTCAGGAAACCATGAAGCCCCTAGAAGAGGTAAATGTTAGTCGAACGAATCACACCAAAGTTACATTTATCGGCTCGTACTTCCAGGAAGAAGAAAAGAACAAGTTGATCCACTTCCTTCGGTTAAACTCAGACGTGTTCGCCTGTTCCCATCTTGATATACCGGGAATAGATCCCTCGGTCACTCAGCATAACCTAAACGTTGATCTAGAGGTCAGACCGGTGA
Organism: Cornus suecica; assembly: GCA_963922005.1. Lineage (NCBI taxonomy): Eukaryota > Viridiplantae > Streptophyta > Magnoliopsida > Cornales > Cornaceae > Cornus > Cornus suecica. Next base: position 68,098,573 of record OY998239.1, read on the forward strand.
GACAGAAGCAGAGGAGGTTCGGAGTAGAAAGGAACCAAATCATATCCGAGGAAGTGGGAAAGCTGCTAGAGGCCAGATTCATCAGGGAAGTGAAGTACCCGTCATGGCTATCAAACGTGGTGATAGTCAGAAAAAAGAACGGGAAATGGAGAGTCTGCGTGGACTTCACCAATTTAAACAAGGCCTGCCCGAAGGACTATTTTCCTCTGCCAAAAATTGATCAGATGGTGGATGCCACATCAGGATATGACAGACTCTCATTTCTTGACGCATACTCCGGCTATAACCAAATCCCGATGAATCAGGCTAATGAGGAAAAAACATCCTTTATCATCGAGGAAGGTACGTACTGCTATAGAGTAATGCCTTTTAGACTTAAAAATGTAGGTGCCACTTACCAGAGACTAGTTAGAAGGATATTCAATACATAGATGACACAGTGGTGAAAAGCATAATGAAAGACGACTATCTCAGGCATATGGAAGAAGTGTTCGATGCACTCCGAAAATACGGTATGAAGCTCAATCCCGCAAAGTGCTCGTTTGGAGTCTCATCCGGACAGTTCCTCGGGCATATCGTTAACCGAACAGGAATTGAGGCCAGCCCATCCCAAGTCAAGGCTATGATAAGTTGCGAAGAGCCAAAAACATAAAAGGAGGTCCAGATTCTGACAGGAAGGGTAGCTGCACTGAGTAGATTCGTATCCCGATTGATAGACCGATGCAAACCATTTTTTCAGGCAATTAGAGGCGGAAAAGAAAGCGTATGGGGACCAGAACAAGCCGAGGCCCTTCAAAAATTAAAGTAGTATCTCCAGAATCCATCAATCCTTGCCTTGCCAATTCCAGGAGAGCCCCTGCATCTGTACCTTGCCGTATCCGCAGCCTCAACTAGCGCAACACTTGTAAAAGAAGACAAAAAGTGCCAGAAGCTGGTCTTTTTCAGCAGTAAGTCCCCGTCTGATGCAGAAACCAGATACACTATGGCAGATTGAGTCGTTTTTTCTCTAATCAATGCGAAGAGACGACTGAGACACTATTTTGAAACCCATCCAATCGTGGTACCAACCACCATGCCTATAAGAGCCACCATGTCCAAACCAGATCTGATGGGAAGAATAACCAGATGGGCGTTAGAACTCGGGACATTTGACATCACATATGTGCCAAGAACAGCCATCAAAGGTCAAGCCTTAGCTGATTTTCTCCTAGAAGCAGAGCCAGAATCAATTCTACAGGATCCAGATGAACTCGAGTGGACCCTCTATGTCGACGGATCGGTTGGCTCAGCAGGTTCAGGAATTGAGCTTGAAATTATAACACCAGACGAAACCCGAATCCAGCAATCAATTCATCTAGAGTTTTCTGCTACCAATAACGAATCAGAGTACGAGGCACTCCTAGCTGGACTACGACTAGCTCAGAGCCTCTGTATTAGAAGGCTCCGCATATTTAGTGACTCATAACTGGTGGTCAAGCAAGTTCAAGGTGAATATGACGCAGGGGAAAAGTTGCAGCCCTATAAGAAGCTGGATCAGATAGAGTTGGACAGATTGGAGCAGTATACCCTCAATCAGATCCCTAGAGAAGAAAATGAAAATGCAGATCGGTTGGCCAACATGGCTTCAGTCAATGATCAAGATCTGACCAGAGTCTCCTTGATCGACTACCTTAATGTCCCAAGCATCCATCAGCGAGATGTCGTGTGCGCAATACCTTGGGAGCCGAGTTGGATGGATCCTATAACAGAGTACCTCAGGAATGGCACCCTTCCTGATGATAAAGCAGAGACTCAGAAAATTCGCATAAAGTCAGCCAGATATGCCTTGCTACAGGGCCAGCTTTATAGAAGATCTTTCGGGGGTTCATACCTTTGATGCCTCACACTTTCAGAGGCATCAACCATAATGAAGGAAATCCATGAAGGATCATGCGAAAATCACTCGGGGGGACGAGCATTGGCCCACAAAGTCCTAAGCCAATGATACTTTTGGCCTTATCTCTCCCAGGATACTGAAGCTTATGTTAGAAGATGCAAGAAGTGTCAGTTCCATGGAGACTTCATCCATCCGCCATCAGAACTACTGAACCCCATTTTCAGCCCGCACCCATTTGGGCAATGGGGGATCGATGCAGTTGGACCGCTTCCCATGGCTTTCAGATCAGTGAATCAAGTATTAATAGCGACTGATTATTTCACAAAGTGGGTTGAGTCAGAATCTTACTCCACCATCACTCACAGGCATGTAATCAAGTTCATATGGACCAATATCATCTGCAGATTCGGAGTGCCAAGGGTGATAGCGATCGATAATGGAACGAATCTGGATAATTAGTGGACCAGACAGTTCTGCAATGAACATGGGATTCAGTTAAGAACATCATCAGTCGCATACCCTCAAGGAAATGGCCAGGCCGAAAGATCCAACAAAACAATACTGAATACTCTGAAGAAGGAGTTGGAAGATCATAAAGGAGTATGGCCAGACAAACTTCCAGAGGTACTATGGTCTTACAAAACAACTTCAAGAATCCCTACAGGAGAAAGTGCATTCTCAATGGCTTATGGAACGGAGGCAGTCATCCCAACAGAGCAAATAGTGCCAACAACCAGAACAGAGCTATATCATGAGGAACAGAACAACCAACTACTTGTTGATGGACTGGACCTGCTAGAAGAAAAACGAGATCAAGTCGCCATCAGGCTAGCAGCCTACCATCAAAAGGTCAAGAACGCCTTCAACAAAAAAGTAAGAAGACGAGAGTTCCAGGTGGGTGATATGGTATTAAGAAAGAAGATCAGGTTAGTCGGAAAGCTCAGGGAGAACTGGGAAGGGCCATACACAGTCACAGAAGTCATAGGACGTGGAGCTTATCGCCTCAGGAATAATGACGGCAATATGGAACCCAATTCAAAGAATGCCTCAGGAATAATTATTCATTTCATTTTTCAGAATAATTAAGCAGAGGTATCCAAGCCTAGCTTTACTGATATGTTTTTAAAATTTCCAAGTCTGTTATTCTGACTCAATCAGATGTTGTTATCTTTGTAATTCCCTGATTATAATAAGAGATGGTCATCCTTCTTGTAAATCAAATAGCCTGATTCATAAACATCAATAATAAAATAATTCCTAAGTGATGAGATGACAGAAGCTCATAAGCCTGACTCACACTTCCAGAGGAATAAAGATAAAAATAATTCCTAAGTGATGAGATGACAGAGGCTCATAAATCCTGACTCACACTTCCAGAGGAATAAAGATAAAAATAATTCCTAAGTGATGAGATGACAGAAGCTCATAAGCCTGACTCACACTTCCAGAAGAATAAAATTAAAAATATTTCCTAAGTAGTGAGATGATAGAGGCTCATAAGTCTGACTCACACTTCCAGAGGAATAAAGGTAAAAATATTTCCTAAGTGGTGAGATGACAAAGGCTTATCAGCCTGATTCACACTTCCAGAGGAATAAAATTAAAAATATTTCCTAAATGGTGAAATGACAGAGGCTCATAAGCCTGACTCACACTTCCAGATAAATAAAGGTAAAAATATTTCCTAAGTGGTGAGATGACAGAGGCTTATCAGCCTGACTCATACTTCCAGAGGAATAAAATATCAAGAGTAGAGGCAAATTAGTCTGACTCACATCAACAAAAGAATTAAATATTAAATAACATAAGCAAATAAAAGTGCATATTCTATTAATAAGCAAAATCGTTGTCTTGTATTACAAAAATTGCCCGAAGGACATAGTACAAAGTACAACATTACAAAATGAATATAGAAAATCCTAAGTATGGCTTGGACCGCTGAAGTCCTTCCCTAAGGAATCTACATGTTTGGTCGGTGGGAAGAATTCTATAGAGGGGTTGAGGGGGTCAGCAGGAAGATACCCTTTGAGGAATTCCGTGAAGAGGTTCTGAGCATGGCTAGGCTCGGGGCTGGCATATGGTTTCTGCACCCCCAACACTTCATCCATGGCATCAGGATCCTTGATCTTCCTCCTGGCTGGATCCTTCTCTCCAACAATGAAGCCCTTCCGCCAGAATTCACCAGCCACTATCCTATTCATCCTAGAATAGTGCTGGTGCATGTCAAGCCCTCCTTTCTTGCACATCTCCAGAGCAGACTGGGAGATGCCAAATTGGTGTTGAAGAGCCTCATGGTCATATGCAAGTTTCTCCTTCTCGCTAGACAACTTAGCATTGAGCTCTCTCTCCCGTGCAAGCTCATCCTCCAACTGAGCAACCCTAGAAGGAAGCTCCCCTAGCTGAGCCTTCAATTCATTCTCTCTGTCTTCCCCCTCGGCCAAGTCGGCCTTGAGACGCTAGACTTCTTTCACATCTGCCTCGTGAGCGAGGCATAATGCGTTGACACTGAAGAGAGCCTAAAAGAAAATTTTGAGGCAAAGTGGGTCAGCATTAAATAAAAAAGCAAGAATAAACATGAAATCAAACAGACACGTACCCCCAGTAACAAGCCCGGAGTTCAACCCACAATGAGGTCAGGGTTGGCCTCTCTCTGCACCTCAAGCTCTTCCGGTGCCCAAAGGTCCTTTGCCCGAGCTATCATTGCGGACATTGATGTAAGGCTGGAAGTGGACTGGTCAAAGGAAGCAGAACTCTTGTCCTTACCCTTATGCTTCATTTTCTTACTGGGTTTTTCTTCCCTCACTGGTCTGCTTCGGGCAGAAAAAGGATGGAACAGTTCAGGGATGGTGGTCTGCACAAGTGCAGACCCAGCAGTATCGCCCGCCACAACAACAGTCACAGCCTGATGTTCAAGATTTAGAGGCACTTCTTCTTGTCCTGCTGGTGGCGCGGCTATCTCCTCCACATCATCATCATCATCATCCTCGATTATTGGTCTGATCGGATCCATCATGATCTTGTATTTGGCTCCTAACCTTGATATACCCTGCAAATTGGCAGGAGTAAGCAGGTCAACGCATGATTTACGATCTGACCAGACCTTAGACTTCAGTAAAGAAAAACGGGCCTCTATATCCTGAGCCACAATGTCTGTATCGTCATAACCTAAAGACTTATACACAAAATCCGCTCTGAGCTGATCACACCCAGAGCAGAGGCACAACTCCTTATAGATAAAATAAAATGGAAGAAGGGCCAGACGCTTAAAGACACTCGGGATCGGCCATTTTCTAGAGTATGGATAAAACCAAGCCCCCTTTACTAGAACCATCTTCTCCTTCCAATACTTCTCCGTTTTTTCAGTCCCATGGCAGATCGCCCGACCCTTGAATGGGTAAAAGTTGTACCTCCCTTCACAATCCTTCAAGTCCACAATTTTATAACAAAGGAGAAGATCTGCCAGACCCAATGACAGCTTTTTATCTCTGTTTATCAAGATCAGCATTGAAATTATTCGAAGGAAGTTTAGGTTGACTTGCAGAGGGGTTATTCCTAAGGTGAAGAAAATGAAGTGAAAGAGAGGGTGAAGAGGGAATCGAAGCGCCTTTATCTGAAGAGCCGACAATAACACCTCATCCGGACCCACTCCGTCCCCCATCCTGAAGTCATAAGAAGGATCAAATTCCATCAGGGTCACCTCTTTTGGGATCTTACAGTCCTTCCTCAGACTTTTAATGTTCACAGACTTTCTTTTATGGGCTTCAAGAGGCTCAGCTATGAATGGGGCTGACTCAATAGAAGCTCCAATCGAGACGCCTTCAGGAGCATCGGTCCCTACATGATTAATTGGAACAGAAACCCCAACGGGCATAGTATCTGGAATAGCTACCTGATTATTCACCCCAGAAACAGTAATTTCCTCCTGATTGTCCGGCGCAAAAACTCCCAAGCTCGATAGGTTCAGACGACTGGGTATGGGCAAAGAAGGAGGTGGAGAGGATGAAGAAGATGGGTTTGCAAAAGGGGGCTGGGAGCATCAGATCCCCCATATTCCTGAGGAATTGTCCCTTTGGTCGATCTTATGGCACTACTATCAGACATGATGAAAATAAAATGATAACTTACACAGAGAGAACCGGCGAGAAGGAAGAGGAACCTCCGGCAACCAAAATACGAGCAACGGTGAAAGCTTGAGCACTGCTAGGAATTGTTTACAATATTTAAAAAGATAAGAGTAAAAAATGAAGCCATACAGGGGTTTATATACACTCGGACATGCCAACAGCCATCATTAAATGGCTGAAGAGGTGCGCTGATTCCCAATGTCTCAAATACAGTGAATAGCGAACCAATATCCGCCTTTGTGAAGTTCGAAAAACCACACGTCTATTAGCAATGATGGTGGTAATGTCAGGGCGCACAGCTGTAAAGCATTAATCACACGTGATTCGGGTCAAACCCACAAAACCGTATGTCAGACCCGAATGAGGCTAGTGTAAATAGTGAAAATTATAGGCCCAAGTCCATTTGTAAGGCCCAAGAACTGTTAAGCCCATGTAATTGTAAATGACGAATAACCCATGTATTTAACCCATAAGTTAGAAGCGGGCCCATCAGTATTAGGTCACTCCCATGAAAAAAAAGGAGTGACAGCCCACTACCTAAAGGAAGTGGGTAATTATTGAAAGAGTAGGTCATGACCCCATGTATTTAGGCCATGATCCTTGAGCTTAAAAAATATAAAGGTATCTTTGATGTAAATAAATTTTTTGACATTTACAACATCATTTCACTCTTTTTGCCACAGAGCAAATCACACTTTGTACCAAACCATTTGTAAGAAAAACAAAAAGCAGACTTTTTTTATCCATCGGAAGAATACAGTCAAAATTATTTCCACGATCATATGGAACTTGATGTCATAAAGGAACGTAAATCGATGTTTAGCTCGGATGGTTTTTTTTAGCTTCAGAATTGATCATATTTTTATTAGAAACTTATTTTCCATAACCAATAATTCTCACTTGTGTGTAACCGAAAATAATAATAATAATTCTCACTTGTTTGTGGTCACATTATGAGAATTTCAGCATCTATATTTTATTTTATAACCAATAATTTTTCTTTTGAGAACTGAGAACTTCGCCTTTGAAAACAATTTGGAAAAAAAATCATATTTTGTTACAAAATATGATTTTTTTTTTCGAAAAATATTTTTTTTTTGTGAAAATGTATATATTATATTCCAAAATATGATTTTTTTTTCGAAAAATAATTTTTTTGCAAAAAATATATATTATGTTCCAAAATATGATTTTTTTTCGAAAAATAATTTTTTGCGAAAGATATATATTATGTTCCAAAATATGATTTTTTTTCCGAAAAATATTTTTTTTACGAAAAAGTATATATTATGTTCCAAAATATGAATTTTTTTTCGAAAAATAATTTTTTTGCAAAAAATATATATTATGTTCCAAAATATGATTTTTTTTCTGAAAAATATTTTTTTTTACGAAAAAATATTTATTATGTTCCAAAATATGAATCTTTTTTCGAAAAATAATTTTTTTGCAAAACATATATACTATTATGTTCCAAAATATGATTTTTTGCATAATAGGATATATTTTTTGCAAAAATATTATTTTTCGAAAAACAATTCATAGTTTGGAACATAATATATATTTTTTGCAAAAAACTTATTTTTCGAAAAAAAATTCATATTTTGGAACATAATATATACTTTTTCGCAAAAAAAATATTTTTCGCAAAAAAAATCATATTTTCGAACATAATATATATTTTTCGCAAAAAATTATTTTTCAGAAAAAAATCATATTTTGGAACATAATATATACATTTTCGCAAAAAAAAATATTTTTCGAAAAACAAATTCATATTTTGGAACATAATATATACTTTTTCGCAAAAAAAAATATTTTTCGAAAAAAAAAATCATATTTTGTAACAAAATATGATTTTTTTTCAAAATTGTTTTTTTTTTTTTGCAAAAAGTATATATTATTTTTTCCGAAATAATTCACTAAACCCCCTTATACTATTGATGGTAGTTTAGGCATATTGATGAAATTGAATAGTATAGGGGACAAAATGGACACAGTAGAAATTAGTTGATTAAATTAGATAGTATAGGGGGGTTTACTGAAATTAACCCTTTATTTATTCCATGTAAGATGATATACACCCGAACTATGTGTGTGTGTATATATATATATATACACAGTGTTCTCTTTCCCATACTCACTTTTAATAGTAGCCATTAGATCAAATTTAATGATCACAATCCAAAGCCACTAAAATCTTTTTTAAATATTACAAAACCACTCTTTTTATATTTTAATTCCATATTTAGCTTTTTCAATATCACCCATATAAAACTAAATATGGTAAATTCTTAAACAAAAAAGTTAATTACATCAAAGACTAATAGTTGATCTTCTCCCTCACTTCATCATCATCAAATTATGAAATTGCATTCAAATATTTGAATAAATATTATTAACTGGTGAGTGCAAACTAAAGGTATTATATTTACCAAAAAATAAAAATTAAATTAAAGGTATTATAAATAATTCAATATGATTTTTTTATCAAATTAAAATCTATTTGATTTATTTAAAATTCAATCAATTTCAATTTCATAGAAAGGCTCTATACTAAAAAGAACACATTTTTTTTATTATTATAACCAACTAAAAACAAATTAAGATTGCTTGGATGATCAAGTTGTTTTAAGTTGTTACATTAATTCTATTTATAAAGAAGGAGCTAATTAAAGATACACAACCATGTTTAAGTTTGCAATGGAGAAATGGATTTCCAATTTGGCAATTTCATTTCGGCTAAGAAGTATCTTCATGGTTTCTTTGTTTCCCAAGACATGGCTGAAGGTGTATTTATTTGATTATCATTATTGCTTAGGTAATTACTGTTTTTGAATCAATATGGGTGGTATTGAAAAAGCTAAATATGGAATTAAAATATAAAAGAGTGGGTTTGTAATATTTTTTAAAAAAATTAGTGATTTTGGATTGTGACAATTAGATTTGATTTAATGACTACGATTACAAATAAATATATCTTATCTTAGTATCTGGAAAGCAAAAGAACACTACTATATATATATATATATATAGAATGATCGACACTAACAACTCTAACATGATCGACATTTGAATGATTATAGTACCCCCTTCTCAAACAGCTCATCTATCTTCATGCTTGTCGTCTAAGTTTTGAGTTGGAGAATTTTGAATGATTATAGTACCCCCTTCATATTTACTGAATAGTTTTTTATTTTTTAAAATTTTATTTACATTAGCCATCTACCACATTCAGAAGTGAAAAAGAGGACTAGTTTGAAGCATGATTTTCAAAATTGCAATCCTAACTCGTAAAATCCTACCATTGTAACACGATTTTACAATGATAATTCTACTCACATGTGTTATAAGATTTTCTGAGTTGAAATAATGATCTGGAAGTTAGGTACCTCATATGAAAGATTTAAAATCTTAATAATTTAACTCAATATCACAATATATATCCAAACTTATGGAAAAAAAAAAAATTAAAGGTCCAAAACCTTAATACTTTTGTTCATATTTTCTGTGAAATATATTTTTGTTGTTGTATAAATATATCCTTTTTCATAAAATAAACAAAATTATTTATTCTACGTACCATTCTATTTAGACAATAGGACCTGGGCCTGACAATACAAATTTGGGCTCTTAAATTCAATTTTGTTGACTGCCTCAGTGAGAGAAGCTTGTTCTCTGCCCAAATGAAATAAATTCACTGTTTTATGTAAAAAAAATTACTGTAAATTCACTGTTTTATGTAAAATCGTTTTAGGATATGTAAAATCGGAATCATAAAATTCTAGTAATTTGTATTAATTTTTTTAATAATTAAATATTTAATTTTAAATTTTAAATTATATTAAAATTTTCAAAAAAATTTAATACATTGTTCCATTAAATATTTTTTTATAAATTTAAGCCATATATTAGAATATTGGACTAAATCATAAAAATTTTGGACAATTCATATAATGAGCAAAACCATCAAATCATGAGTAAAATCATATAGAATCATAATAAAATAATAGAATCAAAGGTGTGCACGATACCTTCAAAAGTTGCAAAGAAATCTGAATAGAAAATTCCAACAAAAATTGTGAATTATCTTGTTCAAAGGAAAATAAATAAATAAAATAGGTTAAAACACTTTTTCTAAGAAAATGAACCCTTATTTGAACTTATTATAATCCAAGGACCACGCAGATAGATTCCCCCCATCGCCACAGAAGCTAGCTAAACTTCTAAGTTACATACTCAAACCACTATAAATAAATAACACCCATCTATGACATTCTTTTTAAGCCAAAAAAAAAAAAATATATAACATAAATGCAGAAAGCAAAATCTTATTACTTCACTGAATAATTAAAGTCAATAGCTACTGAAAACTCAGAAACATAAACTAAATGTATTTCCGCACAATTTCATTTGTAAGTTATGAAGTTTGACCATTGACAGACAATTTTATGCCAGAAATCCCCATTGAAAATTAGAGAACTCTAACCAACAACAAACTAGTCCTCCATAACTCAGTAGCAAACCAACCATAATACCAGAACGGTAAGCTCAGTACGACCATTTCGCCACATGAATTTTGCCGTTTATGCTGCCCCCTTGGCCGCTGCTTTCTGTACATAAGAGATGAAGAAAAACCCATTACAAGGGAGTCTTACCCTTTAACCACCTAAAATATATAGCATTATTCCCAGAACAAAAGTTAACGAAGAACTTGAGGGAAAGATAATTTAGTTAACACCGCGAAGGAGACTTACATTAGTCTCAGACTCGATCTTGTTCAGCTTTGCAAACATGTTACCATAGAACTTGGCGTCTTTTTTGTTGAACTCTTTCATCTTCTCCTTCAAGGTTTTGTACTCCAGCTTCACGTCCCTGATTTCAATACAAAGGAAAACAAACAATTCATTTAACACAAATTTCCACCAATAGCCAACTTATTTTCATACACCCGGCATTAATGATCAAGGCGCATACCTGTTATCAGGGTCAATTTCAAGAGCTTTCTTAATATCAAATTCAGCCAAATCCAGGTCAGCAAGGTTGATATATGCTTGAGCCCTCCTGTAAAGTGCCTTCACATTCCTGCTTTCTGTTGCTAAAACCTGCATATATACATATACAATAAACATGGGTAGAGGGGGAAAAAATCAAGAGCAAGGAAGAAGAAATACAGTGACTTAAATAGTAAGTACTTGATAGATTTTCAGCATAATAATAAGAGTTCTTATTTGTTTTAATTGTTTCACCATACCTTGGTGCATAGCTTCTCTGCCTCCTTGAAGTCCTTCAATTTCAGTTTACAGGCTGCATTGTTCAGATAGCTAGTTACTCTTAATACTTTCGCCTGCTTCTTTTCCTCTTCACCAAAATTAGTATCATACTCGATGTACTTTGCAGCCTGCATTAAAAAGAAACCTTCAGCGTGGAGCATTTGCATAACATGTTGTGAATATTTATCATTATTTATTTATTTATTATAATTGTTTTCCTTTTTATGTTAATGCAGATCAATTAACTTTACCTTCTCATATCTCTTAGAGGCTCTCGCATATTTACCGGCTTTAAATAATGCATTCCCTTCTTCCTTCCTTTTGCCAGCAGACTCGATCTTCTCTTCGGTGTTCATATCCCATGATTCCTTCTCCTGAATGCAGAACAAATATCACCATTAGATAAATATACAGGACTGCAATAGCCAATCACACCATCTAACACAACGCTGTTATCATACAGAAGGCACTGACCTTATCAAATGAAACCAGCTCCACTTCATAGAACACAGTTGAGTTTGGAGGAACTACAGCCAAATCCTGCTTTGACTCGGATCCACCAAAGGCATACTCTGCTGCAATGGTCACTATTGCTACTTCTCCCTTCTTCATTTTCATCACCGCTTTGTCAAGCCCAGCAATGACTTGCTCTGTTCAAGATGTTAAAAAAGTTGAGACGAATCACAGGCACAAACACAACAGTGACAAAACCTCAAAACTTGTAACTTAATAATACCTTCGTCTGTCTTAAACTCAAACAGATCTGCTCCATCCTCGTGACCCTTCTTAACAAAGACTGTACCATCCTGCAGTTTCCCAGTCAATTTCACTGGGATGTGCACAATAAAGCATGAAGTGAGAAACTACACAAAGTCAAACAATTATCCAGCAAAAAGTGAGACTCTTATGTTTAGCAACTAACATTTGACTACAGCCCCTTCATTTGGGCGCTCATATCCCTCCCCTTCCTTCAGGGTCTTCTTAACAACCTTCCTATCATCTGTTACTTCAGTCACAGTCTTCCATGACACCAATTCAACAGTTATATGCAGTGTTGCATTCGGTGGCACTGCCCCTTCACCACCCGAGGCTGGCTTGCCATTCTCACCAAACCCATCTGCACCAATCAAAATTAACAACAATTACATGATAAATGCATTACAAAAGACTGCACCAAAATCTATGCATAAAAAATTAGCTGCACGTCAGAAGCTTACATGGTGGTTTCACTGTCAAAAGAACTTTCTCTCCTTTCTTCATTGTTTTTACAGCTTTAGCCAGAGCAGGGCAGAAGTAACCTGTTTAAACAAGTAGAATTAATAACCAAAGCGTAAATGTCATAGCAATTTAAATGGGAGAAGGAGAAAAAGGTGGGAGGAATTTACCCTCTCTTACAGTAAACTCTACTCCATCTGACCCTGCAACCAAGGTTCTATCATCAAGCCTGGCTTCAAACTTAACTGCACCCAAAGCAAGAAGCACAAGGTATATATTTAATTCAAACTACCATACTATAGGTTAATATTAAATATATGGAAACAGCAACAGTATCCAATACTTTACCCAGAACTTCATCAAGATCCTTAGGGTTCTCCCATTTCTCCCCTTCAGTAATGATCTTTTTAAATATTCCACCGTCCTTGCATATATCCTTGACACTGACCCAGGATAGTAATTCAACATCGAACTGAAGAGTGGCATTCGGAGGAATGGTCGGGGGAGAACCAGACTCGCCATAGGCAAGCTCTGGGGGAATGGTGAAAATGGCATTTTCCCCCTTCTTCATAGTCTTGATACCTTGATCCCATCCCTTTATTACTTGACCTGTCATGACAAACACACACAAATATCATAATATGGATGGACCAACTAAAGCAGTGCAACCAGATCTTACATCACTGAACATGTCAAGCTAATATTCAATAACATATGACTAAGGTACCATGACCTATTACAACTTTGTTCCTAGCAAGACATCCTACGTGAAAAGAAGAGACGTTTCCCTCTGAAATCTGGAAGAAATTTAACTTATATGAAGTTATTACCAAATTCACTCTTCAATACATGAGTCCTTCAAATGTACTCTTACTATGACCACTACTTGGAAAAAAAATTCATTACTTCCACTTGCAGTGTAACAAAATTTGTAGGACCAAAAGAACAATCCATTCTCTCTATAGTTTTTCTCCTTTCTAGGCTTCTAGCTGGGAAAACATCGTAAGAAATTTTTTTTCCCTTTATCAAGGTTCGCAGATATATTGCGGTATCAGTCACAGTGTAACGGGCTCGGATCAATATCGGGTTTACATAATAGACTTGGTTATCGCAATCGTGAATTTGTTTAGAACTTGCACATGTTGATCAAAATGCACCGATACGCTACCTTTTACTACATGATTTAATAACTATGATCTTTTCATAAATTTTGGTGAATTTATGTAATATAAATTCATTATATATAAAGATGACTCATGAATGAATTTTTCGGTGTTGTCGTTATAAAAAATGATGAGTTATAAAAAAAAAATTAAGCGAGTAAATGATATTTATAAAATTAAGAAAAAGTCATTTGAATTTTTTTAGTAAGTAAAGGCATGGTGAGTTTAATCCACCTAAATAAAAAAGTCATTACAACAAAAATGAAAGCACCACCTAATTAAAGGTAAATTAAACAATCAAATATAACCTTAAAGATATTTTCCTTTTATTCCATCTTTTTTATTGCCATTTCTCTCAGTGTCTAAGCAGCGGCTTCCCAGATCTACCTCTCTTTGCCTTTTCTCTCTTTATTTCTCTTTAATCAATTGGCTATCTTTTTTCCCAACTCTATATATCTTTTGCAATTTCTCTCTCATCTCTGCAATCAACCGAAACCCCTATTCAAAAACCCTAGAATGGTGTTACAAACCGGCTGGAACCTGCGTTACGATTTCCGTATCGGCCAATCCAATCCATATCGAACGGTTCGGGTGTGTAAACCGGCACCCACCGCTATACCGAGCTATAATGGTAACAGTCAGTCAAGATTCCGTTACATACAAACCGGCCATTTCTAAAAACCTCTCCCTTTATGCATAGTATGCATTGCTTACAACTCTGAGAATTTTTACATTATAAATTCTTGCTTGCAACAACTTAAATTGTAAAGCTACAAGTTAGCATGGCAAATATAAAATTGAGACGTGTGCGCTACAGCATATGAGTATAAATGCAGGAATAGGAAAAGTACGTTGGCTCACATTATTGGTAAGACCGTAAGAACAAGTACTTGTGCATACACAGACAACTACAGACACACAAAATCCCAAGATAGTTACTAAAAGAAAAACTCACAAAAGGGAATAACACTTGAAATTATCAGAGTCTTGCTGACACCTAAAATCCATTTTTTAAAACTGTTAACACTCATAGTGGGCGCATATCCTCACCATCAAACTGTGAAATTGCCCACGTGAAAGATCATCAAGCTAAAAGTGACAAACTACATAGAATAAAGAACCCATTATAAATAATAATAAAAAGGTGACTGCAACTTTATTTCCATAACCGATAATATATTATCAAACTGAAATCCATAAACGGTAATATATGATCAAATAGATATTCAAACAATTGTCCCATTTCTATATACGTTTTAATAAGTGGATACATAAAACAGATTTATAGCAAATGTAGCAAATAAACACAATACTGGATTGGCAATGAACTTCAAAACACCCTTTTCCCAACAGAAATGTCAACCTATTTACTAAACCACAATAACCTTAGCTTATTAATGAATTCTATTAATGTCATTTCTCGTCCCATATAAACAACCCAATCACAATTGATATATATCTATATACATATTTATATATATATATATATATATATATGTATGTATATAGATGTATATGAGGGTGTGTGTGCGTCATTAAGACTATACAATCGACAATCATAAAATTTCTTAAAACCCTAACCTTGGCCGAGAGTGAAGTTGAAAGGAGCCTCCCTATCACGACTCGAATCGAACTTTGTTCCATCAAGCAACGTCCCAGTATAGTGAACTGTATTAATCAAAAACACCATCAATATCAACACCAAATCAAACAATTTCAAATACACAGTTCACACAAAACAACATAAATCAAAATCGACTGATTCACCTTCAACTTCATCGCCATTATCAGGAGTGTCCCAGCCTTTGCCTTCCTTGACGAGCTTCTTCTTCAACCCTTCCTTGCCGATCTCCTTCTCCTCTCCGACCTTCATGATCGGACTCTCGTCGGCCATGTCCAAGTCGTCGCCCATCATCTCCTCCGCCGTCGGCATCTCGAAATCCTCATCCATTTCCCCAGTCTAGAGAGAGAAAATGCGTAGAAGGTAACGGAAATGTGAAGAGCGTTGTAGAGAGAGAAATTTTTAGTTGCGATAGGGGGAGGTAGAGAAGAAAGGGTTTTTATGGAGAGAGAGTGGGCTTGGGTTCTAGTGTTCTAGAGTCTTCTTAAAGGGTTTGGATTTCGGTTCGGAGCTTTAGACGAGTGTGATTGTGTGTGTGTGAAGGGTCAGGATGGTTCCAGAATCCAAACCCATTTTCCTCTCACTTTTTTAATTTGGTGTTTCTCGTGAAACTTAATTAAATTAAATTAAAACAAATTTTTAAGGGACTTTGGAAGAATTAAAAATATATCAAGAATAAATGTATAGTTTTTAATCATCATTTAAAAACTTTAAGAATTAAAATTCATTCATTAAAAGTTTTTAGTACAGTTTATAATCATTTCAAATAGCATTTAATATCATTAACAACTCATACCAATCTAAAAAAATTACCGGAATGAAGGCATTGCATTTGAATTATGGGACTGGAACTGGTTTAAAATTTAGTATTTAATTAGCGAACTATAGAGATATTTTACCAAAAAATAAAATATATATTATTGTGTATTCACTTAACTTTGATACACAATTGACGGAGAAAAAAAACATATTATGACATAATCATAAAGAAAAAAAAAATCGTGGGATGTGTTGGGAATTTGCTGGTAGATTTTTCCTTACAAGTTATAATTATAATGAGGTTTTCGTTTGTTTTAGTTGACTTTTTAGTGATTTTGTCCAAAATAAATATATATAATCATATACTTTCACATTTCATTTTGTAACATTCGTTATCCATTTTTTCGGTGAAAAAAGTAAGGTTCATTAATAAGGACGTATCATTCTGGATTACTCAAAACACTAATGCAACCACTCTTTCATTTGGGTATAACTGTTGAAACTATTTAGAAAACTTTCTGCCATTCTTTCAGATTGAGTTTTAGTATGGAATGAAATGGAATATAATCACTCTTTCGTTTGGGTATTCTCCTGGAATGAAATTTTATTGCGAAAAATGAAAATTTATTTTAAAGCTAAACCTATTAAATGATCATTTTATCTCCTATTTAATGATATTAGAATGAGAATAATCATTTTATTTCCATGTTTATTCTAATTCTATTTCCATGTTTATTTCATTCAATTCATGCCTATCAAACACAACATATGGTTCGGAGAAAATGGGAAAATGAACAAGTAACATTGAGCTAAAACATTTGTGTATAAATCATGTTTGATTCATAATGATGTGCAAGTTATATGACAACTCATTTCATAGAAAATATTTCTTTCCATAATTTTTTTATCTTTATTTTTTATTTGACATAAAATTAATTAGACTTATTTCTTTCTTACATTCAAATAGATGATCAATTGACGTAACTTCGAGATGAGGGCCACTGACATGCTTGGCCCTGTCAGTCGCCTAGGGCCTCCGGCCCAAGGACCATTTTGTTATTTATTTTTTTATTTTTAAAAAGTACTAATTTAGCTAAAACATTTTATATATATATATATATATATATATATATATAAATTTTCTAATACAATTCTAACTAAATTCTACAATTTAGGGACTCATTTTTTTTTCCTTTACAAAAAGAAAATGTAATACTACTATAGGCCCCCCAAAAATAATTTATTTTCCTACCTATAAAGGGAAAAAAATAATAGGTCCAAGCCCATTTGTTTGTATTAGCAGGCCCATGTTTACTTGTATAAAGCCCAAAACTAATTTGGGCCCATGAGATATTTTAACAATGTTTGAGGGTCAAAAGATAAGACCCACCACTTATAGAATGTGGGTGGTTAAAATGAACATGGGTCATGAACCCATGAATTTAGGGGCACAACTACTATTATTAAGGAGTAAAAAACTATCACTGTAGGATCTAAATTTGGCCATGAGAACCTTAATAAAAACATTATTGGTGTGAGCAAAAATATACACTTACACTTAGCATCGTCTATAGGAACGAAAAAGTTTGTCTTATTCGTTTTCATTCCAAAATTCTCTTTTGCTGAAATTGGTTAACCATGGTGTCTACTCGGTCAACAAATAATGATGCCCGGTTCGAGGAGGTGATGCGGCGGCTGGAAGCAGTAGAGCAAAGAAACGTTACCCTTGAATAACAAAACGCTGATTTGCTCCATTGAGTCACTCAAACGCCGATCCTTCTCTGAGATCCCAATCTAGCTGAAGGAGAGAGTCAGCAAAGGAATGTCAAGCACGATCCAGTTAACTCCAAGCAAAGGCGTGAGGATTCAGCCAATCAGGTAGGAAAGGGGCCAAAAGAAGAGGATGAATCATCACATCCCATGACAAGGGAGGTTACCGCATGACATATCCCCACTCTGAATGACCTGAACGAGATGGCGGCTAGGATTTAGAGGGACGTGATGAAGGACCTAAAGATGCAGACCCCTGGTGAGCTGGTTATTCACGCCACAACTGATATGTCTCAATCCTCTTTCACAGAGGAGATTGAGATGACTGACTTCCCAAAGAAGTTTGTACTGCCGATCTTCACCTTGTATGATGGAACGAAAGATCCGCTCGACCACATCTACCAAGTACATATGAAGATGACTGTGTACGGCAAAAACCAGACACTCCTATGCAAAGTATTTTCCACTAGCTTAACAGAGGCACCCCTGCTCTGGTTCAGAAAGCAACCTCCAGGGTCGATCAGTAGCTGGAATAATCTTTGCAGGCAATTCATCGATTAGTACTTCGGCAATCGAAGATAGAGGAAGAAAATCTCCAGCCTCTTTACGATGACACAAGAGAAATAGGAGAGCCTCAAGAGTTTCTTTTCTAGATTCAATGTGGAGATGTCTTCCATCGATGGCTGCGACCAATTGTCGGCGATAGAAGCATTTTGTATGGCGATTATTCCAGGCATGAAATTCCATTCTTCATTGGTGAAGCGACCTCCCAGCAACATCGAAGAACTCAAATCCAGAGCTCAAGGTTACCTCAGAATAGAAGAAGAAGAGGCAGTCAGACAGATGAGAACTTCTTTGGTAATAGTGGAAGCCAAATCCAAATAACGAATAAAGGATCAAAAATCTCAACATATTGGACCATCATTGCCTGTCTCATCTTCTAGGAAGAACGACAAACACCAACGGACATAAGAAAGGCCGACTCCTCTGAAAACCAATATGGGCAAGCTTTACCAGGAGAACAAGAACAAGAGGATCTTCAGACCCCCTCCGCCAATCAGACAACCGATGGAGTAGAGGGATGTGACTAAACGTTGCGCCTTTTATAGTGAATACGGTCATCATACCAATGATTGTAGAAATCTCAGGAGGCAGGTAGAAGTAATGTTCGCTAGAAGGGAACTTACAGACTACTTGGTGAAATATCAGATGAGGCCTGACAGAAACAATCAACCACCAAAGAACAATACTGCAATAAGACAGTCATTTAGAGTCATTCATATGGTCTAATGAAGGGAAGAGGCTGACGAACCAGAAGGAAGCAAGAGGTCAAAATTACGACAAGCCCATAAACTCAAATACACGGGAAAAGTGTTCCAGGCATCATTCAGACAAGAAGATTCAAGGATCACCTTTTCAGAGGCAGATATGCAGAAAGTCCAGACCCCTCATGAGGATCCTTTGGTAATTACTCTTTTGGTAGCCAATTGTTTGATTAAAAGAGTAATGGTAGACCCAGGAGGAACACCAATATCATGACAAAGTGGGCTTTTGACAAACTTGGAGTCGATATATCACAATTGCATCCGGCTCGAATTCCTCTGGTCGGCTTTGATGGACGACGGGTGGAGCCCATTGGAGTAATTCAGCTGTCGGTATCAGCTGCCCCGAAGAACCCTAAAGGAGAGCTTTGTATTGGTGGACGTCAAGCCATTGTACAATTTGTTAATGGGTCGAGGATGGATCCACCGCATACAGGGGGTCCTATCAACCCTACATCAGGTCATGAGGTGTCTGGATCCCAATGGCATTGTTGTGACAAACATACCTGGGGACCAAGTGGCAGCGAAAGAGTGCTACGCAGTAACTCTGAAAAACCTAAATTCCTAGGGGAAACAGATAGCAGAAGAGCTAGAGAAGCCCCAGTAAACGAAAAATAGTAATTACAGTCAAACCCTTCCGATGAGGGTCAAGAGGCTCAGGTTACTACAGAGCCATTGGAAGAGGTGAGCATCATTCCGGGAGATCGCAGCAGAATCACGTATATCGGTTTTTCCCTCAATAAGGATGATAAAGACGAGTTGGTTTATTTTCTTTCGAAGAAGTCCAACATCTTCGCCTGGTCACACCTGGACATGCTCAGCATCAGTCCATCGGTCGCCCAGCATAACTTGAATGTAAACCCAAAGTTCAGACCGGTGAAGCAGAAGCAGAGGCGTTTTGGAGTCGAAAGGAATCACATCATAATCGATGAGGTTGGAAAGTTGCTGGAAACAGGCTTCATACGGGAATTCACGTGCCCATCTTGGAAGTCAAATGTGGTGGTGGTCAACGGGAAATGGCGGGTCTGCGTGGACTTCACCAACCTAAACAAGGCTTGTCCGAAGGACTATTTTCCCCTTCCGAAGATAGATCAGATGGTAGATGCCACAGCCGGATACGAAAGACTATCCTTCCTAGATGCATACTCTGGATATAATCAGATCCCGATGAACCTAGCCGATGAGAAAAAAACCGATTTCATCACTAAAAAATGTACATTTTGTTATAAAGTAATGCTTGTCAGACTAAAAAATGCAGGTGTTACCTATCAAAGATTGGTCAGAAGAATATTCAAAAATCAGATGGGGAAGACATAGAAGCCTACATAAACGATACAGTAATCAAGAACAAGAGGAAAGAGAAGCATCTCTGACACCTCGAAGAAGTGTTCAAAGTGGTTAGGGAGTACGGAATGAAGTTCAACCCTAACAGGGAGGGTGGCTACACTAAGTAGATTCATCTCGAGGCTGACCGACATATGTAAGCTATTCTTTCAAGCTATCAGGGCAGGCAAAGGAAACATGTGGGGAGCAGAACAAGCAGAAGCACTTCAAAAGTTAAAACAATATCTCAAGAATCCACCAATCCTAGTATCGCCAGATCCGGGTGAACCTCTTCATCTCTATCTAGCAGTATCGACAGCCTCAACCAACACAACATTAGTGAAAAATGACAAAAAGTATCAGAGGCCAATTTTATTCAACAACAAATCTCTAACCGATGCAGAAACAAGGTACACAATAGCAGAGAGAGTAGTTTTGTCATTAATCAATGCGAAGAAACGTCTGAGGCATTACTTCGAAACCCATTTGATAGTGATTCCAACCACACTACCCATAAGGGCCATCATGGTGAAGTCGGACCTGACTGGAAGAATCACCAGATGAGCTCTAGAGCTCGGAATATTTGACATCACATACGTGCCTAGAACAGTTGTTAAGGGTCAAGCCCTGGCAGACTTCTTGCTTGAAGCCGAACCCGAGGCAACCTTAATTGAACCTGTCGAACCTGAATGGACACTCTATGTAGACAGATCAGTAGGTTCAAGAATCAGACTTGAAATCATAACCCTAGATGAGACTCGTATCCAACAATCAATCTGCCTGGAGTTCCCAGCCACCAATAATGAGGCTAAATATGAGGCCCTTCTGGCAAGACTAAGATTGGCCCAAAGCTTATGTATTCAACGACTTCGGATATATAGCGACTTGCAACTAGTGGTCAGACAAGTGCAATGGGAGTATGAAGTGAAGGAAAAGCTAGAGCCATACAAAAAATTGGTCATGACAAAATTGTCCTTGAGCAGATTTCCAGAGGGGAAAATGAAAATGCCGATCACCTAGCCAACATGGCGTCAATCAACGATCAAAATCTAATAAGGGTAGCCCTAATTGACTACCTCGACATCCCCAACATTCAGAGGCATGATACCGTTTGTGTGATACCTTGGGAGTAGAGCTGGATGGATCTAATCGTTGCATATCTAAGAGATGGCATACTTCCTGAACACAAAACAGAGGCTTGGAAAATCCGATTGAAATCGGCAAGGTACACCCTCTTAAATGGTCAACTCCACCGAAGGTCCTTCGGCGGACCATACCTCAAATGTCTGACCCCCCCACTGAAGCATCAGCCATAATGAAGGAAGTTCATGAAGGATCGTGTGGAAACCACTCCGGAGAAAAAGCTCTCACCCATAGGGTTCTGAATCAAGGGTACTTCTGGCCTTATCTCTTCAGAGATATAAAAGTTTATGCCAGAAGATGTAAGAAATATCAGATCCATGGAGATAACATCCATCCTCCCCCAGAGTTATTGAACCCAATGTTCAATCCTCACCCATTCACATAGTGGGTGATCGATGCGGTGAGACCCCTGTTAATGGCCCTAAGGTCGGTGAATCAAGCACTAAAAGCAATCGATTACTTCACAAAGTGGGTAGAGGCAGAGTCCTACTCCACCATCACTCATAAACATGTGAGCAAGTTCATATGGACTAATATCATCTGCCGCTTTGGAGTCCCCAAGGTAATAATAATTGATAACAGAAGGAACCTTAACAACAGATGGACCAGAGAATCCTATAACTAGTATGGGATCCAACTCAAGACTTCATCAATGGTGTACCCACAAGGCAACGGTCAGGATGAAATATCTAACAGAACCATACTGAATACTCTAAAAAAGAAGCTAGAAAAGAGCCTGACCAGACATGCTTCTAGAGGTATTATGGTCTTACAGAACCACTCCAAGACTCCCCACAGAGGAGATGCCATTTTCAATGGCCTACGAAACAGAAGTTGTGATCCTAACCGACCAAGTGGTTCCAATCCTAAGAACAAAAACATACTAGGAAGAGCGCAACAATCAGCGTTTGACCGATGAGCTAGATCTACTTGAAGAAAAAATAGACCAAGCCGTTATCAGACTCACAACCTATCATCAGAGGGTTAAAAACGCCTTCAATCAGAAAGTTAGAAGGCGATAATTTCAGGTAGGGGATATGGTTCTAAGAATGAAAATTTGACTCATCGGGAAGCTAAGATAAAACTGGAAATGTCCCTACACTATCACAGAAGTCATAGGGCGTGCGGCCTACCGCCTCAGGCATAATGACGGATACATGGAACCCCTCTCCCAAAATGCCTCGCGGTTGAAGAGGTATTACCCCTGAAAACTTCCTCTAATTTTAGTCCAAGTTAAATAAACGGCTAAGGCACTCAAACTCAGCTCTGTTTTTATTTTCAAATTTCAATTTCCGAGGTTGTTCAGTGATAAGTGCATAATTCATACACGATTAACCTCCAAAAATATATTTTTTAGTCATTTATTTTAAATTATTTTAATTAATATTTGTGTTTTTATATTTTTATATGTTATTGGTGATTTCTGGTACAAATGGGTTAAATCCATCTAAACAAGCCCAAAATCTGTTTAGACCACGTCTTAGTATTTGGGCCATATATTTCAGCCCGTTTTTTGGATTTGTATTAGCCCAGTCTTCCTAGAAAGCTGATTCAATTTAAAGAATATTGGTATTTCACATAGAAACCCTAATTCTGAAGTTTAGAGGGCGAAAAAGATATTTTAAATCTGGCATACTATTTTGTGCGAAAATCAACATCAGCTTGGTAATGTAATCACAGATTTTGAAGGAACAATCAGAATGGAGTGAAATCAAGGGCTGTGGGAAGAGGACTTGATTAACAAGAAAAAAGTATCTCACCAATATCTTCCAAATTTACTCTCCAAATTGGTCAAAAGTGGGCTGCAAGATATCACCAATTAGGAAAAGAAATATGGGAATATTGTATTCTCTTATTTACTTTCCTAGATGAAACCTTGAGGACCCCTATCAATAGGGCATATGTGGATGCACAAAGGATTATCAAGAGCCAAAGGAACATAAGAGAAGACTGGTACAATTCACGGAGAAAGCAAAGACGTTATTTCATCTTCAATTTCGGTTTGGTTGTTGTTTTATTATTTTATCCTTTATGTCTAGCTAATTCTCTCAGTCAAGGCTGAGAGGAAGCCCTTTTCATGTACAATTCCATGATTTTTAATTGAATAATTGAATATTTCATTTAATAAATTCTTCTTATAGTATTTTGATGTTTTCCTATACTTTCGATTTTATGTGTTTTAATCAAGACCCTAATTAAATGTATTAGAATTCTAGCATATAGGTTACTTGTGTCTGACCATGAACTAGTAATCTTATTTGGTAATTTAAGAAGAAGAAAGTAATGAATAACTGTTTATGTCTGACCACGGATAGATAGTTAGGATTTGCACTTTCTTTCAATTAGGTGTTTATTATTCATGAACAAAATAATAAATATTTGATTGAATCTATGCCTTAACATGGATTGGCCATCCATATATTTAATTCTACTTATTTTTATTGGATGTGTGAATATTATTTGGATATTTAAGAATTTCAATTGAAAATCGGAATTGTCTTGATTGGTGGTGGAATCGAAGCTTTGGTATTTTCTTTATCATTGTTCTTTCATCTCTTTTGTAATTATTCTTTTTTTTTTTCACAATCATCAATGATTTGTTGAATTAGTTAGATAGTAGTTTTTAGATTTAATTTGTCTTAATCAATCCTCGTGGGAATGACCTCGCAATACTTGTACTCTTTACTACTATGATTCGTATACTTGCGAGTAAAATTTGGTTCGAGTGAATCTATCTTTTGGGTTACTCTAAATTTCACATCAAGTTTTTGGCGTCGCTGCCGGGGATTGTATTTGATACAATTAAATTTGAAGTTATTTATCATAATTCTTAGTTTAGGTTTATTTTATTTTTTTATTTTTTTATTTATTATTTTTTTTTCTCATTCCAAATTTCTGTGATTCCGTTAATTCCAAGCAACATCCAAGTCATTGTCATCCTTTTACAGGTTTGATATTGTTGCTTCCTCAACTGCAGGACGCTTGGTACAGAAAAGGGGCGTAAAGTAAAAAAAAAAAAAAAAAGAGAAAAGGAAAAATAAAAAATCGCACTATTCCATAATTTTGCAATTCAGGTAAGTGACTCTAACCTTATTTTTTATTTTATTATTATTTATTACTTTTTTTTTTTAGGTTAGAATAACATAGGATTTGTTTTTTTCTTGGAGCACACTTTCTTCATTCATATTTATTTTTAATTTTGTTTTTCTCTTATTTTCTTTTATTATTGTTAGTACACTTATTTTTGAAAAAAAAAAAGAAAAAAAAAAGAAGAAAGTTCACACACTCACTCTTTTGTATTTATTTTTTTTTTCTCTCCTATATTTCTTACTTGTTTTATTTGTGCATTTTAATTTAGCATTTTGCATAAAATTTTAGTAAGGGCACTAACCCCTAACAAGATAAGGATTGGATTTCATCACCAATTCCTTGCCCACCTAGGTTAAAAATCTCCTTACATTTGTCAAACCCAAGCCTAAATTTTTTAATTTAAAATCAAGTAGACGTTGGCCCTATGATTTTCATATAGCTCATAGGACCCTCTTGGAAAAAGATAATCTTTGGTAACTCCAGTGAGCACCTTCCAACTTAACAATGTCTAGAAAGGTTCTGTTAAACGGCGACTCTGTTTCTTAAGGTTGTGTGGACGTACCATCATTAAGCAGACTTAGTGCGTCTCCACCTACCTGGGAACCCACCTGGTTGTTTAGTTGGCGGGCCTTAACTGGTCATCCTTTGATTTACTTTGGAAGAAAGTAGGAGCTCTAATTAGGAGAGAATTATTGTGGCTATTCCTGATAATTATCTACAAGATTAGAAAATAAACATTAACATTGCCCTTGAATTAATTATCACAAAGAAAATTAGAAAATAAAATAATAAAAAAAATAAAAAATACTTGTTTGGCTTGTTTGGTTGCTAGGTATATCCTTGTTAACTTTCTTGAGTGTGTGTCTAGTATATGCAAGGTTGTCGATCTTAAAATCCAAAATTAGTATCCTTTGATCCAGAAATTGAAAGAACATTTAGGAAAAGATCTAAAGGTAAAAATAAATTAGATAAACCTTCAATTGAGATGGGAGAAGAGGTTGTCCCTAAAACACTTAGGCAATACTCTGCCCCTGTCCAATGTAGTACACCTTCATGTATAGTGTTGCCAGCCACAACGGCCATACACTTTGAGCTTAAACCAAGTGTCATCCAACTTCTGCCCACATTCCATGGTCTAAATAGTGAGAATCCATATGATCATGTCAAGGACTTTCTAGACATTTATTCCACATTCAAGTTCCAAAACTTCTCTGATGAGTCCATTCATCTACGTCTCTTTCCCTTTTCTTTAAAAGATAAGGCGAAGGCATGGTTGAATTCTTTAGAATCAGGATCTATCTCTACTTGGGATGTTTTGTCAAAAAAAATTCTTGAACAAGTTCTTCCCTGTTCATAAAACCAATTCCCTTCGGAGAGAAATTTCAAATTTTACACAAAAAAAGGTTGAACAATTTTATGAATGTTGGGAGAGATGGAAAGATTTATTTCTTAAGTGTCCCCACCATGGATATGAGAAGTGGCGACTAGTTCAATATTTTTACGATGGTTTAACACCCCAAAATCGTCGCATGGTTGATGCCACTAGTGGAGGAACATTTATGTATAAAAGTGACATCGAAGCTTGGGACTTCTTTGAAACTTTGTGTGAAAATTCCCAACAATGGGATTATTCAACTAGGGTGGAAAGGAATACTCATCTTCAACAGAAGGGTGGCATATATGAGATAGGAAGTACTGTAGACTTTAATGCAAAAATTGATTCCTTGGCTCGAAAAGTCAATGCTTTGATGTTAGCTAGTGGGCCCCCATTGACACCTAAATCTGAGGTGTGTTCCATCTGTTCAAGACCAACCCACCTCACAATGTCTTGTCCATCTAATATGACATTTTCTGAACATGCATCTGAGCAAGCCCATGCCTTGAATGTTTTTAGGAGACCAGACAATGATCCTTATTCACAGACTTATAATTCTGGTTGGGCTAAACATCCAAATTTATCATGGTCCAAAGGGTCAAATCAAGGAGTTCCATATGGGAATTCCAACACTCATTCTTATCCTCAAGCTTCTGGTCAGTCATCAACTCAACAGTTTTCACCATATCCTACACAAACTAGGAAGCCATCCATTGAGGACGCTCTCCATCTTTTCATGCAAAGTTCACTTCAATTCCAAAAAGATACCCAACAAAGCTTGCATTCTAATTCTCAATCCATTGCTAAATTGGAAGTTCAAATGGGTCAAATTGCCTCTACCTTAACTGAGAGAGAGAAGGGAAGGTTTCCTAGTCAACCCATAACTAATCCAAAGGGTCAACATGAGGTGAGCTCTAGTTCTAAGCATGAACAATACGAGGAAGTGAAATCCATCACTACCCTTAGAAGTGGCAAACTAATTGATAACAAGGTAGAAATACCTAGGCATGAACCAAAAGTTGTGTCCAAAGAGTGTGATGTAGAAGGAGGGAATAATAAGCAATTCAAAGAAAATGATGCCTCACCAGAGTGTCAAAAATCATCCACCTCTTCTGAGTCCAATCCTATGTAAGTTTATATACCCAAGGCCCCTTTTCCTCAACGTTTGACCCCATTCAAGAAAGGGACGAATTATAGTGAAATGATGGACTTGTTTAGGCGAGTCCAAGTAAACATTCCTGTACTCACTCTTGTCTATCAAGTTCCCGCCTATACCAAAATTTTGAAAGATCTTTGCACTCAGAAACGAAAGTTAAATGTGCACAAAAAAGTCTTCCTCACAGAGCAAGTAAGCTCAATCATCCGTCACAACACCCCACCTAAGTTTAAAGATCCTGGATGCCCTACCATTTCTTGTGTCATTGGTGATCATATGTTTGAGAAGGCATTACTCGACTTAGGGTCTAGTGTGAATCTATTGCCATATTCTGTGTATGTGTAATTAGGTCTTGGTGACTTAAAATCGACCCCTATAACACTGCAATTGGCTGATAGATCTATGAAAATTCCTCGTGGTGTTATTGAATATGTTTTAATCAAGGTTGACAAGTTTATTTTTCCAGTGGACTTTGTCGTCTTAGATACCCAACCTGTTCAAAATCCCAGTAACCACATTCCGGTCATCTTAAGTCGCCCATTTTTAGCCACATCCAATGCTTTCATAAATTGTAGAAATGGGGTTATGCAACTATCTTTTGGCAACATGAATGTTAAACTCAATGTGTTTAATGTGGAAAACAACCTCCAGATTTAGATGATACTTTTGAGATTAACATGATTGAAATCCTTGTTCATGACTCATTTCCACAATTATCTTCTCATGACCCCCTCGAGACTTGTCTAGCCCATTTTGGCTTAGATTTTGACATAGATAGCTCCATCGCTGAAGTCAATTCATTGCTTGATTCTACCCCTGTTATGGACACAACTAAATGGAAAGCCATGGTAGAACCTCTTTTACCATCCAAGTCTAAACTTGTCCCATCTATTGAAGAGTCACCCAAACTTGATCTTAACCTTTGCCCGAGCATCTCAAGTATGCATTCTTAGGTCATTCTAATAAGTTACCTGTCATCATTGCCTCTAATCTTGATATTGCATAAGAGAAAAAGTTGCTTAATGTTCTCAGAGAACATAAAACAGCTTTAGGGTGGATAATAGCAGATATCAAGGGTATAAGCCCCACTAGGTGTATGCATCGTATTCATCTTGAGGAAAACTCAAAGGCAACTCGTGAAATGCAACGTAGGCTTAACCCTAACATGAGAGAAGTTGTCCGAGCCGAAGTGCTCAAATTGTTAGATGCGGGAATCATCTATCATATTTCTAATAGTACTTGGGTTAGTCTTGTCCAAGTAGTGCCTAAAAAGTATGGGATTATGGTTGTCAAAAATACTAATGACGAGTTAATATCTACGATAATGACGATTGGGTGGCGTGTGTGCATTGATTATTGTAAACTGAATCTAGTCACAAAGAATGACCATTTTCCTCTCCCTTTCATAGATCAAATGCTTGAAAGACTAGTCGAACATAGCCATTATTGCTTTTTGGATGGTTATTCTGGTTACAACCAGATTCCTATTGCTCCTGAAGATCAAGAAAAAACCACATTTACCTGTCCCTTTGGTACCTATGCTTATAGACGCATACCTTTTGGGCTATGCAATGCACCTGCTACCTTTCAGCGGTGTATGTTGAGCATCTTTTCTGATATGGTTGAGCGCTTTCTTGAGGTATTCATGGATGATTTCTCAATATTTGGGTCTTCTTTCGATGAGTGTTTACACCACCTATCCATTGTGTTGGAAAGATGTCAAGAAATAAATCTCGTGTTAAATTGGGAGAAGTGTCATTTTATGGTACAACATGGCATTGTACTTGGGCACCTCATTTCTCATAGGGGAATAGAAGTCGATAAGGCTAAAATTGATCTGATTTCACACCTTCCTCCACCACGGACAGTGAAGGAAATTTGATCTTTCCTTGGTCATGCTGGATTTTATAGGAGATTCATTAAAGACTTTAGCAAAATCTCTCATCCCTTATGCAACCTACTTGCTAAGGAAGCCACTTTTGTCTTTAATGATGAATGTTCAGAAGCATTTGAAAAGCTCAAACTCTTATTGACTTCTGCTCCCATCATACAACCCCCCCAATTGGTCTCTACCTTTCGAGCTTATGTGTGATGCATCTGACTATGCTGTTGGAGCTGTCTTAGGGCAACGAGTAGATAAGATGCCCCATCTCATCTATTATGCTAGTAGGACTCTAAATGATGCCCAACTCAATTACTCCACCACAGAAAAAGAGCTATTGGCCATTGTATTTACTATAGATAAGTTTAGATCATACCTCTTAGGGTCCAAGGTTATTGTGTTCTCTGACCATGTTGCTTTGAGATACATTTTCTCAAAGAAAGATGCTAAACCTCGTTTGATTCGTTGGTTCTTACTATTACAAGAGTTTGATATTGAGGTTCGTGATAAGAAAGGTTCTGAGAATGTCGTAGCTGATCACTTGTCTAGGATTGTCTCGGAATGCACTAAGGATTTATCACCCTTGAATGAATCTTTTCCTGATGAATAACTTTTAGCTGTCTCCCAGTTACCTTGGTATGCTGACATTATCAATTATCTTGTTACTGGTCAACTCCCTGAACACTGGACAAAACATGATAGATCTAGGTTCCTTGCTGAGGTTAAACATTTTTTCTGGGATGATCCTTATTTGTTCAAGTACTGCCCTGATCAAATCATTAGGAGATGTGTTCCTGAAAATGAGTTTTATAGTATTATCTCCTTTTGTCATGACCATGCATGTGGTGGTCATTTTGGTTCTAAGAAAACAGTTACAAAGATTTTACAATGTGGATTCTATTAGCCAACACTCTTTCGTGATACACATGCATTTTGCTCCACTTGTGATCGGTGCCAACGTATGGGTAGTATTTCTCGTAAGAACATGAAGCCCCTCACTAACATCCTTATCGTAGAAATTTTTGATGTTTGGGGTATTGATTTCATGGGTCCATTTCCTCCCTCATTTGGTTACCTATACATACTTGTAGCTGTTGACTATGTGTCCAAGTGGGTGGAGGTTGTACCTTGTAGGAAAAATGATCATAGGATCGTGATTCAATTCTTAAAAGATAACATATTTTCTCGTTTTGGGTCGCCTCGTGCAATTATAAGTGATGGTGGTAAACATTTTTGCAATAAACCATTTGAAATTGTCATGAAAAAGTGCATCATCACTCATAAAGTTGGCACTTCTTATCACCCACAGACAAGTGGACAAATGGAAATTTACAATCGGGAGATCAAAACTATTTTAGAAAAACGGTTCGACCCGATCGTAAGGACTGGTCGCAACGGTTGAATGATGCTCTTTGGGCTTATCAGACTGCATTTAAAACCCCGATTGGAATGTCCCCTTATCGACTTGTTTTTGGAAAAACATGTCACTTGCGTGTAGAATTAGAACATCGTGCTTATTGTGCTATCAAAACCTTCAACTTTGATATGGGTAAGGCTGGGTCACATCGTAAACTCCAACTCAATGAGTTAGAAGAGATTCGTAAGGATGCATATCAGAATGCCAAGATTTATAAAGAGCGGACTAAAATGTTTCATGACAAATTTATTCTTTGGAAGTCCTTCGAGCCCAACCAAAAAGTTTTGTTATTCAACTATAGATTACGTCTATTTCCTGGAAAGTTACGTTCTAGATGGACTAGTCCATTCACTGTGACAAATTTTTTTTCTCATGGGGCAGTCGAGATTCAAAACCCTAAGGATGATAGTATTTTCAAAGTGAATGGGCAGAGGTTGAAACCATACTTAGATGGGTTGGTAGATAGAGATGTGGAGTGTATTCGTCTAGAGGACCCCATTTATCAAAATTGTTGAGTTTCAAAAAAAATTAAAAAAAAAAAGATTTTTGTGGATGCTTATAATCTAAGTTTGGGGGTAGCATACTTGTGATTCCTTCTGATCCATATTTTTTTTTAAAAAATATATTTATTATTTTTTTTCCTTGTTCTTGCTCGAAGTTGGATAGTACGTCATCCAAGGTAATTCTTAAACTTGCCCTTGTGACTTTCATTTTTAAATATTGAGGACAATATTTGATCTAAGTTTGGGGGTAAAGGGAATTTATTTTTATTTTTATATAGATATATGTATATATTTTCATATTAAAAAAAAAATAGGTTTCAAAGCCTATGCAATATGTTCAGTATTTCTATTGAGTATTGAATTGTCATCAGTTTGGTTGAGATTTGAAAATCATTAGTATATTTGAGACTAAAATACTTAATCTAGTCAGAATGAATGATAGTCCTTAGTCTTTTATACTTATCATTATTTAGTTGATGACCCTCATAGTTAAACCTTGAAACATATTTCACGAGCACTGTCAGCTTACATTTTTTAAAAAATGTCTGAAATTTAGTGATATCGTTCTATTATCTTAGAAAAATAAATCGGTAGACCAGGATAAGATTCAATCAGGACTCTTGTGATGAAAAACAAAAATAAAATAAAAAATCCAAAGGGTTGGCTTGAGGTTGGGAGTAAATTAAGCTCTTCTTAGGTAAACAATTCCTTGTGGAAGTATGTCAAAAAAAAAAAAAAATTGGATACATTCATTCTACCATCATCAAAGAAAAAAAATAAATCACTTGAGTTACCAATGTAAAATTGTTCTTATTCTGGAAACCCGATGATTTTTGAGATTTTGGAGTTATGTCATGAGGTTTTGACTAATTCTAAATTAGTGTTTAGTTGTTGCACTTTACAACAAGGATGGACAATTTGGGTCTTCAACTAAATTTTGATAAGTTAATTAGACTTAGCTTAAATTTAATTTAGACGGAGAATATGAGTTTGACATCTCAAATAAATTAATGATTCAAAAATCTCAAGTTGATGACAATTTACTATTCAATGTTACATATGTGATTGTATATTGCTTTGAAACTTATTTTTCGGATGTTTGTGGGTATCATCACTGGAAACCCTCACGAGACTATAACTCGTCCACTATGGGTAACCTAGGGGTTCAAAGGCTTATTGCATATACTAAATGCAATCGAGAGTTCCTGTGAAAGTGGTATAGTTAGGTTTTTTTGTTTTTATTTTTTGTTTTGCTCGAGGACTAGCAAAATATAAGTTTGGGGGTATTTGATAAGTGCATAATTCATACACGATTAACCTCCAAAAATATATTTTTTAGTCATTTATTTTAAATTATTTTAATTAATATTTGTGTTTTTATATTTTTATAAGTTATTGGTGATTTCTGGTACAAATGGGTTAAATCCATCTAAACAAGCCCAAAATTTGTTTAGACCACGTCTTAGTATTTGGGTCATATATTTCAGCCCGTTTTTTGGATTTGTGTGAGCCCAGTGTTCCTAGAAAGCTGATTCAATTTAAAGAATATTGGTATTTCACATAGAAACCCTAATTCTGAAGTTTAGAGGGCGAAAAAGACATTTTAAATCTGGCATACTATTTTGTGCGAAAATTAACATCAACTTGGTAATATAATCACAGATTTTGAAGAAACGATCAAAATGGAGTGAAATCAAGGGCTGTGGGAAGAGGACTTGAGTAACAAGAAAAGAGTATCTCACCAATATCTTCCAAATGTACTCTCCAAATTGGTCAAAAGTGGGCTGCAAGATATCACCAATTAGGAAAAGAAATATGAGAATATTGTATTCTCTTATTTACTTTCCTAGATGAAACCTTGAGGACTCCTATCAATAGGGCATATGTGGATGCACAAAGGATCATCAAGAGCCAAAGGAACATAAGAGAAGACTGGTACAATTCACGGAGAAAGCAAAGACGTTATTTCATCTTCAATTTCGGTTTGGTTGTTGTTTTATTATTTTATCCTTTATGTCTAGCTAATTCTCTCAGTCAAGGCTGAGAGGAAGCCCTTTTCATGTACAATTCCATGATTTTTAATTGAATAATTGAATATTTCATTTAATAAATTCTTCTTATAGTATTTTGATGTTTTCCTATACTTTCAATTTTATGTGTTTTAATTAAGACCCTAATCGAATGTATTAGAATTATAGCATATAGGTTACTTGTGTCTGACCATGAACTAGTAATCTTATTTGGTAATTTAAGAAGAAGAAAGTAATGAATAACTGTTTATGTCTGACCACGGATAGATAGTTAGGATTTGCACTTTCTTTCAATTAGGTGTTTATTATTCATGAACAAAATAATAAATATTTGATTGAATCTATGCCTTAACACGGATTGGCCATCCATATATTTAATTCTACTTATTTTTATTGGATGTGTGAATATTATTTGGATATTTAAGAATTTCAATTGAAAATCGGAATTGTCTTGATTGGTGGTGGAATCGAAGCTTTGGTATTTTCTTTATCATTGTTCTTTCATCTCTTTTGCAATTTTTTTTTTTTTTTTCACAATCATCAATGATTTGTTGAATTAGTTAGATAGTAGTTTTTAGATTTAATTTGTCTTAATCAATCCTCGTGGGAATGACCTCGCAATACTTGTACTCTTTACTATTATGATTCGTATACTTGCGAGTAAAATTTGGTTTGGGTTAATCTATCTTTTGGGTTACTCTAAATTTCACATCATTCACTTGGCTATGCTAGGATTGCTTTGCTCATGTAATGTACTCAGATATACAATAAAGGACCAATTTCCTCACTTTGCAATTTCTAAAGATACTCTCTTGCTCAAAACTAAGAAAAATATCCGAAGTGTTGGGATGACATAGGCTCTCAAGCCTGACCCATACGTTAGAGGAATAAAATTAAGAAAAATATCCCAAGTGTTGGGATGATAAAGGCTTTCAAGCCTGACCCAACCTTTTAGAGGAACAAATTAATAAAAATATCCTAAGTGTTGGGATGACAAAGGCTCTCAAGCCTGACCCACAACTGTTAGAGGAACAAAATTAATAAAAATTTCCAAGTATAGAAGTAAAATATGTCAGATGGCCTGACTCATACAGACAGATGAGTAAAATAATACGAAAGATGTATTTTTCATTAATAAAATGCCCGAAGGCATGTACAAAAATACAAAATTGCCCGATAGGGCTTACACAAGCAAAAGACCCTCAGGACTTGTTGGGGCCACTAAAATCCTTCCCAAACGAATCTACAACCTAGGTCGAAGCAAAGAATTGGACAGAAGGATCAAGAGGGTCAGCTGGCAGCCATCCTTTAATGAACTCGCTGAAGAGATTCCCAGCATAATCAGGCTCAGGTCTAGCATAGGGCTTCTTCACTCCTAGAAAAGCATCCATAGTATCTGGATCAACAAATTTCCTTTTTGTAGGATCTTTAATGCCAGTGTTGAAGCCTTTGCGCCAGAATTCACCAGCCACAATCCTGTTGAGGACCTTATAGCGATCAATCATACTGGAACCACCTGTTTTGCACATTTCCAAGGCAGACTGGGAGATGTCGAGGTTATGCT
The DNA here is from genome assembly GCA_963922005.1 of Cornus suecica. Lineage (NCBI taxonomy): Eukaryota > Viridiplantae > Streptophyta > Magnoliopsida > Cornales > Cornaceae > Cornus > Cornus suecica. The sequence continues at coordinate 68,133,179 of OY998239.1, forward strand.
CCAATTTCTCATAGTCAAAGGCCAGTTTGGCCTTCTCACTAGACAAATGGGCATTATGCTCCTTTTCCCGAGCAAGCTCACTCTCTAACTCAGCAACTCTAGAAGGAAGCTCTTCCAGCTGAGCATTCAGACCCTTCTCTCTCTCATCCCTTACTGCCAAATCGGCCCTGAGGCGTTTAATCTCATCAACATCAGCCTCATGAAGTAAACACAAGGCATTTGTGCTAAAGAGATCCTGAAATAGTCCAAGGAAAGTGGGTCAATAAAATAAAATAAAAGAAGAAGGGACATGATTGAAGCAAAACAAAAACTTACCCCTATTATAAGGCCAGAGGTCCTAGCAACAAGTTCATCGAGGTTAGCCTCCCTCTGGGTCTCAAGCTCCTCAAGGGTAAAAAGATCCATAGCTCGGGCCATCATCACACCCATTGAAGTGAGGCTGGGCACAACCTAATTAGAAGACATCGGGCTCTTGCTTTTGCTCTTGTTCTTCCACCTATTCACGGGTCTGTCTTCACCCACGAGCCTGGTCCAAGTGGAAGATGACTGAAGCATGCCTGGAATGGTGACCCAGACGCATCACCAGGAATGGCGACCGTCACACCCTAATATCTAGTTGCACGGGCCTCATTCAAAAACCATCCAGTTGGGGCAACAACCTCTTCAACATCATCATCATCATTTTCAACCATGGGTTTGATTGGGGACATCGTCATCCTGAAGCTAGCACCCAACCTTAATATACCCTGCAAATTGGCAAGAGTAAGCAGGTCAGTGCACATTTTATGATCCGACTAGACTTTGGACTTCAGCAAAGCAAATCGAGCCTCTACATCTTGAGCCATAATATCTCTATCATCAAAACCTAAAAACTTATACACAAAGTCTGCTCTAAGCTGATCACACCCAAGGTAGATGCATGTTTCCTTATGCAAATAAGAAAATGACGGAAGGGTAAGACGTCCAAAAACTCTGGGGATCGGCGGAATGAGAGTAGAACCATGCCCCCTTTACCAAGACCATCTTTTCCTTCCAGTATTTTTCTGTCTTCTCCGTCCCACTACAGATGGACCGACCCTTAAAAGGGTAGAAGTTGTATCTTCCCTCACAATCCTTCAAATCTACAATCTTGTAACATAATAGCAGATCCGCCAGACCCAATTCTAATTGCTTGTCCCTGTTTATCAAGATCAACATAGAAACGATTCTTATGAAGTTTGGGTTGACTTAAAAGGGAACAATTCCTAGAGTAAAGAAAATGAAATGGAATAGAGGGTGAAGAGTGAACCGAAACGCTTTGATTTGGAAAGCAGACATTAGCACCTCATTCAGACCCACACCATCTCCTTCCCTAAAGTCAAATGAAGGGTCATACTCTTCCAGAATCACCTTATTCGGAATCTGGCAATCTTTCCTCAAGCTCTTAATATTAGCAACCTTTCACTTGTGAGCTTCAAAGTGCTTGGCCACAAAAGGCACAGTTGCAGCAGAAGCCTCTACAGGAGGAACAGAGGCATCAACCGCCTCAGCAATGACAGAAATTGAAGCCCCAAAAGGAGGAACAACAAAAGCATTAACCGCCTCAGTAATGGTAGAAGTTAAAACCCCAATAGGGGGAATAACAAAAGCATTAATCCCTTCAACAACAACAGAGGTAGAAGAATCGAAGGAAGAAGAAGGATTGATAGAAGGAGGACCTAGAGTATCAAATTCCTCATACTCGCGAGGGATTCGACCTTCAGTTGAAGCGATATTACTACTATCAGACATGATGAGGGATGGATACTTACACAAAAGATTCCGATGAAAATTTGAAGAACTCTGGCGAAAGAACCCAGAACGGCAAGAAAATGGTAGTCGCTTGGAAGAGAACAAGAGCAAAATTATAAAAACAGAATAGCAAAATGAAGATTCAAGTCAAGATTATATAAGAAAGGGAGGAGGCGTAATAATGGTAGAAGGAGGTGCTCCAACTTCCAATGCACCGTACACGGAGAAAGAGGAAGGGTCAATCGTTTCTTCAAATTTCAAAAGGCACATGCCTTTTTGTAATAATGACCTTGATGTCATGCAAGACAACTGTTGAACCTATCAAGTCAAAAAGATTCAAGATAGACCCATAAACATATGGGCCAGACTCAAATGGGGCTAGTGTAAATGACAAAAATTAATATGCCCAAACCCATTTGTTTGTATTAGCAGGTCTATGTTTACTTTTATAAAGCCCAAAATTAGTTTGGGCCCATGAGATGTTCTAACAATGTTTGAGGGTCAGAAGATAAGACCCACCACTTATAGAATGTGGGCGGTTAAAATGAACATGGGTCATGAACCCATCAATTTAGGGGCACGACTACTATTATTAAGGAGTAAAAAACAATCACTGAAGGATATAAATTTGGACATGAGAGCCTCAATAAAAGCATTCTTGGTGTGAGCAAAATATACACTTACACTACCCAATTCAAACTAAAGCATTCTTTCAATTCCACAATTTAGGGCCAAAAATTTTATATTTTCACTCAATACTACTAAAGCCCCTCAAAAAAATTTAAAAAATAAAATAAAAAATTAACCCAATAAAAGTAAAATCGAATACAATCCAACCATTTAATCTGATTAAGGTTAGAAGATTGTTTTCGATGTGTCGCATTGGCACAACGTTTCACAACTACACCTAATACTCTCACCGACTGCAATACAACGACAACAAATTTTCGTGACAATACCAAGATAGAGTTTGTTTTCAAATTTTTGAATATTAATATATATATAAAATTTCATTTTTTTAATAAAAAAATTTCACACTTGTATAGTTTGAAGCGCTTGAAGTTTTATACTATATAAAAGACCTCACATTTGGTATACTTGGGACCTTCATAAAATTTAGGAATCTCAGGCCGCGCTGGCCACATATTGCATTTATGAAATTTATCATAGTCATTGAAAAACCCAAACTTGAGTGGTTGTTTGATAGTTCTAATATTCATGTATTTTCATGATTGCTTATTCTAAATGTTTATATATATATATATTGTCAATTGTTAATTAAGAAATAGTAATCATACAAACCTTGAAACTTCCATGTGCATGTAGGCTAGGTTAAGCAAAAACAATTGAAAGGTTCCATTGTATTCCTGCCTAAACAAGCCTATGAATTATATATAAGTTGTTAGGAATTCGTGCTACGTTGATAAAGCCCTCCAATTTATCATTTGGATTACCTCAACACCTATATATTCTGATTTTATTATGATCAAGTAGAATTAAAATAATGTAACAGGAACAAAGGGAACCAAGTTGGAAAAAGCATTTATGATATCAATACAAGTCATACTGGTCCCCAAATCAAATCATCCCAAAAGTTTCTGTAGCATTGACTACATTTTTCTATTGAAGGTGTTGTCTATGTCTTTGGAATGAATTTAATACCCAATTCCAAAAGAATTCTCAACAAATGACAGCTTTCTAGTGTGTTCTGAAGGGTTACACTAGTGAAGAGTAGTAAAAGGACCGACAGGTTTGGTCTTTTTGAAAAGTTGGCTGCTCAATAAAAAGAACATGATACACTTCGTCTAACCATGTTGTGCTTTTAGTGGAACGCTTGGACACAGCCCGAACATGGTTCTGACACAAGTATCAGACACGTTTTTGGCGTGTCCTCAAATTTTTTTTTATTTAGAATACGCAAGAGAACACATAACGGACACAAGCATTTTTACAAACTTGAATCATCGACAAGTTACGTTGAAAGCTACCTTAGACCATGTATGTAGACGTACTGTTTAAACTTATCTCAGACGGTTGTAGTCTACTAGCATTTTTCACCTTCCAAAATAGCAAAGTTGAGAATTCAGGCCTCTACAAAAAGTACTTTAGTATAGTGGTGAATTTCTAATCAAAAGAAAAAACTAATAATAATAATAATAATCACTAGATGAAAGTTGAAACCCATTGAACTATAGTCCTTAGTGATATTGGCACAAATCCCTTTGTGCAGGCTCTTTTTTCATTTCTCCAGCTCTACAAAGGTTAACCCTACATGCTACATTTCTCTTACTAATCTAAAACCAAAGAGAGTCCCAGGTAAGTGTTGATTCATGAAGATGAAGAGGCTGCTCCTTATCGGACTGCGCTACACAGGCTAAAAATGAATAATAACTTCTCAAGATTGACTGGTTTGCCCCCAAAGAGATTCACACCTCGGCATTGGCATTTTGCAGAACTATAGCAAATGAGTTATTTCCTAAATAGCCTGAACCAGTCCCCTGCTCTGAGTTTAACAATCCCTCCGCACATCAATCTAATAAAAAGGACGAGAGGGGTTTGCATTGAGGAAGCCCCCTGGAAGGATCAATGCAACTCCGCATAATACCATTGGTAAGGGCTGCAACCTAATGGTACATCTTCATCTTATACAATAGAAGCAATAGTTAAAAGCTTACAACATAGAATATTTAACCAAGCCGGTCGCCCTCAATTACTGTTTTGGGTATCCTCAACCCGTATATATACATCTCATCAACTAATCTAGACCTTATCATTATACATCTTACAACATAGAATATTTAACCAAGCCGGTCGCCCTCAATTACTGTTTTGGGTATCCTCAACCCGTATATATACATCTCATCAACTAATCTAGACCTTATCATTATTCAAGCAACACTGATATAATGTTACAGTGACAAAGGGAGTTTTACTTGAGATATCTACACAAGTCTACCGGTCCCAATCATGCCATCAGTTAGTGTAATGTTGATGATAAATATGTATCATCCCAGAAAACGCAAATGCTTTGTTTATCATAAACAAAGCTCGTGATGCTGAAATTTATTCTCTAAAAATCCTGGGTGTGGGAATTACTCTGTGTCCTATACATCAGATTTCCTATAGAGTAATTGAGAGAATCCGACACTTCTGCCCTAAAGATCGGGGCGGAAAAAAGGCCAACAGGCTACTGTAGTGAGGCATAACATCTCTCTTCTTTTCTGCAAATGAATGTCCAAAAGTAAAACGCCATCTCTTTTGGCATTTGAACGAATAAGTGTGTTCAACCATGATTTTTCTCGGTACAACCAGCTATTTCAGTTTCATATTACTAGCAACTAAAGGAAAAACTAATCATGAATGTAGGAAATAGATATGCATGCGCCGCTTTACTGAAAGAAAGAATCCAATATATCAAAATTCCAGGTTGAGCAGTGAAGAACCTAATCCAGGCCTTTGCGTATGCTCTAGTAACACATAATTATCTTAAGAAGAAAAGGAAACCAATATCCAGACTACAGTGACCAGGTGGCATCCCAATAATTTGGCTCACCCAAAATTAAGATGTACTAGGAAACATCTGGAACATGATCATCCACTGACTACAGCTCGCTATCTTCTGTTTTAGTCGATGGTTTGCCATTCACTGCAACTAGCTCGGTGTCGAAGATAAGTGTTGCACCACCTGTCAATGTTTAAGAAACATGATGATACTTTACACTCGTATATCGTGAGTAAACATGAGAGTACAAAAAGAGAAGCACCAGGGCAGCGTTGAATATTGATTTTAGACAATTTAGAGATGATAGAAACACTAGACAAATCACAAGACAAGAAGCACGCATCTTAAGCAGCAAAAATGAAGTAAAAAAAGTCAGATGAAGGATCTCAATGGGGAACTGTACAACATTAATACAAAGAGGATACACATACAGCAGAAGAAATTATCCCACCAACAGTGAGAAGCACAAACCATGGCTCTCTAATAAAGCTGAGGTTCCCAAGCATATATACAACGGTTCTGTTGTTGTACTACAAGAGTTGAGAATTGATTAATCAAAGTTTTGCTTGTCATTTACAATGGTTCTGTAGTGCTTCAAGAGTTGAGAGTGATTGATTAACCAAAGTTGGCTTGTCATTAGAGCCATAAAATCTTATATGCTGCAATACTAGAAGACAATAACACTATCAGCCTAAGAAAAGCAGAGACATAACAGAATGGGTACTATTAAAGACATTCTCAATTCCTAAGGGAGAGCCAATTATATTTTCTTCTCCCAGAGGAAGGCCATTATCCTGATTAGTAAACTAGAATGCATGGCCTTTGTACGGTCTTGTCCTCCACATTAAATATCTCACAACCCCATTAGAAATATGCCTACACCATGACAACCCCAATACATAATTTCGATAACCACATTTGCCATTTCTTAATTAGTAATACAGGGCATGAAATAAATCAGATCTAGTGAGGAATCATATAATAAAGGGCAAAGTGCAGTTTACCTCCCAACCCCCTTGACTAACACCGGGGGTGGTTTTTGTCCAAAATATCCCACCATTAATATCTTGATTTGAACTCATTTTCACCACATTTTAACTCAAAACAAATCGCAAAAACTAAATTGTTGTCCATCTCGTAAATGTATACGCATTGTTCATCTCATAAACGATTCTTTAACATATGTCTAGCATATTGAATACTGGAATCCATATGCTATACTAGTTTCTTCTTTTAATAAGTAAGAAGTACATATAAGAGAGGCACTTAAAAGGGGAGTGTGTCCCCCAACAGATGCCACACTTGTAACCATGCATAAATATACTTCTGTTTTATTATACCACGCATGTAGATATTTATATGAGGTGGATATTTGATCATACAATTACATACTAGTCAAAAATAAATTTTAACTGCAAAAAGTAATCAAACAACACAAAATATTAGAATACATTAAAAAATAGACTTTCGTCTCAGTTTATGTAGTTAAATAGACCAAATAAAAATTAGGCAAAAGATATGCCAAGGTTAAACTATGCTAGACCTACCCTAAAAAAAGCATATGCAGTCGCACTCATAACTATTTGTTTTTTCATGATTCTTTTTTTTTTTTTGTGCTTTCCTTCAATAAAATATGGTGAAAATGAGTTCAATGATATTATTGGTGGGGCTGGGGTATTTTGGAGAAAACTTACCCCTCTGGTAGTCAGGGTTTAGGGGGTTATTTCGCAAGAAGTTAGTTGAGTGGGTTTTATTACAGAAAGCAAATAGTCCAGGGGAGTTTACTGCACTTGGACCTATAATAAACGCACAGATTGACGACTCTCCATAAATAAGCAGATCTTAACTAGAAATAAATCAGATACCAACACAGAGATGTACAGGGCTACATTGTCACAAACAAATGTATCTCAAGGATGCAAGACCTGTATAGAACTGTTGAATTTTTTATTTTAAAAAAATGAAAAGATAACTGAATAAAAAACATAAGTTCAACATAACAAGGAACCGATATTGCTCCGCCTATACTATAGACAGTGAATCCAGGATCCACGTCATATCCCCTAACCAATTCAGGATCTAACATGAGATTTCAAATTCAGTATCCACCACGAACTTTTCTATAAGTAGGGAGGGGGAAAGGCCAAGGGAATTTTTGGGAGATAAATGACAAAGTCAAAGGAAAGAGCTAGTTTAGATTATATATTTTTTGAAATACTAAAGTTCATATATCATTGGTAAACTCCAATATCTTTATTACCCAGAAAAAGGATTCAGCAGAAGGAAAAAGAGAACAGGTGTTACCTGGGATGGTGGGTGGGGACCCCTGGGCACCATAACCAAGTTTTGCAGGTATCTTCAACTTCCGCTTCTCACCTACGCACATACCCAATATTCCTTGGTCCCACCCTGAAAGGAAGCTGTTTGTTAGAACAAAACAACATTCACAAAAGCAATGGAACTTCAGTTTAACCACCTGTATAACATAGAAAATCCCTTTAAAAAATGCATCAATAGAACCCAATGATGTACATATAGATCTGAATGAAGGTTGTAAAAAAGCATAACATGTACTCTAAAAGGAGAGCATATCATACAGTAAAATGGTAAATGATCTAAACTCAAAAAATAGCATCCAAAAATTTAAATATCCTGCATAGAAATCTATGCATTGTTATTACGTCTATTCATAAAACAGACTTTCTTCTCTCAATTATCAATGCACATAAACATTCCTTCATCTGAAATGCATGATGGGACACTGCACAGATTGAAGTCCCTTTTGTAGCACACATATAACCAACCAAAGCAAATTAAAGTGTATTTTAAAGACAGCCATACCAAGAGGAGAACGTTACAAGAATCCTTTTTCCCAAAAACACTACTAGGTGATTGACAAGCTGATAACATGACATTCTCTTCAGCATCATGCACCACCTTCCTATGGCATGAATAGAGAGACAAACATCATTTTGACTTATACTGGGTAAAGAATTCTCGCCTGGAAAACAATTCTGATTCTTCAAGGAATTATTTCACATATTAGACACAATTCAGTAACATAGTATCAGAAAATCTTTCCTTTTTCTCCCTCATCTATGTCCAATGCCTTGTTAATTGATCTACTTAGAAACATCTTAAATATTATCCATCACTAACTATAGAAATTATAGACATTGAAAGGCTTTATATTCAATTTTTCCCCACTCATTACGCTTCTTGCAACCATCATAAAAGCTAGGATTCTTCTACAAAAGTGTCCTGTCCACCTTGGTGGACACGTGCAGGCCACATACATCATAGACAATTCAAATAAGTCAGCCAGCACCTCATGCATTTGTCCATATTTTACATCCCACAACATCAGGCTTATTTAGCACAATTCATTTTAAATGTAATCATGTTAAACAATGATCGTTTTGTATTCAAGAAAATTTGTCATCGCATAATCCAGCATGCAGTGGGAAATTACTTTTAATATTGGAGAAGACCATTTTTAATTGCAACAATATATTGAGAGAGTAATATAAGAGTATCAGTAGAACATATGTTGTATGTTCATCAACACATACAATTTTTCATTTAAAATTAGAAAGTTAATCAAAATCCATCGGTCGTTGTATAACAGCTGTAACTCAACTCAATAAAACCTTTTCCCAACTATTTGAGATCCTCCATCTAAGGCCACAGCCTCAAAAACATGTCAGCACATAAGTCTTTCCCTGGCACTACCTTCAATAAGGACCTTGTCAATTTCCTAACAGATGTAGCAGATGACCATTGTTGCACATATATATGTATTTATATAAATAAAACTATGTAGTTATCTCTTTCCTTTTCCTTTTTGTTTTTGGACAAGTACTTCTCTCTTTTGTGGCATCCACGCCACATCCACATCCTACCTACAATTTAAGATTTGACACATCGACATGCCTTACTCATATCATGTTGGTAACTTATTGTGTCAGTGTCAATAAAGTTTCTTACCTAGACCACACAGAAAAATCAAGACCTCTATTTACTGCTACTTTAACAACCACTATCGTTTCTAGCAGACATGTACTAATGCAAAGTTAATGCCTTATTTTCAAGAAGACTTGATGCCTTATTTTCAAGCACATCAAAGAAGCCAAAGTGCCCTGTAATGTGATGAATATGTGAAGCATACAACAAACACGATCTTTCCCAACGAATTTCCTAATTTATTTATTTAAAGAAAAAAAGATACAACCCAGTAACTCTGTCCACTTCTCTGTTTGTTTACAAGTGTAAAAGGAATAGCTGCTTCCACAAGTCATTGGTTCTTAGATCATTATATCTTTTTATTTTTTTTGATAAGTGGTTCTTAGATTATTACATACCTTGAATTACTTGACCAGCACCAAGCTCAAACTCTATTGGGTCACCCCTTTCAAAGCTTGAATCAAAGACAGTTCCGTCCGTGAGTTTTCCCTGCCAAAATTAGTGACTCAGCATGAGTATTGAGGCTGAACAGTTATACTGATCAAATTATCGTTCCCAAACATTGAATCTGTGATGGATGAACAAGTAGCTATTATTTTTTAATTAGATTGAGAAAAACCCAACCCACTAAGCAACAAGCAAACCATAGGCAATAATTCATTACATATTATTCATAGTAACTATCTTCAATCTGAGATTTAAAGGATCAAATAAATACTTATCCACAAAATAGGAAAAATGAATAAGAAAAAGAAAGAAAAAAAGAATGATTAATAATAAAAATTAGTATAAAAAAATTTCAAGGATATACTTGTACTAAGATTAACGAGGCAATTTGCCTGGATAGGCATTGTAAATAAATCCATCTACCAGCAGTCTAACAAACCTCTATCTAACAAGTGATCTATCTGCATGCAGAACTGGTTTAATCAAGGTTTAAAAGCAAAACAACAATGCAGATGTGCCTATCCTCAAAGACACCACCAGTAGCAATTCCATTTTCTCATTTTGTTATTGAGTTTCCTAATCCTCTACCATCAAAAGCTGAGGCATCCTGTTGATACCATGTCAACTTACTTTTTCATTTCTTCTCAGAAGTCCCTACTGTTGGAGCATGCAACACAAGCATTGCCATAGAATTTTGTCCTAATTCCAGCCCTAACCCTTTATTACAGAAATGTGCTATTTTTCTAGACTGCAGATATATATTCACGTTTAATGATCTAAAGGAGTGAAGAACGCACAGTCCCCAGTGTCCCCTTGTGCTAGATGTTGGGAGGAAGTCTGGTACACAGGAAGAGAGAGAGAGATAGTCTCACCCTGTAGTGTACTTTAATTTTATCGCCTTTGTGAGCCTGAATGTCGCAAGACTTCGGCTTATGCTGCACCAAAGAAGATCCAAAAGCTAATTAAGCAACAAAGCGAGAAATAAACAAGGATGATGAGTTTCACAATCGTAGAGCACATTTATATAATCATGCTTGGAAAGGGGTGACAACTAGCTAGAATGCGGGTGCTTTAGCGAAACTGATTGCAAAAGAGGATAAATCAACCACAATAAAATTTCCTTCTAGGTAAACATTTCTCAGAACATGGAGTTTGTATATATATAGATGAGTGTATGCATATGCACAATGAATGCACTTATCATAGCATAGTGCCAACTTCTCCTTTAATTAGAAATAAACTCGAAGAGATTCCAAACATTAATCAAACTTATCTTCAGTTAAATGAAAACTCCATAAGCAGAATGTATCATCATATATTACTCTAAAGAAGGATGGTACTTATCAAAATATATATATATATATATATATATATAAATATTAATCTACAAAACTAAGAAAAAATAATAGTAAAACACCGAATGCTATTCCTAGTAACAATTGTCACTGCAAGTACAGCAAGGTTATCTTCTTGATTTAAAATATACAATCTGAAAAGATTGAATGCTACTCAATAAATTGTCAGTGATTATAATATGAACATCTCAATACATGAGACCACAATGTCAAGTCCTCAGCAAACTTCATACAACTGAAAGCTTGGCAATCACGTTTGCATTTCATCAATCTTGAATATGATGGCTTCACAATTACATCAGGATAGGCAAACGCAAATTCTGACTGTCAAACTAATAGTGATGTCATATACTGCCCAGTATCCCCATAAAACTATGAAAATGACACTTCTATTGTAAGGGAATTTCATTTTCAAGTAGAGGCAAATGAAGAGTAATTATTTTAGATTGCCAATTTTCATTCTATTTAGGTGTTGATCACATCTCTGCTTTTTTCTTCTATTCAGTATTAAATTTGTTTAGGAATCCCATCTTCCAGAAAACCAAGAATTATACAATTTGCTTTATTGAATTTTTTTTTTTGGCTCATTTCTTAGTTCATTCTTTCCACACTAAAAGCAAATGCAATAAATGACTAATTGACAACACGATGTTGCAACCCACAACTCAGAAGAAAGAAAACCCTAGTATTTTCTTTGCTCCATCATTATAATATCTAGCTTACTGATAATAGTTGCACGCTTTATCAAAAGAATGGAAGATGCCTCCCTCATCTCCATCATAAAAATAACAAAATATATATTTTAATTATATTGGAGTCGTGAATGGAAATTCTTAAGCATTGCAGTGTACTAAGAACCATGCCATATTTACACATGGTTTGGTAGCCTTATTTATGACATCGAGCCTGCATTTCACTCAATTTCTCCTATTTGACCGTCTCTTAGGGAAAAATAAAATTTACAAGCCTTAGAATCACTTACAGAAATCCTACCACAAATGGAGGAAGCCAAAAAATGACAAATTCAAAATTCAAGTTTGGATTTGCTTCAACTAGACCCAGGTGCAGAAAACAATAATTTCTATTACATCCATAACAATGCCAACCCATGAGCATATCAGTAATTGTTTAGTACTTCGGAAGGGTTAATTAAACCTAAAGTAAATAAATAAATAAAACGAGCGCCATTCCAATCAAATTCTTATGGATGTCAAAATTTTGTCCCTTTCTCCCCACCAACACCTTACATTAGGGTTTTTACTCTTCAAAAAAGAAAAATCACATTTTCCATTTTTCAAAAATCTCCTAAACAAAACCAACTACTAATTACTTCATTTTAATTTTTCAAAACTGGACAATCGGGGCAGACCCGTGCAAAGTGATGATGATCCTGCACACGGATCGAATAAAGCTTGAATCAAAATATGTTCACAGTCATTCACCCCCTAGCGAATCGAACACCCCGAAACAATGGACCTAAAGTACCAACCACTGGTTTCTATGAACATATAATTGCTAATCTCTGGGGTGAAACAATATGCTTAAAATATGACAGCTAAATAACAGATTACTGTTTGTTTCCCTAGAAAATGTAACTAAATAAAATCATGCATCCGTATTGGACAGAAATCAAACTCCATTACAATCTTAACACACATAAATACAAAACCAAGGAATGAGAAGATTGAACCTTCACACCGATCTGTAACTCCGTGACATCCCCCGATTTCTTCGCCGAAGCTGAAAAATAAAATTAAAAAATAAAATAAAATCAGTTTATCGTTACGAATTTTTTCACCGAGATCACGCAATAACATCACAAAAATAAAGAAATAAATGGAAATAATTTGATTGGTTTTAGAATAATTACCCAATGTGGCAAGAACCAGAAGAACAAGAATTGAAGTGGCCTTCGATACACTGATGAAATTCATCTTCACCTCTCTCTCTATCTGTCGGTCTCACACACACAAACACAGTATTTCTCTCTCCAAAAGGGAATTGAAGATGGTGATGGAGTGTTCTTATATTATGTAGTCGTGGCTGTAATAATACAGAGGCCAACGCAATAGCTCCATCAAATTAACCAATCAGAGTTTGCCACGTCATCCGAAAGTGCTTTTCATTGGACGTGTGACAGGACGGTGTTTGATTGGTGCAAAACTGCACCAATATTGATTAGTGACCTCAATAAAAACCAATTATATATCATTAGTATAATGTAATTGATTGATAAAATGTGAGATGACATACCAGGTTTCAACATTTTCATAAATGAAAGTGTCACTGAAAAGTGATAGGTAAATATTTACAAAAACAAGAAAATTTATAAAAATAAAATAAAAATTAATACAATCTAAAATCATTAGTATTTAAAATTCAATTCTTAAAATTTGAGTACTTTAATTTTCAATTTTATATAACAAAATTTATCAATATACTTATTTTATTTTAATGTGTAGAATAATGATATAAAACATTAAATATATGTGAATTGAAGACGTGAAAGTCCCTCTAAAGTGAAGGTTTCATACCATCTAAACACAATCAAGGATGAAAGTCAAGAAAGTTATTGTCGACGGATAGCGCGTGAAGAAGAATTCCGGCACCACCCACACCCACATGTCAAACTTGGTTGCTGCAAGTTGTTTTTTATTTTGTCTTTTTTTCTCCTCCACCCCTATATATATGGGTGGGTCTGTTTTGTATCAATCATCACAAAACAGAGCATGAAAGAGAGAAGTTGTGAGTGTGTAGGCAAAGAGAGTATGAGGTTGAGTTGAGTGAGTTGTACTTCCTCCTCCCCCAGTTTATTCCTTAATATAGTAAAGCTCTCTCCCGTGGACGTAAACTCAAATTTTTTGTCGAACCATGTATACATCTTCGTGTCCCTTTTACTTGTATTTTTGTGTATTTCTGGACCGGTATTCCTAACATAAAGTCCTTCTTTCTCTCTCCCCTATGTAGATGCACCAAATTTGGTGCAACATATGAATTTCCCAGACAGGTTGGTAACGTATTCATTAAATCATTATATTTTTTTATCTCATTATAATGGATTCAGATGAAATGCATTCAAATCATAATTTTCAAAAAAATAAGGTCTCAACTCTCAAATACTACTACATTTTTTTCATCAAGCTCACACAAATCATTGAAATAATATTACGAGGACAAACACATGTCCACCTACTTTTAAGATAGGGGTTTATGAGTCCAACAAGATGGAATAAGCCGAAACTACAAAGAATGAGGCCTAATGAGTAATGACTTCTCTAATAAGAAAGCATTGTGTCCATCCGTCTAGCCTAGTAAAAGAAAGTCGGAGTTCAATCATTAAGTATAGTAAGGACTAGGGATGACAATTTAACCTGACCCCGTCGGGTTTCAACCCGCTCTGCCCCTAATGGAATGGATTTGGTAAGTTACTAAATGGGTTTGGGACGGATTTAATATTGAAAATCAAAATCTGAAGCGGGTTTGGATTTTGTGTAAAATCCGTCAAGAACCCAAACCCAACCCGTTATATATATATATATATATTTATATATTTTTAAGTTAGATTTATATAAATCATATATTTTTTTATATAATTTTACCATCATCGTACATGTAAGTGTCAAATTTCACTCACATCAAAAAGATATCTTTATTCAGGCTCAAGTGGCCATATTTATACATTTGTGTTTGTGGATCATGGCCTAAGTTCATGGGGTCATGACCCACTCTTTTTAATAACTACCCACTTTCCTCTTGTAGTGGGTTGTTACTCCCTTTTTTAAGGGAATGACTTAATGTTGATGGTCCCACTTATATCTGGTGGGCTCAAATACATGGGATGTTCACTATCTACACTTTACATGGGCTCAATACACCTTGGGCCTAATAAATGGACCTGGGCCTTTAATTTTCACTATTTACACTAGCCCCATTCGGGTTTGACATACGGTTCGTGGGCCTGACCCGAATTTAATTGAATTGATTGATGGCAGCCATTTTTGATGACGTCAGCGTCATTATTGTGGAGAGACGTGTGATTTCGAATTTCATAATGGCGGCCGTCGTTTCACTGTATTCGAGGCATAGGGAATCGACGCACCCCTTCAGCCTTAATGATGTCTGTTGGTATGCCGTGTGTATATAAATCCTTATGTAGCCTCATTTTCATTCTTTATCACTTTCAAATCTTGCAAGCAATCTTCAGCAGTGTTCAAACTTTGACCGCCGATTATACTTTGGTTGCCGGAGGTTCTTTCTTCAACCGGTTCTCTGTGTAAGTTGTCATTCTCATTCTCATCATGTCTGATAGTAGTGCCACAAGGTCTACCGAGGAGATGACTCACCAAGAGTATGGTGGATCTGAGGTTCCCAGCCCCCCTTCTACAAATCCATCTTCTTCGTTCTCTCCTCCTTTGTCCATGCCTAGTCGTCCGGAGCTATCTGGCTTGAGAACAACTATTTCGGAGATAAAAAACCAGACAGATGTTGCTGATACTGTTCTGATCGGGACTTCTGTCATATCTAACCCGATTGGGGCCGATGCTCCTGGAGGCGCTCCCGTTGGATCTTCCACTGAATCAACCCCTTTCGTGGCAGAACCACTTGAAAGTCATAAAAGAAAATCCGTAAACCTTAAAAGTCTGAGGAGGGACTGTAGGATCCCAAAAGAGGTGATCTTGACGGAGTACGACTCTTCTCGTGACTTCAGAGTGGGCGACGGAGTGGGTCCGGACGAGGTGTTGTTATCGGCCCTTCAGATAAAGATGCTTCGGTTTCCTCTTCATCCTCTGTTTCATTTTATCTTCTTCACCCTAGGAATAGCCCCTCTGCAAGTCAATCCAAACTTCTTCAGGATAATTTCCATGTTAATCCTGATCAACAGAAAGAAAAAACTTTCCTTGGGTCTGGCAGATCTTCTGCTTAGCTACAAGATTGTAGGTCTGAAAGATTGTGAGGGGAGGTACAACTTCTACCCATTCAAGGGTCGGGCGATCTGTCAGGGGACTGAGAAAACAGAGAAATACTGGAAGGAGAAGATGGTTTTGGTAAAGGGGGCTTGGTTTTACCCCTATTCTAGGAGATGGCCGATCCCCTGTGTTTTCAAGCATCTAGCCCTTCTTCCTTTTTCATTTATCCATAAGGAATCCTGCCTCTGTTCCGGATGCGACCAGCTCAGGGCGGATTTTGTTTATAAGTCTTTAGGTTATAGGGATACAGATATAGTGGCTCAGGATGTAGAAGCCCGTATTTCTTTATTAAAGTCTAAGGTCTGGTCGGACCGTATGTCATGCGCTGACCTGCTTACTCCTGCCAATTTGCAGGGTATATCCAGGTTAGGAGCCAAGTACAAGATCATTATGGATCCGATCAGACCAGTGATTGAGGATGATGATGATGACATCGAGGAGATGGCTGCTCCTTCGGCTGATCAAGGGCAAATGCCTCTGGAATCTAATGCTCAGGCTGCGAATGTCAACTCGGCGGGCGATGTTTCTGGGTCTGCACTTGTGCAGACCACCATCCCTGCACTGCTTCAACCTTCTTCCGCCCGAACCAGACCGGTGGGGGAAGAAAGGCCTAGTAAGAAGAGGAAGCATAAGGGTAAGGAGAAGAGTTCTGCTTCTTCTGACCAATCAACCTCCAGCCTTACTTCTATGTCTGCCATGATAACACGGGCGCAGGCGCTCTGGACGTCGGAGGAGCTCGAGGCACAGAGGCATGCTGACCCTGACCGCCTTGTGCGCAAAACTCCGGGGTTGTTATTGGGGGTACGTATTTGCTTGATTCCATGTTATTCCTACTTCTGTATACATTACTGACCCATTTTGTCTTTTCTTCTTAGGCTCTCTTCAGTGTCAATGCGTTATGCCTTTCCCACGAGGAGGGTGTGAAGGAGCTTGAACGCCTGAGAGCTGACCTAGCTGAGAAGGACGATCAGGAGAAAAAACTGAAAGCTCAGCTAGGAGACCTCCCATCCAGGGTTGCTCAATTGGAAGAGGAACTGGCTCAAGCAAAAGAGCAAAATGCCAGGCTGACCAGTGAGAAGGAGAAGCTGGCATCTGACCATGAGGCTCTTCAACACCAATTCGGCATCTCTCAGTCAGCCCTGGAGATGTGTAAGAAAGGAGGGCTTGACATGCATCAGCACTATTCACAGATGAATAGGATTGTAGCTGGTGAATTCTGGAGGAAGGGCTTTGTTGTTGGAGAGAAGGATCCAGCAAGGAGGAAGATCAAAGATCCAGATGCCATGGATAAGGTGTTAGGGGTGCAGAGGTCATATTCCAGCCCCGAGCCTAGTCATGCTCAGAATCTTTTCACAGAATTCCTTAAGGGATATCTCCCTGCTGACCCTCTCAACCCCTCCATAGAATTCTTCCCTCCGACCACACATGTGGATACCTTAGGAAAGGATTTTAGTGGTTCAGGCCAAGCTTAGGTCACTCCGTATTCCTTTTGTAGTGCTGTATTTTATAACATGCCTTTCAGGCAATTTTGTAATACAAAACAACAATTTTTTGCTTATTTAATGGAATATGCACTTTTCTATGGTACGAGTCAGGCAAATTTTTTATCGTGAATCAGGCTTATGAGCCTCTGTCATTTCATTACTTGGAATTATTTTAGTTTTATTCATCTGGGAGTGAATCAGGCTTATAAGCCTCTATCATCTCATTACTTGGAATTATTTTAATTTTATTTATCTGGGAGTGAATCAGGCTCATAAGCCTCTATCATTTCACCACTTAGGAAATATTTTAATTTTATTCCTCTGGGAGTGAATCAGGCTTATAAGCCTCTGCCATTTCACCACTTAGGAAATATTTTAATTTTATTCCTCTGGGAGTGAATCAGGCTTGTAAGCCTCTGTCATTTCACCACTTAGGAAATATTTTAATTTTATTCCTCTGGGAGTGAGTCAGGCTTATAAGCCTCTGTCATTTCACCACTTAGGAAATATTTTAATTTTATTCCTCTGGGAGTGAGTCAGGCTTGTAGGCCTCTGTCATTTCACCACTTAGGAAATATTTTAATTTTAGGCTATTTGTTTGCAAGAAGGATGACCATCTTTTATTATAACCGTGAAATTACAAAGATTAGAACATCTGACTGAATCAGGATAACAAACATGGAATTTTTAAAGCTATCTATAAAGCTAGGCTCAGACGCCTCTGTTTAATTATTCTAAAAATGAAATAAATATCAAGGATAGTACCTCTTCAGTCGTGAGGCATTCTGTGAATTGGGTACCATATTGTCGTCATTATTCATGAGGCGGTAAGCCCCACGTCCAATGACCTCTGTGACTGTGTATGGTCCTTCCCAATTTTCCCTGAGCTTTCCGATAAGCCCGATTTTCTTTCGCAATACCATATCGCCCACCTGGAATTCTCGTCTTTTGACTTTTTTGTTGAAGGTGTTCCTGACCCTCTGGTGGTAGGCTGCTAGTCTGATGGCAGCTTGTTCTCTTTTTTCTTCGAGCAGATCGAGTCCATCAACCAGCTGTTGGTCGTTAAGTTCTTCCTGATACAGCTCTGTTCTGGCTGTTGGCACTATCTGTTCTGTTGGAATGACTGTTTCTGTCCCATACGCCATTGAGAATGGTGTTTCTCCTGTAGGGACTCTTGATGTTGTTCTGTAAGACCATAATACCTCTGGAAGCTTGTCTGGCCACACTCCC